>OZ020611.1:3856881-4319061 GCA_963971575.1 Liopterus haemorrhoidalis
ACAAGATACAAAATATAATCTTTATATAAAGCAAAAGTTGACTTCATGGAGTCATCAGAAAGCCATAATACAAATATATTACATATTATATATATTACATAATACAAAGAGAGAGAGAAAAAAACAGATATAAAAGTAATAGATAAAATAGACATATATATTCACAAAAATCAATAGGAAATGAAATGTACAAGTGACAGTTACTGAGGGAGTAAGGATCTAATTTCAGATTTAAACTGTGAAAACGATAGGAAAAAAATATCACTACTATTAAAATATTTATCAAAAAGAATCATAATTCTGTTCAGTGGTGAGTTTCTACCCGCGTTAGTATTTCTGCTATTATAATAAAAAGTATTGTTTCGCCTAGTATTTACTAACGGTACGTTAAAATTAATAAGTTCCAAGATATCTGGACAATCCATCATATTGTTTACAATTTTATAAATATTGTTCAAATCAATCTGCTTGCGTCGATTTACAAGACTTACTAAATTGTATCTTTTCAAACGATCATCATAAGATATTAAATTGTTTTTATTAAATTTATAATCCATATATTTAGTAAATCGTTTTTGTACTGATTCAAGTCGGTCACTGTAAATATTATAATACGGGTTCCATACAATACTTGCATATTCCAAACGACTCAACACGAGGGATTTAAATAAATGAATTAGACTGTCTGGTTGAGTGAATTCTTTACAAGAACGTAATATGAAGCCGAGTGTTTTTAATGAGGATGTTACTATTTTATCTACATGAACATTGAATTTTAATTTACTATCAAAATAAACACCAAGATCTTTTACAACATTTAATTTAACAAGGGATGAACCATCAATTGAATAGTTAAAAAGAATTGGAATATGTTTTCTCGTAAATGAGATGAAATTACATTTTTCTAAATTTAGGAAGAGCTTATTAATTTGACAATATATATAAAAATTATGCAGATCTGACATTAATTCATAGCAGTCTTGAAGGCATTCAATGCTTTTATAAATTTTCAAATCATCTGCATAGAGAAGGAATCTAGAATATTTAAAACAGGAAATTATGTCGTTAATAAATATGACAAATAGAACAGGGCCAAGATGAGAGCCTTGCGGCACACCAGACGTTATGTGCACGAAATTTGATGTAAAATTGTTAATAGCCACTGCTTGCATTCTATTTGTTATGTAAGACGTAATCCAGCGTAACAGGTTTCCATGAATACCAATAGAAATTATTTTGGAGATAAGCAAACTGTGGTTAACCTTATCAAATGCTTTTTTAAAGTCTGTACATATAACGTCAACTTGGCCCGATGAGTCCATTTTTGAGTGCAAGTATTCAACGTAAGGTAACAGATTTGAAATAACTGATCTTTTTGCACAAAATCCATGTTGCTGCGGAATAATGACTGATTTAATGGAATTAGATATAAATTTAGTTATTATATTTTCAAATATTTTTGCAAAAATACTTAGTTTAGAAATAGGCCGATAGTTTTCAATATTATTATTGGACCCATTTTTAAATACTGGTGTTACAATTGCTTGTTTCCATAAATCGGGAACAGTACCTTCTTTTAGAGATTTATTAAATATAACATATAAGGGATCACATAATGACTCAGAACAATTTTTAACAAAATGAGGTGAAATTCCATCTGGCCCAGGACCTTTAGATAGATCAGTAGACTTTAATAATTCTAAAATATCACATTTAAAAATATGTTGTAAATTAACAGAAAGAGGTGAGTTATGAGCATTATTTACAGTGGCAGTTGCAGTACTAGGTTCGAAATTTGATCGGAAGAATTCATTAAATAAGTTGCAAATATCGCTATAGTTATCAGCGTGCTCATTACCCAAAGTCATGTCATTAGGAATACGGGAACTGCATTTCTTAGTAGACACATAATTCCAGAATTTTTTGGGATTGTTTTTTAAACTAGTTTCAGTGGATCGTATCCAATCACGGTAGTCATCATTTATAGCTTTTTTTAATCTACGGCGCAGTAAAGAAAACGAGATATAGTCAGAAGGTTGCTTGTATAATTTCCATTTTTTATGAAGTTTATTTTTTTCATTGAAAATTTTTATTGTACTTTTTTTATACCAAACTGGGAATTTACTTACTTTTTTAATTTTAACTGGCACATTTTCATCAATAATTAAGTTAATAAGGTTGTAAAAATTATTAACAATATTATCTATACTACCAACCGACAAGATTTCATTCCAGTTTTGTGACTTAATTATAGCGTTTAATTCATCAAAATTTGTTCTAGAGAAATCTCGTTTTGAGAAATTTACTTTTGGATAAATAATCGAGCCTTTTAGGTTATAAACAAAATTCACCGTTTTATGGTGCAAATCTTCCCAGATTATCGGACATTCGCAGGGCTCAACTTTAATATTTTCCTCGTTACACAATATTAAATCCAAAATTTTGTTATTTTTATTGACAACACTGTTGAACTGCATAAGATTTGTTATGGAGAAACTATCTAGGAGCAAGGATGATTTATAATCAGAAGGTGAAGTTGGGATTACATAACTTGCATTATTTTTTAAGGACCAGTTGATATTCGGCATATTAAAATCGCCAACTATAATAAAACTATCTTCAGCGTTATTATGCATAATTGATACAATGTTATCAACAAAACTTTTAAATTTATCTCGATCAGTATAGTCAGGTAGATAAACACAACATAAATGGAGCTTTGATTTTTGACCTGGCAGTGTAAGAGATACCCACACATCTTCAATGCATTTAGTTTTCCAATCACGCTGTTCAATAACTTGAAAAATATTACGCACAGCAATTAAGCTGCCACCTCCATCCTTTTTGTTTGAAGTGTGAATATCTCTATCACGTCGAAAAACTTGATACTGATCATTAAATATTTCACTGTTATAAACACCATCATGTAACCAAGTTTCAACTATACATATAACATCATAAACAGGTACAGATAAGTTTTTATAAAATGTATTTACTTTAGTGCGTAAACCACGTACATTTTGATAATAGCACTTTAATGATTTAATATTAACGGACATATACCTTATGGATGCAATATATTTAGTTATTTACAAAGAACAAAATATATAAAAAAAATATATATATATATACAAGAATTTACTCTAGGACAATTTAGACAGCGAGTTTTCGTTAATAATGTGCACAATACGAGAAGAATCGTCTTTCCGAGCTAATATTTTACAGTCCTGCACCCAAAAGTACTTAATATTATTATCCCGACAATACGCTTTAGTTTTAAATAATAAAGTTTTATTTTTGGGTGTTAAATGTTCATTCACGAATAACCTTGAAGATATATTAGGGATGGACACTCCTGGTAGTGTAGATCCAGATGAGTTACGATTATTCTTCGCTAGAGTTTTGATCCGCGCCAAAAGTTCCTCTTTTACAAATCGTGACTTGAATTTGACAATAATATTTTTCGGATCTTTTCGGGTTTTATTAAAGAACGGTACTCTGTGAACTGCTTCAATGTCATTCGGCGAAATTACGCAGTTAGCAGCCGCTGCAATATCCACAATTATCTGTGTAACGTTTTCACTTGACTTTTCTTGAACACCTTGTATCTCCAAATTATTTCTACGAGAGTACTGTTCAAGATTATCAAGCCTAGTAGTAACCGATAACAGTTCTTCCTCCAGAATTTTGTTGTCACATTCTAATTTGGTAATGGTATTGTTTCTCTCAGTCAGCATACTAGTTAATTCTTCATATTTTTTATTAAAATCGGTTCTAACATCTTCAATGGCCTGGATAATAGCGAAGTTGTTATCAAAATTTATGGATGACCCGTCGTGATCAACAATAATCGAATCATTTGACCTAGATTTACGACAAACCATGCAAATCCATCGGGCACCTACGATTTTGGTGAGGTATTTCAATGCATCAGTAGTTATATCCGCACACCTTGCGTGATAATACTTCTTACAGGATCCAGAGCACTGCACACCGGAAGATTTTCTGGTGACAGTACCCGTGCATATGCAGCAAGTATTAGACATCAGGATTTTTATATTAGTTTCAGTGCTTTGTTTTGAATTAATTATTTTTATTTATAGAATATATTATTAAATTTATCTAATTTTTTTAATGTATTAATTATTATTTGCATTATTTTGATGATACAGGCACAATTTGACTTAACCTCATCAGTTAAACCAAGCCCCTACTCAGTTCAGAACTCAGCCCGAAGTCGGTAATCGCCAAATTGCGCCAAGAGAAATCCTATATTATCTAGTTATTTGATAATATGTACTATGTTGGTCTATAGTAAGATGTCGCTACCGTTTAAATTATGTTAATACTCGTTTAACAGAGTTGAAAGGTAACGCGAGCGTCACTGAGAATGTCAGGACAAAACACGGTGGCAATTCTAACGACCTTCAATTTATGTAACGATATATATGGAATAAATTGCATTTAAAAAATGTTTTTATAAACTTTAAAGTAGGTAATGATAACTTACGATTTTAAGGTATATATATTATTGTACCTCGTGCGTTGATGAATCTATACGTATAGCACAATTTAATTATATTTTATATAAATACTTATATTATATATATTCAATAGCACATACAATAGAGACACACCCACTGATTTGAACTGATTTGAACTGATTTTATTAAGTGATCTTATTGGTTGAATTTCTTGTACCACGCTCCCAACGTCTGCATGAAAAATGAAGACATATCATTTTATAAAGACATATCAGTAATGGAAATTTTAAAGATTGGATTTTAAATAATACTAGTAATTTTTTTTGAGGAAATCCTTGGTCAGGGTACTTTCCGAATTTTTTTGAATAAAGATATTTTAGTAATTTACGCTGAACACGTTCTATTTTATAAATATCCTTGTTGAGAGCTGGGTTCCAAACAATGGATGCGTACTCTAAGTGAGGTCGAACTAAAGAGAAGTACAGTGTTTTGATGTATTCGATATTTGTGAAGTCTTTCGTACTTCTCACTACAAAACCTAATATTCTAGTGGCTTTGAATACTACACTATCAATATGCTCATTGAAAGTTAAATGATCATCAATAACCCCGAGGCCCTTTACAGTATGAGATCACTCGATTTTAATACCAGAGATTATAGCTGCGTTCCTTTTACAAGTTAAAATGCTTGGCTAAGCTAAGAAGTTAGTCAAATGGCTTAGCTAACCTAAGTAAATCTAAGTAATGTAAAAGAAACGCTTTTGGTGGAATAGTTTTTATCCACGACTGTACTTTATCTTAGCAAGGGAAAGGGGGGAGGAAAACGCTCTTACAACTTAGATTAACTTAGCTTAGCTTAGATTTCTTAAATAAAGTGGTAAAAGGAAAGCGCCAATTATAATTGAATTCTATTCGTTGTATTTTCTTGGTAAAAGTTATTATTTTGCATTTGCTTATGTTAAGGAAAAGTTTGTTGTCGTAGCCTTTAAAATAACGGGTGTTTTTTTTAGAGGTATAGAACTTTAAATTGCAATAAAACAACGATGGATTATTCGATTGACATGAATTTTTTATCATTCGAAAGATAATCTTGTGGCATTACATTAAATCATACCAACAAGACGGCGCAACATGTCACACAGCTCGTGCCACAATCGATTTATTGAAAGACACGTTTGGTGACCGCCTAATTTCACGTTTTGGACCTGTGAATTGGCCTCCAAGATCTTGTGATTTAACACCGCTGGACTACTTTCTGTGGGGCTATGTAAAGTCATTGGTCTATGCGGATAAGCCACAAACGCTTGACCATTTGGAAGACAACATTCGCCGTGTTATTGCCGATATACGGCCACAAATGTTGGAAAAAGTCATCGAAAATTGGACGTCCAGATTGGACTACATCCGAGCCAGCCGTGGCGGTCATATGCCAGAAATCATATTTAAAATGTAATGCCACAAGATTATCTTTCGAATAAAAAAAAATTCATGTCAATCGAATAATCCATCGTTGTTTTATTGCAATTTAAAGTTCTATACCTCTAAAAAAAACACCCATTATAATAAGAAATATTTTTATGAACTACAAAAATATTGCACAAAAAACAATATATTAATTCAATGCTAAACAATTATTTAATATAAAATGGCTTTAGTGAAAAATATGTATTAAAAATTCATTTTATTGCTTTTATTGATGTACATTTATCCAATATTTCTTTGGTATCAATTTTTTCACAGATATCACTTTCGATGGCAATCATTTAAACAGTTTACGTTAAATAAGTTTTAATTAATTTCAGTCTTGAAAATAACCGTTCGCTCCTTGCTACAGACATTGGAAGTGTTAAAAATTGTGACTTAAGGCTGAAGTGCCGTCCAGTAAAAAAAGTAGTTTTTTTCTAAATTTCCTTTTCGCCCTAATTTCGATTTAATTAAAGGTCACAATATTTATTACAAAAATGAATATTATTTTAATTAAAGCTATTTTGATATTGTGATAGGCTATACATTTGGCGCCCCTTGATCGTGGCGCCCGATGCGGTGCATCGTCTGCATGTGTCTTGAACCACCCCTGAAAAGAGCTTACCCTTAATAACCAAATGTTATTGCTAAGAAAATCAGCTGCTTATTTTTTGTCTTCCTTTTTAAGAAAGAAAAAAATAATAAAAAAGAAATAAATTTAATTAAAAATTATAAAAGAGCTTACTCATACCAGAGTTCGGGTTTTATTAAGTAATTATTTTTTAAAATGTCTTTAAGTGCTTTATTACTTTCTGCCGATTTAACGAATGATTTCTATCGTACTCCGGAGATTTTCATCCATTTAAATGTAATTGAATTTGTGTACATGACATCTCTAAATTTATTCAATTATCAGATTTATAAAATTGAGTTATAGGAATTACTGATTCCTGCTTGCAGAATAAAATCTCTTTTAAATATATTTTTTATAGATCTGATTCAGCAGGAATCTAAAATAGAATTTAAGCAGCTAATACATTTTGCTGAAAATTAGTTATCGAATATATATTTTTTAAATATAGACATCGCTGGGATTTTTCACATGAAGAAAATATTACTTAAATAATAAATAATAATAGGATCCAAACGCCTAGATAGGTGTATAAGGGGTAGAAAAGGTAAGTTCTCCGTTTCTGGACCGCCGGCCATAGATTTGAAAGCCATGTAATCAGTGTGATGTTTCGATCGATCCTATTATCCCTGTGTACACAGGTACTAAATCTAAGTATTAAATACTTGAGACTGAGTCGACCCCAGAGCTGACTACAAAATTTCGAAAGATGAATATCGGAAGCGGATGTGGGATTTGAACCCGCTTTCCTGTGCTCCGTAGACAACCGTCTTACCACATAACCACAACTTTTAAATATTACTTGAAGATATTTATTTAGATGGGCCGTATTATTTATTATTATTAGGGCAATATGTATATGGTATATATATATATATATATATATATATATATATGTATGTATATGTATATATTAATAAAAAAGGTATTTTATGAATAATAAGACATGATTTTATTGATCAACTAATACGTCTCACACATCATATGATATATTTTCTACTATTCTATTTACATAAAAACAATATGCCTTGGCAACGATATAGCACCCTACGATCGTTAATAAGTGTAAATGTTGCATAATTATATTTTCACTAACACGGCCAGACTGACATGCGGAACGTTCTCGGGACGCAACTGTATTCTTCACACCATTAACAGCATTGTTGTTATCAGCAACAGCAACCTGCATACCACCAATGGTCTGCTCCATACCAACAACAGCATCCTGCATCTTGCATACCAGTAACAGCATCCTGCATACCAGGATCTCCATTCTTGAGCTGGTCCACCATTTATCTTCTTCTGCATCTTGAAAGTCTTCACCTAATTCATAATCTGTAAATAGAGCAAAATTGGGCGCAGAGTTGATTTTTGACAAAATCAACCATGCACCACTTTCAATTAATAAAAGTAAATATTTATTTAAAACCGAACTCTCCAGGAATACTATAAATTATGATCTGAAAGCTCAGAGACTATACGTTAACATTTCATTTCTCTACCACGAACTCAGTGACTAGATCAACAAGCTCAGATACTCAGTAACTATCTGTTAGTTTCCTTCATTACAGATTGTCTACAGTACAACAAGCTCAGAGGCCGTTTATTAATTTCTGCACACACAGTGCTAAGCTCAGGGAGCGTCTATTCGTTTCTGCACACACAGTGCTTTATCATCATCATCATCAGCCCGTCGCCATAGCTCACCATCTGCCACCATGGTTACAGAGCTATTACCGGACTGATGCCACTGGCAGCGGCATGTCTTGCGGTACTCAACAAGCTTTCAATTCTCAACTCATTATCTATTATATTTCTCAGTTTATTTTGCCATTCCGATCCCAGTAATCTGTCGTTTGTCTTTTCCAATAAACGTTCAACTTTAAAACTCAAATCTCGAAACTCAGATCTTAATTATCAAATCTCAAATATCATAACTCAGATATTAAATCTCAAATATCAAAAACAAAATCTCATATTTTGGTGTCTCAAGTCTTAAAACTCAATTATTAAAATTTTAAATATTAAATCTCAAATCTAAATTTTACTCATTATGGCTAACACGTGCCATATGATTTAACCAAAACAATAAAATGCCTCTTACCATTTTAGTTATCAACAATCTAACCAGTTACCTTCGTAAATTGTGTTTGTTAATAACAAAGCAACGCTCGTTCATCCTGACAATTTTTAGGGATCTTTATCTAAATTTGAAATGTCACATTTCAAATTTATTCCAATAATTGTCATTTCCTTAGAAACTACTTGAATTAATTTTTGACAAAATAACTTGAAATTTGCCAATTTATTATTTAGCTCATAATTCATACTACCTTTATATGATTCTCAATCGTCACCTTTAACTTAAACCTTTACATTAGCCTTTACAGTATTATACAATTTCTTTGCACCAATATAATGGTTGCATTAAAAAAAATATTTTTAATATAGTGCTTATTTTGTATTTCTTGTGGGTGATAGGCCAATCCCACTTCTGATATTAATAAAAAAGGTATTTTATGAATAATAAGACATGATTTTATTGATCAACTAATACGTCTCACACATCATATGATATATTTTCTACTATTCTATTTACATAAAAACAATATGCCTTGGCAACGATATAGCACCCTACGATCGTTAATAAGTGTAAATGTTGCATAATTATATTTTCACTAACATATATGTATGTATATGTATATATATTTATTGTGACTCCTATAGTCGAAATCGGCGAAGGATTATTATTATTATTATTAGGGCTCAAACCATCAGTGTTTATGGATTTGTCTCAGATTTTGTTGAAATGTACTCCGGAGTTCCACAAGGATCCAATCTTGGGCCCTTGCTCGTTTTGTAATTTTTAATAGAAGTTATAAAAGTATTTAAATTTACAAATTTTCTACTTTGCCGATGATTTAAGAAATTTTAGAAGTATTATGTCTCTAGCAACCGCTAAAAATCTTCAGTTTGAGTTATCTAGCTTAAAATTATTTATCAAATATAATATTTTCTTCTTTAAAAATAGACTTAGATATAAAGTAAATCTCGGAAAAAAATCGTTGGGGGTTTTCATATGAAGAAATTGTCTCAGATTTTGTCAAAATGATCTGCGGAGTTCCTCAAGGTTCCAAACTTGGGCCTTTGCTCGTTTTATTATTTATAAACGACGTTAAAAAGAATTTAAATTTACTAGTTTTCTACGTTGTCAATGATTTAAAAATTTTCGGAAGTGTCATATTTCTAGCAAATTCTAAGGATCTTCAGTTTGAATTAACTAGCTTCTTCTAACCCATTAGCATCCATTGTACTCGCTTGAGTACAGAAAATATTGAGACATTCCTTGACCGCTACCGCCACCTATAGTTGGATGGTTGATTTTATTTATTTTTTCCAAAAAATATCTTTGGGCGCTAATGGGTGAATAATGTCAACAGAATTTAAGCAGCTAATAATTTTGCTGAATTTTAGTTATCGAATATAATATTTTCTTCTCTTAATATAGACTTTGATATAAAGCAAATCTCTTGAAAAATCGCTGGGATTTTTCGCTTGAAGAAAATATTATTTGAATTTATTTAGATGGCTCGTTTCTTTTATTATTAATAGGACTCAAGCCGTCAGCTTGAGATGGACTGTCTCAGATTTTGCTAACATGTTTTCCGGAGTTCCACAAGGTTCCCATCTTGGGCCCTTGCTCGGTTTATTATTTATAAACTACATTATAAACGTATTTAAATTTACTATTTTTCTACCAATACTTTGCCGATGATTTAAGAATTTTGAGAAGCATCAGATTTTTAGTAAACGTTAGTTTCTACAGTTTGACTTATCTGGCTTCACCGAATAATGTTAACACAATTTAAGCAGCTAATACATTTTGCTGAAAATTAGTTACCGAATATATATTTTTAATTTAATTTAGATTTAGATATAAAGCAAATCTTGGAAAAATCTCTGGAATTTTTTACATAAAGAAAATATTACTTGAAAATATTTATTGAGATGTCTGGTGTCCTTTATTATTAATAGGGCTCATGTTGTCACCGTGAATAGATTTGTCTCAGATCTTATCGATATATCCTCCGGAGTTCCGCAAGGATCTCATCTTGGGCCCTTGCTCGTTTTGTTATTTTTAAACGTCGCTATAAAAGTATTTAAATTTACTAGTTTTCTACACTGCCAATGATTTTAGAATTTTTAGAATTATCATATTTCTATTAAACGCTAGTCTCCTACAGTTTGACTTATTTAGCTTCACCGAATATTTCCAACAGAATTTAAGCAGCTAATACATTTTGCTGAAAATTAGTTATCGAATATAATATTTTCTTCTTTAAAAAAAGACTTAGATATAAAGCAAATCTCAGAAAAATCGCTGGGGATTTTCATATAAGAAAATATTATTTGAATATATTTATTTAGATGCCTTGTTTCCTTTATTATTAATAGGACTCATGCCGTCCATGTACTGTTTCAGATTTTTTCAAAATGGTCTCTGGAGTTCCTCAAGGTTCTTATTCTGGGCCCTTGCTCATTTTATTATTTATAAACGACCTTATAGAAATATATAAATTTACTAGTTTTCTACGTTGCCGATGATTTAAGAATTTTTAGATGTATCAGAGTTGTAGAAAACGCTTGTCTCCTTCAGATTGACTACACATATTGTTAAGATAATAAACTTGTGACAAATGGCTTATATTATATTTTACCCGTAATGGAAATATAGTCTTCAATGAATATTATATAAATAATATATCACTAACTAGAATTTCTCAAATCAAAGATTTAGGTGTCATTTTGGATACAAAACGGTCTTTTGAACCTCATTCGAGATAAGTAGAACTCCAATTAACGCGGGTTTTCGGAGAGAGTATCTGACACGCGTTATATGATAACCACCGCTATATAAACGAATGCTGGACGCCTTAAAACAAAAATGGCAAAAAAGCAACGCGGTATATCCGAATATTTGTTATAAAACACGCGTTATAACTGGCTTCTGCTTCATATACACATCGAGAACACAAACAGAAAAAAAAGACACATACTCCATATTCATTTGATATTTAAGTAAACATAAATGAAAAAATTTGTATTCAGTTTTAATTTAAATAATGTATTTTACAATATGCGTTAATTAACTTTTTTAATCACGCCTAATTAAATTTAGGGGAAAGTAAATCGTGACATTATTTCAAAGAAAAAGGTAGAATGCATCACAAATTAATTTAACCACCCCTAGTATAAACTAAACATTTACTTCGATTCGTACCTGCATTATATTTCCGTTTTATAAAATATCCCTATGTAAAATGTGTAAAAATATTTTCATTGCAAAAATAATTATTTAAAATATTTACTAAAAACTGTATATTATAAATATTTAAACTATTTTTTGCATACATTTATCACAAAATAAATATTTAATATAAAAAGTGTTATTTTATAATCACCGATTTAGTGGTTTATTTCCAATTCTATATTCACAATACTGTAATGTTTCATAAATTCTATGAGACAATTTTGCGTTTTTATATCCATGACACATAATTGTGAAATAGTAACTTACGATAGTTTTTACGATATTTTCAACACTGTAGTAGCAATATATACTTTTGTTTAGTTTTTACTTATCTAATAAACTTTTCACAAACCACTAGCGTTCTCTTTATTTTTGTTTTATACAAAATATTATAATCTCGACAGTTCCATTAGCCTGTCTCTATGTGACTATCCTCCTAGGTTCGGTCTTTCGCTCTGTCTACATACCACCTTTTGGTATGTTTACTTGTAACTCTGATGACCGATTAGCTTGACGATCTCTCAGTCTATTGTCCTAACGGTTTATTGCTTAATTGATCTGTCGCTCTTTATTTCTGTGGCTAGGATGTTTGGTCCTTTTGTCGGTAAGTCATTCATTCGGTAACCAGTTACTCACTTAATCTCTCGATTAGTTATTCGTTCTCATATCCCGTAGTTTTCTTAATTCGTTGTTCTTTGGTCTACGGTCTGTCTATCGTCCTGTCATTTTGTCTCTCAGTTGTCTGTCGTTTTGGTTCTCTCGGTATGCCAGTTTGTCATCGATCTGTCAGTCTCTTGGGTTGTTATACTGTTGTCAATCGCTTTGTTTGTCTATTGGTCTGCTAGTCTGTTGTCTGTTACTTTGTTTGTCTATTGGTCTGTTAGGCATTTGTTCTGTTGATTTGTCAGTCTATTGTTAGCTTTTCGTTATGTTTACTTCTTCTTGTGTTGTTTTGTTGGTAGGTTATATTATCAATCTATCTGTTTATTATTCTCTCGGTTTGTGGTTCTATCGATCTATTTGTCTGTCATCATGTTGTTTTGTCGCTCAGTAGTCTGTTGTTCAGGTTCTCTTTGTATGCCAGTCTATTGCTCTATTGAAATATCAGAACTCTTCAGTCGTCGGTCGTAACTCGTCAGTCGTCGAACTGCCGGTCACCTGACCTATTGTCCTGCAAGTCTCTTGCTTTGTTTGTCTTATGGTCTTCTAGTCTGTTGTTCTGTCGCTTTTTCAATCTATTGTTAGCATCTCGCTCTGTCTGCTTCTCCTTCTCCCGTTCTGTTTTTCTGTCGAACGGTTAGCCTATCTCTTTGTCAGTTTATTGATCTGTGAGTTTGAAGTTCTATCGATCTGTTGGTCTACGTTCTGTCTTTTTGTCGCTCGATAGTTTGTTGTTCTGGTTTTCTTGGTATGTCGGTTTATTACTCTACTGAAATTTCAGATTTTCATGGAAATGTCGATCGCTTGGTCTGTTATCTTGTTAGTCTGTCGCTTTGTTTTTCTGTTGATCTGCTAGTATGTTGTTCTGTCGTTTTATTAATCTATTTTTAGCCTCTCGCTATGGCTGCTTCTCCTTCTGTCGTTCTGTCTTTCGGTTAACCTATCACTCTGTCTGTTTATTGGTCTCGCAGTTTGTGGTTCTATCAATTTGTTGGTATATCATTTTGTCGTTTTGTCGCTCAGTAGTCTGTGGTTCTGGTTCTCTTAGTATGCCGGTATGTTACACTGCTGAAATGTCAGACTGTCATCGATCTGTCAGTCACTTGGTCTTTTGGTCTGCTAGTCTGTCGCTTTGTCGATCTATTGTTAGCCTCTCGCTTTGTCTGTTTATTGGTCTCTTGATTTGTGGTTGTATCGATCAGTTAATCCTGTCGTTCTGACTCTCTTGGTATACCAGTCTATTACACTGCTGAAATATCAGATTGACATTGATTTGTCGATCACTTCGTATATTATTCTGTTAGTATGTCGCTTTGTTTGTCTAGTGGTCTAGTGGTCTGTTGTTAGCCTTTCGCTATGCCTGCTGCTCTTTGTGTCGATCTGTTGTTCTGTCTGGCGGTTAGCTTATTACTCTGACTGTTTATTGGTTTGTTGGTATGTGGTACTATCTATCTGTCACTTAATTGCCTGTCAGTTTGTTGCTTTTGTCGTTAACAATCTGTTCTTTGGTTGTATTTTTAGTTTTTCGGTTTCTGTACATTTCGGCGTATTGCTCTGTCGAACTCTTTATCTGTAGATTGTCTATCTGCCATTCTGTTTGCCTGTTGGTATTTCGGTTTGTTGGGCTCACGGGCTCTTGGGCAGTCACTTTAGCGATCTTCTTCTATCGGCCTATCTCTGGTAATAAGCAAGAACTGATTGTCTGTCTCTCGGTCCGTTGTTTCTCTTGTCCGTCTTTCAAATGTAATCTTTCCTTGAGGCTTCCCGTTTAAACACTCTGTCGTTTTTCTGGACTGCCGTTCTGTCCTAGGTTTGTCAGTTTCTCGGTTTAGGCGACTGTCTGTCGATCTCAAGTTCTAACCATCAGTAAATCTTTCGATCTGCTTGTTGTTCAATTGTTCTGACAGTCTGTCAGTCAATACGTTGTGTCCTATATTTGCTGTCTTTTCATATTTAAAATTTTTCTCTATAAATTCTCTGTTATATTTTATTTTTCGAGCCTTTATATTGTGAGCGCTGCTACCAAAACCAAACTATACATTCACCACTAGTAGAATTAAACAAGCGTTAACAAAAACATACACTCATTGTAAATGTGATGTTGGTGTTTGTGGGTAAGGGGGCGCAGCATGGTTGAATGAGGGGAGGGGTAGAGGGGTAGTAAAATGCACGGGGACAAGTGACCGCATGTTACGTTGTACAATTAGTCATATTAAAATTGCAGCCATGTGTCTGGCCGTCATATAATTGCATTGCTGACCGCTTATGTTTGATTCATGTGCAGCAACTGGTTAAAGTTGTCACCGCGACTCAGTTCAACTCATACTACTAAGGTCAACGTATAAATATCAACCTAGACAAATTATTGCAATTGTAAATTGCTACCTACAACACATAAATATTTAGCTCTTGAACTACTTTATGGATTGAATGAAAGAAAAAGAATGAAACAAAATACTGCAACCAGCATTAATTCATACATATATAGAAGCTTTGTAGCACATTTTTGACATTGTGTTTTCAGATCAGTTATAATTCAATAGTTCTTATTCTTGTCTTACCTTATACGTTCCGGAAATTCACTATTATACGCAAAATGATCGTTACAGTCCCAAACAATTCCGTGGTTGTAATTTCGAACAGTTACTCCTTATTTGAGATTTACTTTTTTGAGTTTTCTTCCATTATTAAACGATGCTTTGCTTTATTAAGAATGTGTGCTCGTGGGCAAAAACATTATATCTTCAATTTATAAAGCTCCTGCCACACTTGTCGAGTAGAAAACTCGTTGCTTCACGAATTGTTTTCTAACTTCGACGCGTGCAACAAATTCCTGCCGTAGGAAATTTGTGCCTTTTCGCCATCAAAACTGCACCCGTGCATTGTCTTGATGGATGAGCACTTTTTTACTGGCCAAATGTGGGCATTTTTTCTTGTTATCTTCGCTTAACCGGTTCAATAATAACGTATAATACTCTTCATTTATCGTTCATACCAAAAAAACGTACCCATCACCTTTCCGGTCGATTTCACCGTCTTCGCCTTCTTTGGAGCCAGTTTGCCTCCAGAAACCCACTGTTTCGACTATTCCTTTGTCTCTGGTGTGTAGTGGTAGATCTATGTTTCATCAACGGTTATGTATCGACGCAGAAACTCGTTAGAATTTTGACGGAAATGTGCCAAACCAGCCACTGAATCAACCACACGATTACGTTTATTCTCCACTGTGAGCAAACACAGCACCCATCTTGCCAATATTTTTTTCATACCCAATGTTTCGTGCAAAATTGAAACATCTGAGTCATGTGATATGCCTGTGACCTCAACAATATCGTGCACTTTGACTCGTCAATCACTCAAAACCATATGGTGGATTTTATTAATAATTTCTGGCGTAGTCACCTAAAGTGGACATCCCGAATGATGTCAATTGGGGATGGACGACCACGTTTAAACTCATTCACCCAATTGTTAACAGTTTTAAACACTAGTGCATAAGTGCTATGAACTTCTTCCAACCCAGCCTTGATTTCTTTTGGTGTTTATCTGCAATTTTATTTGTCGGTCGGTCAAATGTTTTGGTCAAAGTTATCATTTAGTGAATGTTCTTCATTTCGAAAGTACCAATACTTCTAGAGAATCAATTCTTTTAAAATCTTCAAAGCGTCTACCAAGATTATTTGTTGCTAATTTATATATTTCTGTTTTAAGTGATTACAGTTAAATTTTTCGAGAAAATGCAATAATAAAAATAAGTAATTACAAAGTATCACGTAAAATTCTCCAGAAAGAAATCCCGAGAAGAAACACCACCTTTTCCAGTTGTATTTCAGAAAAGAACAAGTTTATTTCAGAAAAGATCAATTGTAATTCAGATTAGTCAATTTGATTTCATAAAATATCAAATGTATTTCAAATTAGTCAGTTTAATTTCAGAAAGCGTCAATTGTATTTCAGATTAGTCAATTGAAATTCAGAAAATGTCAGATGTATTTCAGAAATTGTCAGATGTATTTCAGAAATAGTCAATTGTATTTCAGAAAGACACTGATTTATATTACACAGTTCTTATTATCAAGTAGTGTGTGACAAAGGTAACGTTTATGACATTATGACAATATGTTGTTACAACAAAAAAACTGCAACAATCGAACAGCGCTGGTGGGTTGCTTCCCACTGTTTGAGAAATACAATGAAGGGGCAAAAGTGACAAAATATTTTATTGTCACTGGAAATATACATGTGTGCAAAAATTCAAGAAAATTTGTTCGGTAAAAGTGAATAAAAAATTACAAGATTACAAGATTTGATCCAGACACAGACAAACATGAAACCAAGCTAAATAATACCGTGTTTATGTTCATTTTAACAAATTAAATTCTATGCATAATAGGTATAATATACCCCAAATTTTACTCCAAATACTCATAAAATTTCTACATAATCTCATAATTATAAAATTTCTTAAATACATTCCGGTAATTATGCAAAAAAAAAAAAAAAATGCAATCTTAATATATAGCATAGAAACAGATTCTGAAATACATTTAACCATTTCTGAATTACAATTGACATTTTCTGAATTACAATTGACGATTGCTGAAATACATTTGATATTTTCTGAATTTCAGTTGATATTTTCTTAATTACAATTGACTAATCTGCCCAGCAAACATTTAACTAACGGCCGAATGCCGGCAAATTGCTTTTACTGCTGGCACCAAAAGTAAGTGCAACGACAGTATTAATAATGTACTTCACATTTGTATTTCGCACTCCGCCTATACGAAGTACTTTACCAGCATTTTATAAGCACTCCTTATTTGTATTAATCCAAGCAAACATTTTTATACTTTTTACTTAAAACTTAACTTTTTTTGAATGTAATAATTTGAAAAGTCTGATTGTTCTTAGTCATAAAACGCCCTAACGGCCAGTACAAGTTGATACGTGTTGGTGGACAGTTTGTCAAGATGTGTATTTGAATAGTTATTGTTTTGTGAACATTATACAGTTTTTTCTTGTGATTTGTGTGTGTTTTGTTAGATTTAAGGACGTAGTTTACACAAACTATTTCATGTTAAATTGTTTAATTTTTAGTTTAGTTCAATCATAGTTTTTTTCATTTAATAAAATTTTCAATTATTAATAAATCTGTTACAAGATTATAAATATGTCATTTAAAAAATATAATTTGTCATATTTCATTTTGAATAGTGACTTAAATATTTTGTAAATATAATACCAACCTAAAATAATACAAACTTAACACAAAACTGTAAAGCTTTTTTTACAATATAACCAAGTTTCTAAAAGTCAGTAATACACTATAAAAATCACCAAAATAACCAGATTTAGTTTGTTCTTACAAAAGTGAACAACTTATAGAATTAATGCTTGTAAAATTCGATTATTGAATTTATTTTAACAAGTATGATTTCTTTAGGTTGGCACTCTTCAAGTCAGGAGGGAAAGATGTAGTAGATAATACAAGACGAATATTGACGAAAATTATTAGTCACCCCTTATCTTTAGGATGCAATTGGTTTGGCCGAAATGGCAGAAAACCATTTTCTTAAAATTCTTCATTAAATTAATAAATTAAATAAACTAATTCCTGTTATTCCTGAAATTATATTTATTTAATATTTATAAATAAATCAATAAATTATAACTGTTAATACAATTTACAATCGGCCAGTTTTACCATCGTTGAATAAATTTATTTAACAACTTAAGTTAACAATATCGCATCATTCTATTGACAGCAATGTTAATTTCTTCATTAATAGTTTAAAACCGATGCGATATTGTCAACTTTATTTGTTAAATAAATTTATTGAACGATGGTGAAAATGGCCAAAAGAGTATTTATTTTGCACCTAACCATTAATTTATTTTAATACTGGGTATGTACACATATGTTACATTTGAAACACTAGAGAATGCCAGCACTGGCCCAGTGCGAAATGCCAGCATTTGCCCATTACTTTCAATGCACTTTACCGTTGCTGGGCCAGCAACTGATACATCAATGGGCCAGCTAAGGGCCACGGGACACCGGGGTACTGGCCCAGTACGAAATGCCAGCACTGGCCCATTACTTTCAATGCCGGGGAGTATGTGCTTTACCAGTACTGGCCCGTATAATAATTGTTTGCTGGGTGAAATACAATTGACGCTTTCTGAAATTAAACTGACAAATCTGAAATACATTTGATATTTTCTGAAATCAAATTGACTAATCTGAATTACAATTAACATTTTCTTAAATCAAATTGACTATTCTGAAATACAATTGATCTTTTCTGAAATACAACTGGAAAAGGTGTAGTTATTTCGAATGTATATTGTCCATAATTACATTATTTTATATATCAATTGTTCTGCTTTCACACCGATCATCTGCGTAGCTACTACTATATACGATTAAAAGAAAATTGAACTAAAATCATAAAAGAAAGCTTAATATTTGAATGTTGTAGCAATTTGGCGTAAACAACTCGGTATTTTAGCGGAGTTTAAGGTGTGTGGTGTGCGCCACAGGTTCAGTAATTCTCATGGTCGTAAAAAGGCCCCTCCGTGTAGGCGGGTAATAGCGGTTTGTTTCACGCTGTTAACTCTCCCTGCGAAAGCTCCACTATGGCTTAATGTCATTTTTTATGACCCTATTCTTACCGGACACTCATTTATACGCACCTGAAAAATTACACTTAATTGCCTTTTCTTCCACTACGATCAAATTAGAAAGTAAATAGTTAACAATTTGTTAATAACATAGAAAGTGTTTATTTAATGTTGTCGACGCTATAAACTACAACATTAATGAGGTTTATTTTCATTCAATATATAATACAAAATTTTGAATTTGAAAATTAATTGGGTGAACAGATTTCCATGATGTCGATTGCAGATTGCTAATTTTCTAGGAAAGATGAAATTTAAATTTGACATGCTTATACAACTCTTTGACCCACATATAGGAAAAATACTAAAACATCTAAAAAACATATCCCCCAAAAAATCTAAACAAATATATGCTCATCGAAAAAAAAATAAAAAAATTTTAAAGTCTGTGTATGGTATCAAATGAAAGCCCTTAGTACGTGGATTAACGATCAAAATTTTATTTTTGCAAAATAAATTATTTTGATGCGAGTTTTGCTAAAATTGTGTAAAAAAAAATCGTCCCACACCCTGTAGCCCAGGGGATCTATTCTGTAACTTCTCGACAGTTACACGCACAGTGTCGTGTTGCCTATGCACATTACACTGTCATCACACTGTCATCGTATAGTGTTACTTTGTGTTTGAAAGTGTCGAAAGTAAATGTGGCCATTTTGAAAATTTGACGAACTGTGACAGAATAAACTCGGAGGTTATTAGACAGTATATACAATGCACATATATGTACATAACACAGTATATACATTGATATTAGTTAATATTGTCATATTACAAATCTGGCCAGGCATACCTACTAAAAGATAGGACATATTCTGACCTGAATTTTTTCTGCCCCGTAACTGTTAATATAATTTGTTTAAAATAACTCTAATTATAATTATTGTAGCAGGATTTAGTGCAAACTTCCCTTTCAGCAGGTATTATTCAAAAGGTTGACTTGTTTCTCTTAATTCATGACGTCATACTAATCCTTCATAGAAATTTGGAATTTCCATCTAATCCCCTAAATAACATTTACTCAATGAATACATTCTCTACTCCCTACAAAAAATTGTGCAAAACCGCACGACGGTATATTTAGATTAATTTTGTTTTTGTTTTTATGGTTTTATTAGGATTTTTATTTTATAATATATTTTATGACATGTATTTTATTTTTATTTTATTAATTAAAATATTCATTGACATATCCCCTTGTCTCTTCCTCTTCCAATTCATCCAATACTTCAAATATAATAAGTCCTTCGGCCATAACTACAACATTTAAGATAAAAAACAACAAAAATATACATATTTCCATATATAAAACACATTTTAAATCATACTAACCTCAAAATAAGTAAATCAATATATTCAAACTAAACGTAAACAACTTTCAAAAGTCTAAAAACAATATCTCTTTCCAAAAACGACACGTTCGTACGTGTCGTCTCAAAATCAACACAATACTGCACTATCACACAATAAGTGAACTATCGATAAGTTACAGAATACCAACGCGACGTGTTGAAAATTGACACTTTCAACACGATACTGTAAAAGCGATTGTCGAAATGCTTACAGAATAGACCCCCAGATGGTTTAAACTAAAAATCTGAAAAAATTCTAAGTATGTACATTTATGTGAACCGGAATAGTACAACAGGAATTATAAATATTTAATATGCTATGTAACACAGTAGATAAGTAAGCACTCGTAGCGTTGTGCGTTTCGTCGTTGCTTTGTAATTTGCAAACTAGAGTTCGAATCCTGTCAATTTTAATTTTTCGGTTTTTTTTTTGTATTTTTATTTTGTTTAAATTATTTTGTCGAAATTCTAGTTATATTTTGGTAAATGTCGCATTTAATTTTTAAAAGCATAAATTTAATAACCAAATTTAATAATCTACGTAGCAAGGTGGATTAACGACCAAAATTTTATTTTTGCAAAATAAATTATTTTGACGCGACTTTTGCCAAAATTGTGCAATAAATTTTTTTCCCTGTAGCCCAGATAGTTAAAATTAAAAATCTTGAAAAAATTCTAAGTAATGTACATTGGTGTGAATCGGAATAGTACAACAGGAATTTTTGATCAGATTATGTTTTCGGCAAATAACGCATTTTTTGTGTTTTAAACTAAAATATGTAAAATATTTAATCCGCTATTTAACATAGTAAACGAGTGAACCTGCGTAGTATAGTGGTAACGTTTTCGCTTCGTGAGTTGAAACTACTGTAAGAAACTAGAGTTCGAAACCCGTCAATTTTTATTTTTCTATTTTTTTTTGCATTTTTATTTTGTTAAAATTATTTTGTCAAAATTCTAGTTATATTTTGGCAAATGTTGCATTTAATTTTTAAAAGCGTAAATTTAATAACCAGTGGGAAGTGTTGAAATTATAATTTAATTCTGTTTGAATGTATACGAAATCAGAGGGGCGGAGTTATGACTTAAACAACCAATGGAAGTCGTTGGCGCAATTTTCAAAATAATAATAAACCTTGCTATATATAAAAAAAATACTGCAAATATTTAGAAGCCCAAATAATAAAATTAGGCATCCGTATTAAAATTAATAAAAATATATTTTTCAACTCTATAGATTTAGCCGTTTGGCTACAATTTTTACCGAACAGACAGACAGACAGAGAGATAGACAGACTGACAGACAGACAGACGACAAAATGACGGTATAAGGGTTTTTTGGTCATACCTACAAAACCCTAAAAATTTCCATGCCACAAATAGTAAGTTTATCAGTGTTATTCTCCGACAAGAGAAAATACCATGGCGCTGTGGCCGTACACAGTATTTAATTTAGTGACTGTTCTCACTGTACAGTTTCGAAAGGTGAAAATTCGGAATTGCAGTTCGAAATTTTAACCACTGTCTGTGTTTTATTGGCTACTGTCTTGCCACGGCAGCTCTACACATTATAAAGATAAAAGTGCTATAAAAATTCAGGTCATATAGGTAGATACATAATTAAGATGCTCCTTGAAGCTAGTAAACATTATTTAAACGTTCATTTAACTAAGCTATTGATGTCTAACTAAAAACTTTGAAACTTTAAATTGATGTTGTGTGATAGAGTCCTTTGGCTACCGTATTTATGAGATGGTATGCGTACCTAGCCAGTAATCTAATTTGCAATATGTAATTAATAATAGAGGGTATAACAAGGGTAGAAAGGTCCTTCGATCGGTGGTGGCGGTCACTTCTTACCGCCGCTGACCGGGGGGCAGAAGGGAATAGGCGGGGGACAGGAGGGTAAATCGGTTAGAACTCGGAGTCAGAGAGGCGAGAGGGATGTTCTGCTGGAACCCATCAAAGGCTTAATGTTAGCTAATCAATCAATATCACTACAATGATTTTCACTTACTGGACTCTGAAATGGAACCGATGCTGCTGTTAGGGAAATGGACAAAGCAGTTAATGCATAGAGACAAGTCGCCAGCACGACAAGTTCCTTTTAAATTTAGATTACGGGCAGGACAATGATATTAACACTTTCACTGTGATACGTATCCTTGGCGATAACTTATTTAACTCATTAATGGCCAAGCTATTAAGAAAAAGTATTTTTTACAAAACTTGTAATGCAAATTAATTAAAATTCATCAACTTAGACAATTATTGCATTTTGAAAAAATATATATGCTTAACTCTACAGGAATATAAGGATGCGTATACGCACCCTTGGCTAATAACAATATCAAATATAAGTAAACATGTAATAAGCAAATTATATTATTTATGAATGAAATATGAACTTATTTGGAATGAAACATTTCAAAACACTCTGGGCACAGATGTACTTTACATTTTACACATAAATAAATGGAGTTGCTCTTACACAAACTGCATTTTTTTCCATTCGTTTCATGCCTCTTATCAGATGACCAATATTATCAAATCTGATGACATCTGATAAACTGTTTTTTGAAGGACGCTCATAGTTTGAATTTGTTGCTTTTCTTTCAGTATCTGCATTACTCTGATACTTCATAAGAGTAACTGCTAGTCGTGACCAATTGAGAAATTTTACTATCATTTGACAACTGTACAACTAATTTTTATTTTCACTATACTTATTCTGTAAATACGTATACTTAACTATGAAAGAACACACAGTAGAAATGAACAATAGTTTAGATGGCTAAGACAAGATGAGACTTGTCGATGTACACAGCAACATAACAGATAAAGTTAATATTTTTTCAAAATAGGATAATTCATAACAATGTTCTCATACGGTTTGACTATACAGGGTGTTTGTTTGAAACGGGGCACCCCGAAAATCTCCTTTATTTGTAAAGATACAAAAAATCTTCAGAACAAAAGTTAAACTAGACAAAAAGGCCCATCTAAAGGTTCCCAGCAAACATTCAACTAACGGCCGAATGCTGGCAAACTGCTTTTATGCTGGTAAATTACTGGCACCAAAAGTAAGTGCAACGCCAGTATTAATAATGTACTTCACATTTGTATTTCGCATTCCGCCTATACGAAGTACTTTACCAGCATTTTATAAGCACTCTTCTTCACTCATAATTTTTACTTAAAACCATCAGAAATAAATCTTGCAACTAATGCGATTATTTTGCACTTTACCGTTGCTGGGCCAGCAACTGATACATCAATGGGCCAGTAACAGCCCCGGGGACACCGGGGTACTGGCCCATTACTTTCAATGCCGGGGAGTATGTGCTTTACCAGTACTGGCCCGTATAAAAATGTTTGCTGGGTTACTATAAGAATTCTGAGGCACTTCCGGTTTCACCGGAAATGATGTCAACTTTTGATTTAGTATAGGGAATCAATAATTTTATATTTTTTTCCTAAAAGTACATTAAATTAGCTTTACAATGACACCAAAAAGTCATATTTTTGTGTTAACCATTTCAAACAACTTTGAAAACAATAAAAAAAGAAACAAAATATCTCTAAAATAAACTATTTGACTATTTAGAAAAAAAAAAAAAAATAATTTTTACAATTATTTTACAAAAAGAAAAAAATTACAAATGTTCAATCAAACCATCATTATTAACAACTAGTTATAACAGTTTATTTTAAAGATATTTTGTTTCTTTCTTTATTGTTTTCAAAGCTTGCTACGTTCAAATTTGTAAAACTTATGTTGATTATTATTTTGTAAATAAATGGTCGCCATTTTCAAATGGTTAACATAAAAATATGACTGTTTGGTGTCATTGTAAAGCTAATTTAATGTACTTTTAGAAAAAAAATATAAAATTATCGATTCCCTATGCTAGGTCAAAAGTTGACATCATTTCCGGTGAAACCGGAAGTGCCTCAGAATTCTTATAGTAACCTTTAGATGGGCCTTTTTGTCTAGTTTAACTTTTGTTCTGAAGATTTTTTGTATCTTTACAAATAAAGGAGATTTTCGGGGTGCCCCGTTGCAAACCAACAACCTGTATATATATATTTTTTACATTATCAACAAGTGTATAGAAAATGCCTGCTTTTATAAATCAGTAAAATCTTCAAAAATTGACCAATTTCAAAATATTTAAAAAAATATACTCTTTAAATAAACTGCGAAATAAAATATTCACGAAGCTATTGTATTCTAGTAATGCTTGTAAAATAATTATGTAATAAAAATAAAACAATTATTTTCTTTAAAAAAAAAAAAAAAATCTAAAAGGTTGCGTATACGAACCTTTGGCCATTAATGGGTTAACTGCACAAAATTTCGTGTGACAGACCGACACCTAGACCTTCACAAGACACATACTTTATACCAGTAAAAAATGTTTTGTACCAATTTTTTTCGTTACCGTATTTTTTTTTGCTTTATCACTTTCAAAAAAGTTATGACTACTTTTTTTTGCTATTCATTTTATTACGCTATAATTAAAATTGCATAATTATACATTTGTGAGAATTTTTGTCCGTTTGTGGGAAATTTTGTACCTTGCTGTGAGAATTTTCTTCACAAAGTGTTGGCAACACTGTCCGAATCCAGTAAATGTATTTATTATTTGATGGTCGTAGATAAACACATTTTTAGGGGAATCCGAAATTTAATTATACCCTAGAATTCTGCGTAACGCAAGTTGGGAACCACTGATCTAATGTAAAGTCATAGATTTGGGAATTAAACAAACCAAACCTTGTAGAATTATTCAAACAAAAAAAAAAATACTTAATAATAACATAACCGTAATAAAAGGCATAATTTAGGTGTACAAACACATTAAACCAAGCCGGAGCGAATGTGTACGCGGTGTTTGTATATTACAATAACCATTGCGATTATTAGCTTGTTTTTAAACATAAACCAGAACAAACACGACACGACCTGCCCGGAATGGCCCACTCCATTCCAACCCACCCTAGTCCGACCCTGTAAACAATGCAAATTAAGGATAAAAATTAAATCAAATATTAATTTAAAACCGCATAAATAAACATGTATATAGGTTTTTATTATTTTAAAATTGGAATTTAAAACATTTTTATAATTTTGTTTAGGAATAAATTGTTTTATTTTGTAAATAACTAAATGTTATTTACAAAATGAATGTAGAATTATGATCATTTAAAAAATTTTATTACAATTTTTATTTAATTTATTTTTATATATTCATAGTGTGTCCGAGAAATATTTAGGTTTTAAACTGAATCAATAAATAAATACCTAATAGGGACATAAATACAGTTACAATAATGAACGTATCCAATAAAAATAATACAAATGAACGCACCCAAATTTAAACAGGTGATAATCGTGAGTTAACTTATAAATTACTTTCCTGTGGAAAGAATTTGATTTTGTGTTGTGTGTTACCATGGAATGGTCAGACAAAGAAAACCGAATTGCAGTTATTGCGCTTTATAAATGTAAGATGGAAAAATCAAACATTTTTAAGACGCTACGTCCGCTTGGCATTAGTCGAATGTTTGTGTATCGGTGCATTAAATTGTTTGAGGAAACTAGGGACATAAAAGACCGAAAAAGATCCGGTCGCCCGAGAACAGTACGCACGCCACAAGCTATCAAAGCTGTTAAGGCCAGAATAGCAAGAAATCCGTTGCGAAAACAAAAAATTATGTCCCGCGAAATGAAAATTTCGCGAAAATCAATGGCGTACATTTTGAAAAAAGACTTGGGTTTTGGTGCCTTCAAACACCGCACTGGATAGTTACTAACTGTGTCTCTTAAACAATATAGGATCGAAAAATCGAAAAGCTTGTTAATCAAGTACGCAGACGATAAACACAAAAAAATCCTTTTTACCGACGAGAATATTTTTACTATACAGGAAAAATTCAACAAACAAAATGACAGGGTTTATGCCAGGTCGTCTACTGAAGCCGCGGAAGTAGTTCCAAGGATAGAAAAAGGTCACCACCCAGCTTCAGTGATGGTTTGGTGGGGCGTTTCCTATGATGGAGTAACTGAACTTCATTTTTATGAAAAGGGGTGAAAACTTCAGCTAGAGTCTACTAACAAACGGTCCTGGAAGATGTTGTGAAACCCCTCAATCATACTCTCTTTCAAGATCAGTCATGGACATTCTGATTTTATCGGCGTAGAAGATTGGCCCGCTGCAAGTCCAGATTTGAATCCTTTAGATTACAAGCTATAGACCGTTTTAGAGGACATGGTTTGCCACAAACGATATCCAAATATTGAATCTCTGAAACAGTTTTAGCTCGAGCTGTAGCCAATTTTTCCATGGAAGTCGTACGTGCAACTATCGATGATTGGCCTGTACGACTTAATGCCTGCATTAAAGCCAAGGTGGCCATTTTGAATAATTATACCAATTATGAATAACTTATGTATAAGTACAAATGTCAATAAAATTTGGTGAAAAAATTAATTGTAGTTTTAATTTTATTTCATAAAATATTTGTAACAGTATTTATGTCCCTACTAGGTAGAATAAAGGAAAGAGTATTACATGCTGTTTGGAAAGACCAGAATGGTCTTTTAAAATTAGACTTTTTAGACTTTAGTGTTTTTGTAAAATATGGCAGTTTTTTGTTTTTAACAAAATTCGTTATTTTTTTAATTCATGGCTAAATTAGGCGTAATAATGTTATGGATTTTTTGTATTCATAGCTAAGATAGTGCGTATATTTTTTTGAAATTAAAAATATAAATAATGTAATATTTTTTTTAAATAGTTGCGAACTGAATTACATATCAAACCACACTACACTCAACACTTCAGTTCAGTTAGGAGTTCAGAAGTATTCAGTTATTTTATTATATTGTTATACGCTGTGAATTAATCGATTATTTAATAACAGTAGATATTTTTTGTAGAGTATTAAAGAGGAATAAATCATTTGTTGTAATAAAATACTTATAAAAAAATAACACTTTGTTAATAATGAGAAATACGTTTCTGAAATTGAAAAATGAGTAAGCCATTTATTAATATATTTCTTATTAATCTAATGAAGACTTGAATACGAAGCAAATGCGGAAGAAACGATGGGATTTTTGTCAAATAACGAACAAAAGTGATTATCAAAAAAATTGATGTGAAGTGTGAATCTTCACACATTTCTGGGTTTTGCAGGTATTTAGTAACTGAATGATGATTATTTGGGATGCCAAAACAAATTTTATGTCAAAATATTTTTTTATGAATTTTAATTCGAATGCCTAATACCATTATTTAAGTTTCTAAATATGTGTAGTATTTTATTTATATAGCAAGGTTCAGTAAGATTTTTAAAATTGCGCCTATGGCTTCCATTGGTTGCTTATATCATAAGTCCCGTCCTCTGATTTCGTCAAACAAAATTAAATTATAATTTCAACACTTCCCACTGATTATTAAATTTACGCTTTTAAAAAATAAATGCAACATTTACCAAAATATAACTAGAATTTTGACAAAATTATTTAAACAAAATAAAAATGCAAAAAAAAAAACAGAAAAAAATAAAATTAACAGGATTCGAACTCTGCAAGGTTCGCACTGCAAATTACAAAGTGCATCACAAAACCAACTGAGCTACTGGAGTTACTGATCTGGAGTGTTACATAGAGAATTAAATATTTAACATATTTTAGTTAAAAACACAAAAAATGCGTTATTTTCCGAAAACATAATCTGATCAAAAATTCCTGCTGTACTATTCCGGTTCACACCAATGTACATTACTTAGAATTTTTTCAGATTTTTAGTTTAAACCATCTGGGCTACAGGGTGTACAAATTTTTTTTGCACAATTTTGGCAAAAATTGCATCAAAATAATTTATTTTGCAAAAATAAAAATTTGATCGTTAATCCACGTACTAAGGGCTTTCATTTGATACCCTACTCAGAATTAAAAAAAAAAATTTTTTGTTTTCGATGAGCACATATTTGTTTATATTTTTAGGGGGGTATGTTTTTTAGATGTTTTAGTATTTTTCCTATGTGCGGGTCAAAGAGTTGTATAAGCATGCCAAATTTCAACTCTCTAGGTTTAGCCGTTTGGCTACAATTTTTACCGAACAGACAGACAGACAGACAGACAGACAGACAGACAGACAGACAGACAGACAGACAGACAGACAGACAGACAGACAGACAGACAGACAGACAGACAGACAGACGACAAAATGACGGTATAAGGGTTTTTTGGTAAAACCTACAAAACCCTAAAAACTATTGATTTTGATGTGATTAATAGAACAAATATTCCTAGACATCCAGTATTATGTTGGCTTCTTACACTTATTAAGTACCTACAAAACCCTGAAATGTGTGAAAATTCACATTTCATATTAATTTTTTTTTATAATAATATTTGATACAATTCAAAATAAAAGAGTCTATATAACAGCTGAATAATATAGTTGAACGTAAGCAATTATAGTAGTGATTTGATAACGATTAAATTACATCTGCTGGTAAATATTATCGTATTTTTTTCGCACCCAGGCGTTTTTGTGTTTTATCGAGTTAGGAGTGCAAATAAATACTTCGCGCCCCTCTAGTAGCGAGAAAGTCGGATTTTCGCTTATAGACCGGGAGCTCATGATATTTTTGGTCTCCGATTTCATACAGCATGCCTTTTGGAGGAGAGAATATATACCCTGTGACAACAAAAAAGGGATGGTACTAAACCCCTGCAAGCTTTCCGGTCATAGGGAAAATTGCATTTCCAATTGCACAAAATTTTTGTGTTTTTCTCTGATTTAATATTGATTGCCCTTTTGTCAAAAGAAAGTTATAACAAATTTAAAGTCTTTTAATTATAGGCATGCTGTATGAAAACGCGGAAAATCATATTTTTTTATTACAAGATCATATGACCGTTTGAGCCCTTTGGGACCCTCCGAATCGCATGCATATATTTAAAAGACTTTAAATTTGTTATAACATTCTTTTGACAAAAGGGCAAGCAATATTAAATCAGAAAAAAGCACAAAAATTTTGTGTTTAAGTGGAAATGCAATTTTCCCTATGACCGGAAAGCGTGCAGGGGTTTAGTACCATCCCTATTTTGTTGTCACAGGGTAAATATTCTCTCCTCCAAAAGGCATGCTGTATGAAATCGGAGACCAAAAACTGTCATGAGCTCCCGGTCTATTAGTGTAAGATAACAAAATTTTCTTCGAAATTTAATTTCTCCAAGATGGTGTGAATGACACAGATCTGCATGCCAGGTAGAAGAGGTCCTTAACCTACCTTAGAAGTGTGTCCGAAATGTGAGGTGGCATGAGAGAAGTGGTAAGATTACGGCGGACTGCACTGAAGGATGTAATTAATTAATAGTGCCTACGAGGAGTGAGATGGTTAGAATATTCGCGGACACCGACTGACATGCCAGGAATCTCCGGCATCACCTTCTCATCCTCTCTAACACCACCTCATTATTAATGTCATGTATCTACATTAGGTCAACACTAACATAGATTAACACGCAGATTATCCCTGTGGCCAGGTTATTTTATACAACTTTTTATCGAGATTTAATAGATCTTTGCCAGTCAAAACGTTTTGGGCCATGTTCATAATGTTTTACTAAATCTTAGTAGCTCTACTAAGACAAGTATACTAAGCGTTACTAAAAATGGGTGTTCATAATACAGAATTATTGTTAGTAGTGCTTAGTAAATTGTAATTTAGTAGTACAGATTTAGAAGTGCGGGGAGGCTGTATTAAATACATTAAAATAGCAATTGTGTTCATAATACTGATTAACTTTAAACAAGTATATGAGAGATTTGCGTGATGTTCGTGAAATTCGTGAATTACGGGCACAATTGCCAAGAAAATTTTGTAGTACAAGAAAAAATGTATTAGAAATATTAAGTGAAGAAGATTTAAAAAAAAATTATAGATTTTCAAAAGACAGAGTTCGAACATTAATTGAAATCTTACATGACGATATAAAACCGGTATCTTCAAAAGGTGGAAGTATTTCTACTGAACTCCAAATATGTATTGCTTTACGTTATTTTGCGAAAGGTTCATATCAACAAGATATAGGTAAGTAGTTAATAACATGAATAATTAGTTAACATTATATTTTTGTTTATACCGCGATAATACAAGCTAGTAACACGCCTTCCATCTCTTTTGACATATTGAACAGTGCATATGTCTATCTCTTTCTAATGCCAACAGCAACGTTGTCAAATTTACATCGATATTAGTTAAAATATCTTATTATTGTGATTATGAACACTACTAACGATAGTATCGTACTTGCTTATTTTAACAAGTAACGCTTAATCGCAATATTTAGTAAAAGATTATGAACATGGCCCTTTGTTTTTAAGATCTCGTAGTTACACTTCTAACCCCCTTCTAACCCACTTATAACAATATCTATCTACGACATACAGATAAATATGAAGTAGCGTCGATTATTAACTCACTAAAAAATAGTAACAGTATGGATGCTTACGGAATTAGTAGCAAAATGCTCAAAGTCACTGCTAATTCTGCATCTGACATAATAGCTCATCTTATAAATTAAATATTTTTGACTGGCATTTTTCCTTCAGCTTTTAAATGTAGTAAAGTTATTCCTGTCTTTAAAAAAGGTGATGTTGCCCTTGCTGACAACTACCGTCCAATTGCGATTACGCCTATATTTTCTAAACTTTGTGAAAAAGTTCTCCAAAGTCGTCTTTTACACTTCTTTGATACCAATCTAATATAAAATACAAGGCAGTTTGATTTTAGGAGAAATCTCAGCACCACTTCGGCTGTTAAAACTCTTATCAAAGAAGTGGTTGCTAATCTCAATAAAAGAGAACTCACTTCTGCTTACTTATGTGATCGCACTAAGGCATTTGACTGTGTTTCTCATGACATTCTATGTGATAATCTGGAATGTTATGGAGTCAGCAGAACGCCATTGAATCTATTGAGACCCTACTTACATGGTCGCAATCAATATGTTAATATAGACAATAAATGTTCTAATAATCTCAATCTTTCCCATGGCGTTCCTCAGGGCAGTGTTCTTGGCCCCCTTCTCTTCATCATATACGTCAATGCTCTTCCTACTTACATAGGTCAAAATGACTGTTTACTTTTTGCAGATGATACAACTCTTGTTAATGGAAACAGAGATCTGGATTTAGCAACTGAATCTGCCGAAGCTTCTCTAGCTAAATTTCAGAACTTTTACCCAAACTTGAAAATAGACCAAATTTTCTTGATCTATGCCCAAAAATACATATCGGTACCAATTTTCAATTAAATCGGAGATAAAAATTTTTTACTTGAAAATCACGATTTTTTAAGGTTGTTACCAATTTAAAAATTGGTTTATTAAAGCCCAAATACATTTTTAAACTAAACAATGTAGGAGAATTTTAAAAATTCAAACCGTAGATTTATATCCCTAACGATTTTTTAGTTAGGATTTATCAAAATTTTCTAAAATTTAGAAAAAACTGTAAAAAGTTTTTTTCTTTAAAAATATGGTTAGTCAATTAGGACCTCAATATTTCAATAATTTGAACCGCATGTCTTTATCGCATTTAGTTTTTGAGGTACGTCCATACGAAGATGAAAATTTCTATAAATCAGGCCATATTAAAATTTGTCTTAATTTTAAAATAAGCAAATAGAATAACGCCTCAAATTTTTATAGACTAAATAAACTACGAGGAATCCAAAAATTCTAACCACAGATCGCTATCTTTAACCGTTTTTATAAAAAGAACATACATATATAAAAGGAACCTTTAAATTCATTAAATGCACAAACCTGTATTTTAATGCCGTTATTTTTTTAATATTGAAAAAAAATATGTATATTTAACAAAAAACTAATTTATTGCACATTTAATTTTTTGATTACAATGGTAATTTGTTTATTGCACAATTATTTTATAAAATGCTTACAACAAATGCACAATTTATTTTATATATTGCGCATTTAAATTGTAGTGATTTTCTAATTTCTCAGTTAATTTTCGTTTTAATTTATGTGTGTTTTATATCATTGAAAAGAGAAACCAGTGGCGAAGGGAAACCTCCGCTAGACTTGCCCTCCCATAAAAAAAATATTTAAAAAAAAATGTTAATTTAAAAAAAAAAAAAATTTAAATATTTAGATACATTTTCAAAAATACATCAAATTATGTTCTATACACATTTTTGTCCAAGGCTTGCTTTACTAGTTACGAATTAATTACCGTGACCATGGAAACGTTACAGAGAAGTATGAAAAAATTGGGACTTGGAAAAATTTTAAATAATTTTACAAAAATTTTTCGAAATTTTTCGTTTTATCAAAAAACGTCTCAAATAAAAGTTATTAGTTATTGCATTTATAGTAACTTTTGTTCAATAAATTTTTTCGAAATATTTTTCTGTTGCTAAATATTCGCAAAAATCTTAAAATCGACACGAGTAAACTCCCATTTCTAGTCAACCGATTTTCATAAAAAGCAATAGGGTTCTTCCCATTTAATAGGAGAATTTTTTAGAACCAGAACGAACTCTTTAAGTTAAACCGTTTTTGAGTTATCGTGTATACACACATACACACAGACACACACACACACATACGGACGGCACTTCGAAAATAGGTTTTTTGGATTCCCTGGACCATGAAACGTGGTCATCCGTCAAAATCTCGACATCGAAAATTTTCGCGATTACAATACTTGCCCCTTATATATTAAGGTCGGGCAAGTAAAAAGAATCTCGATTTATTGCATTTAAAGACAACTTTGTGCCCCATATGAACATTGAAAGTTAGTATGAATTTCTCGAAAATGATATGGGCTATAAAAATTTTGAGGACGGCTGTGAATTCTTCGTAATAAGTGCCTGCAGAAGGTGTAAATTAGAATCTTTTATAAATTGAAATAAAAAAGTTATAAGCCAAAAAGAAAATCGACCAAAATAGTTTTTTCTTGTGCACTTTTTCGGAAAACTAAATACATCATTAAACTGGCCAACTAATGCGGCAAGTTTGTCCCAATTTAACCGACTTCGTATCTCTTACGGTTTACGAGATACCAATGGTTAGGCTCGAAAAACGGCCAGCCTGTATATTAATTAGGAACTAGACATGTTACAAACTTTAAACAATCTTTCAAATTTTTATAGACAAAAATTCTTTTATTGTAACAAAATTTCATTGTAGCCGAGGTTTTATAAAAGAAGAAATTAAATTATGTCCTTTAGGTTTAGAATTCATAATATAACTTTATATTCAGTGAGAGACGTAACAACAGATTTACTTTGGCTGGGGCTCTGGCAGGGGAAGGGGGCGCAAAAGGGTGGGGAATGGCGGAGGCATGGGTTAAGAGTTGAGATTTTGACGGAGCTGAAGAAAGAAATTGCATTAACTTTATATCTCTTTGACCCACTTGACAACTAATTAGATTTTCCGATATGCCTTAAAAATCCAGAACACTTTAAATACGCGACATTTTAACACGACTCGATATGAATAAATCATTTTATAGTTGTATCAATATCCGCAAAAGTATCAATCTATTTGGTTTCAAGTTTCTGCATAATATTTAATATACAAGAATCCAGAAATGCAATGTTTCACTAGAAATAATTATTGTTTTCTAACTTACTAGGTTCGTTGAGTATGCTAACTTTATTACATAAAATTATTATTCTCTAAGCCAGAGTTTCCCAAACTGTGCTCCGCGGAGCGTCTACTAGTGCTTCGCGAGCAGATTAAACAGAAAAGTAAATAAAATAAATGGTATAAGAAAAGGTATAGGGAGATAAGGACGGTAGGAATACCTAAATATTTGAAAGGGAGGAGAGGAAAGGCAGGGGGCAGAGTTAGAAGGATTGCCAGATTAAGATGCGGAAATGAAGAACGGAGTAGTAGGTATTGGGCAAAACCGGAGGATAGGGTATGCAGAATGTGTAGAGAGGAGGAAGAATCCTTGGAACATCTTACAAAAAGATGTGGAAAGATGACAAAATGGGAGGGAGAGATAAAGGAGCTGTTGAGTGAAGAAGGAAAGGGAGAAAGGTGGGCGAGAGTACTCGAGGAAAGAAGGAAGGAATGCGGAGAGGTAAGACAGAACTGAGTACAGGAAGGAAGAAAGAGGCAATGGAGGAGGAAAGAGAAGAGGGAAAAGAAGCGAAGAAAGAGGGGAAGAAGAACTGGAGTCAAGAAGGAAGGAGACCGGAGACGGAAGCCGAAAAGAGATTACGAAGAAAGAGGTGAACACCGGAGGTAGAAAGTAGAAGAAGACGAAGAAGAAAGAAAATCATAAAATGTATATTATATTATTTTATTTTATTATTATTATGATTATTTTTTCTCAATGTAATAGTTAAAACCCTATACGCCGCAAGGCCTAGGGGAAATAAAGAAATAAAGAATTATATATATATATAAATAAAATAAATGTAATCAGATGTGAAAATACTGTTTGTGTTTTTTCAAAACAAAAGTTTCACTCAGAAATGATACGCTACTGAGAATAACAAAAGCCAGTACAATAATATTGTCACGTGGGTGGTTTGATTGAGACACAACTCCTGGTTTCAACATAACAAATTTATTAAACATTTTTCAAATTTACAATATATGGTTGGAATTTGTCCATGGAGTTGGGGAAGTCTTCGGTCCATCCCGTGTCGGCTAGGTTCGGCTTGGACCTATCTCCGAGGCGGGGGCTACTCATCCGGGAGTCGAGGAGCCTAGAGAAGTCTTCTCCCACTCACATGGACACTACTTGCTTGGCTTCACTCTCGATACAAGAATCTGGCGTCAATGTCTTGGTCGTCACCTTCTGGACTAATACTTGCAGCGGAGTTGGCTATGTTCCACGGCTTCCATAATCTGTTTCATCCAGCCTTTTTGTAACGAAAGTTTAACCCAGTTCCAATATTCGTCATGAAAAATATTTCCTCATTACGAAAATGCAATGTATGCATTTCGTAATCAGGCCACATACGTCAGACGCTGACGAATAGTTTTTAATCAGACAGCTGACCGTCACAATGTCTAGATGTCGTAATCCTGACCTAGGATTACCTATGTGACAATATTTTACTGCCCCCAATAAATATAAATAAAGGCACTCGAATCTCAATGGTTCAAATGGTCATTGAAAAAGTTTTAATCTATATGATATACAAATATACAGCTGAGTGACTGTTGCTGATATCAGCTCACGTCTTGTCGTGGGCTATGGATGGGCTATACGTGGGAGTTGGATCTTGATCCCACTAAAATATATATAAGCATATAGCAACTATAGTGAAAAGTGCTCCACGGCTCATAAAGTTTGGGAAATTCTGCTCTAAGCTAATGCTTTTCCAAGCTTTTGGTCAAGGAGTTTGACTTGTAGATTATGGTTTCACTGGAGATCTAATTAAGCACAGCCTACACCATCTATCGATTTAGTACAATTTGGAACAAAAATTGATCTCTATATTTGACTAAAGACAATATCTTCCTTACCTAGAAGATTCTGTTAAAATATCTTTAATTTATTTATTCTAGTATTGTTGAAAGATGTAAACAATACTTAGAGCAGCATATAGCAGTAATATGAGAAGAATTGCAAATGCAGAAAAATAATGAAATTTTTATCAGAAAAGAATGTTTACTGTTATAAAAAAGAGAATGATATTTGTATTTACATAAACTGAAACATGAAGTCAAAAGAGATAAACTACATTAAACAAACTAAAAAACACAATTCTAATTATGATATTATTCAAACACTGCATTTCTATAATTATTTTTCCAAGTTCTTTATGAAAAACTTTCACGAAGAACTTTTAAAATGAAAGATTTAAAAATTAAAAATTGAAATGAAATTTTCTAGCATGGAAAAAGTTTAAATTGATGAATCTGTCATTTTTATTACATCTGCGTGCTTTAATGTCATTATCGAGGGCGATGATTTAATTTTGAATGAGGATATTAAGGGGTGCAAGGTGGGAAAAAAAGAAGAAAGAACTGCTGTCTTCAATTAGTCTTTATTGATAAAAAATTACAAGGTAGCAGATACCTGTTCTCACATTTATATCCTTTAAAAGAATGGTAGTTAATTTATTATTTAAAATTCATCCCCTTGAAAAAAAATATATATAAAAGAAATAACATTTAAAATTTAAATGAAATGGTTTATTGTTCATTGTATGTCATGATGTAGTATTTTTAGGCAGGAAGGTGCTCTATTTTGACATAGGCATACGAAGCTATTAATTAACCAGTGACGTGACGTCCATGGAATCAAAGGATGTACTGAAGGGATGCAGCTCATCCCAATAATAAGGAAACATTTTTTTGTGAAAAATCTTTGGCTAAAAAATAATTTATTTCTTATTTCCTATCGTATAATATGGTTATAATTATTATTCCCTCCAACCGATAATATGGAATACATTGCTTAAAAAATGTGGGATTAACAAAAGTAATATTATATTGATCTTTTTGGTTCTTATTTCTAAATAAGTGGTTGCTAGGCAACTAATAAAAAAATAGAGCGCAAATACTTTTGCATATGTCAAGAGTAATTCACAGAAAAAAAAATTGATGTGAAGTGTGAATTTTCACACATTTCTGGGTTTCGCAGGTATTTAGTAACTGAACGATGATTATTTGGGATGCCAAAACAAATTTTATTTCAAAATATTTTTTTATGAATTTTAATTCGAATGCCTAATACCATTATTTAAGTTTCTAAATATATGCAGCATTTGTTTTTATACAGCAAAGTTCATTAAGATTTTGAAAATTGCACCTATGGCTTCAATTGGTTGCTTACATCATAAGTCCCGCCCTTTGATTCCGTCAAACATAGAATTAAATTATAATTTCAACACTTTCCACTGGTTATTAAATTTACGCTTTTAAAAATTAAATGCAACATTTACCAAATATAACTAGAATTTTAACAAAATAATTTAAACAAAATAAAAATGCAAAAAAAAAACAAAAAATAAAATCAACAGGATTCGAACCCTAGTTTGCAAATTAACTTATAATATTAAGCGTACGACAAATCCAACCACGCCACGAGAGATAACGGTCTGCTATGTTACACAACGTATTAAATAGTTAACATATTTTAGTTAAAAACACAAAAAATGCGTTATTTTCCGAAAACATAATCTGATCAAAAATTCCTGTTGTACTATTCCGGTTCACACCAATGTACATTACTTAGAATTTTTTCAGATTTTTAGTTTAAACCATCTGGGCTACAGGGTGTGGGACAAAAAATTTTTTGCACAATTTTGGAAAAAATCACTTCAAAATAATTTATTTTGCAAAAATAAAAATTTGATCGTTAATCCACGTACCAAGGGCTTTCATTTGATACCCTACTCAGAATTATAAAAAAATATTTTTTTTTCGATGAGCACATATTTGTTTATATTTTTAGGGGGATATGTTTTTTAGCTGTTTTAGTATTTTTCCTACGTGCGGGTCAAAGAGTTGTATAAGCATGCCAAATTTCAACTCTCTAGGTTTAGCCGTTTGGCTACAATTTTTACCGAACAGACAGACAGACAGACAGACAGACAGACAGACAGACAGACAGACAGACAGACAGACAGACAGACAGACAGACAGACAGACAGACAGACAGACAGACAGACAGACAGACAGACGACAAAATGACGGTATAAGGGTTTTTTGGTCATACCTACAAAACCCTAAAAATTAGACCGGGAGCTGATGACAGTTTTGGTCTCCGATTTCATACAGCATGCCTTTTGGAGGAGAGAAATTTACCCTGTGACAACAAAATAGGGATGGTACTAAACCCCTGCACGCTTTCCGGTCATAGGGAAAATTGCATTTACACTTAAACACAAAATTTTTGTGCTTTTCTCTGATTTAATATTACTTGAACTTTGTCAAAAGAAAGTTATAACAAATTTAGTCTTTTAAATATATGCATGCGATTCGGAGGGTCCCAAAGGGCTCAAACGGTCATGTGATCTTGTAATAAAAAAATATGATTATCCGCGTTTTCATACAGCATGCCTATAATTAAGAGACTTTAAATTTGTTATAACTTTCTTTTGACAAAAGGGCAAGCAATATTAAATCAGAGAAAAACACAAAAACTTTGTGCAAGTGGAAATGCAATTTTCCCTATGACCGGAAAGCGTGCAGGGGTTTAGTACCATCCCTTTTTTGTTGTCACAGGGTAAATATTCTCTCCTCCAAAAGGCATGCTGTATGAAATCGGAGACCAAAAATGTCATGAGCTCCCGGTCTAAATGTGGGTTTAACAAAAGTAATATTATATTGATCTTTTTGGTTTTTATTTCTAAATAAGTGGTTGCTAGGCAACTAATAAAAAAATAGAGCGCAAATACTTTTGCATATGTTAAAAGTAATTCACAGAAAAAAAATGCGTATTTTAGACAAATTAAAGTGACACCCGCTGTTCTAACAAAATGGCGAATTTTGATCAAATTGTCTTGAATTGCAAGAAAGAAGTTTTACCTCGACTTAAATCACAACCACCAAATAGTCACGAGTTTAATATGTTGGATCCTGGCTTTTTCAATTCTATACAATCCTTATAACATACAGCCTCACCGAATTCAATTGACGAACTGATTGAATGAGTACAAAATGCATTTAATGCATTAAACATAAAAACATTTGATAATGTTTTTTAACATTGCAAACTTGTCTAGAATCAACCATATTGTGATGATTATCATCACTTCTCGTGATCGCTGAAGATGGAAACAGATTGTTGAGCAGTTTCCGAAACGTCCGAAAATATCTATAATATAATACGCCAACGTGTGTCTATGCTTGCGTGGGTGCGTGGAAGTTGTCTGAAATCTAAAACAATTGAAGCAAGGTTTCGACATGTAACAAAATATTCCGAAGCTCACCGAGTTTATATTGACATATAACGCGTAATAATAATAGTTGTTAATTGATTTGTTTACACAAAAATGATATAAATTAAAATTATTAGTAGCAGAAAAATAATTATGTAAAAAAATATTTGGCTTTGATGAAAGTAAGTAAGAAAAATGTGACTTCCTTTTCTTTATTATTATTTTTTCTACGATTAACGTTTTAAATTATTTAACGTCTTACATTTTCAAAAATGTAAATGTAATGTATTGAGTAAAACTCGCCTTAAAATTATAATTTTTACCAAGAATTACCGGCCAAGTTTGGTCATTCATATCAGTGCCACTAGGTGAAAACTTATTTATGTGAATTGTAAATTGGTTGGAAATATTTAAAATATTTTGGTAAAAATTACAAACTGATACATTCAATAGTTTGCACCTTTGAAATTGTATCTCATGTTGGTATTAAAACATGGTAAATAATTTTCTTAAAATGTCATTTCATTTGACATATAAAGATAAATAATATCATAGTTATAAGCAGTTAATTTTTGTAAGAACAAACTAGATCTGGTTATTTTGATGATTTTTATAGTGTATAACTGATTTTTCAAAACTTGGTTATATTGTAAAAAATGCTTTACAGTTTTGGGTTACGTTTGTATTATTTTAGGTTAGTATTATATTTACAAAATATTTAAGATGAAACTATTCAAAATGAAATATGACGAATGATATTTTTTAAAATGACATATTTATAATCTGACTTTTTACACTATTTTTCTGTAATATCAACATGACAAACAGTTTCAAAGGTTCCAACTGTTGAAAACTAAATTTCCTCTTAGTTTGTTCTTGTAAAAGTGAATTGCTTATATAATGATCATAACCAACAAATCTGAAGTGGGTTTCACAGCGTAAGCAATATTTTGAAATGACAAATTTTCATTTAAAAGTCAGTACTACACTATAAAAGTAACCAAAATAATCTTGTTTGACCTTACAAAAGTAAACGCAATATATTAAAGCGGGCAAACAATTAAATTTTACTGTGTAATAGTTTCTCACGGTATATTTCAAACTGATTTGAGATATAGTGTAAGTACGCTTGTTTTCCGTGTGTATTTTTCCGTGTGCGCTTTTTTCCGTGTGTGAATTTTTTCATGTGCGCTTTTTTCCGTGTGCGTATTTTTATATTATATAAGTAATTGGAAAATATATTTTAATAAATATATTTTAAATTTAACGTCTCAGAATCATTTTCAGTTTTGTTTTTATAAAGGTAATACACGAGTGAAAATGAATCGTTTTCCCATCTTAAAAAGTTAATGAATAAATAATTCGGAATAATACTCATTATTTATTCAGTTTTTAATAATGGGCGAAGAGTTGTACCAATTTGAATTGGATGAAATTAGGCGTGTGGCTAGAGAAAGAAGTCTGAGGTATCGAGCAAGTTCCACATTAAGGTAATGACCCGTTGCCAACATAGTTGGCAACGGGTCCACTAGTTTTATATAACTCATGAAGTATTATATCTTTTAGATAATAATACCCATTATATTGTACTTTCTAGCCTATCAAGTACTATCAGCAATGACAAACGTCTAAAATAACGGTGTCCGCATCCAAACTGATATACCAAGAACCTTTATATTTAAATTTATTTAAAAAAAAATAATAATAAATATAAGGAAAGTATAATTAGATTATGGTTGTGCTTGTAGAATATTTTTAAATTATCTTTGGTAACGGGTTCACTTTATTGTGTGTACGTTAGATGAGTGAACTGTAGCTAGTTCGATATCCACCAGATACATCTCAAACTTTGATAGGAGTAGGTTTAGTTAACCCTTCAAATACTACCCATATATAGCCAGAACATCCTCCAAATAACACCGCCTAATATCAAAGTTTTGTTCGGGTATAATTTTACGTTTAATAACAAAACTGTTCCCGAGTGAATTGTTAAACTTCTAATACAGGAATTTAGTTAATATCAGGATTTTATCATTAAAAGTTCCAAATTTTTAAATATCAAAATTATACATAGAATAAAGATATAACACACCATATAAAAAAGGTAAAAGGTAAATGGTAACTTGTTGATCTTTTTTTACATTTAACCGTTGAGAAGTAACCGACGAGTTCATCGAAAATCAATTCATCGAATATCAATTAATCGAAAATCAATTCATCGAAAATCAATTCATCGAAAATCAATTCATCGAAAATCAATTCATCGAATGATCAATTCATCGAATGATCAATTCATCGAAAAAAAATATTTTGTAAATATTTGAGAGGAATGCCGAGGGGATCGGAAAGTCAAAAGAGCAGTGGTCAATAAAAGTAGACAGACTAAGAAATAATTGCGTAAATTTTTTTATATGGTTTAAAAAAAGGTATATAAAGTGACATAGTGTTTGAATATAAATAAAGAAATATGATAAGAAAACTTATATAATAAAAGAAATAAATGTTTTGTTTTTAAGGTTTAATGAGACAGGTTATGGGCAATTGCACGCAAATAATTTTTATAAATTCATACACAATGATACGCATTTTAATTGGGCTAATATGGGGGAAAATAAAGTACTATGCGCCTAAAAACAAGGTAATTAGGTTAGGTTTAGTTAGTAAAAGTCTAAAACCGAGCGGAGCGAGTTACCCATCTTCTAGTTTAAGGACAAAGCACTATTTTAGGTTAGGTTAGGTTAGGAAGGGTTTTGTTAGAAGAAGCCGAGCGAAGCGAGCTACCCATCTTCTAGTTTAATGTCAAAACACTATCTTAGGTTAGGTTAGGTTAGTAAGGGTTTGGTTAGAAGAAGCCGAGCGAAGCGAGCTACCCATCATCTAGTTTAATGACAAAACAAACTCACACTAACATAACAATGCCACCTGTTTAGAATCACCGTACATTGAACAAATCATGTGTGGTATAGTAAATATGAATAGTAAAACTATGTACATAACACAAAACCCTTAAGACTTAACAGATGGGGAAATACCATTTTTTTTTATAAACCTTTAAGAATGGGTGTATTAAGTACATTTATGATCCCATTAACCGGGTTTTTCTGATCTAAGGAGCCCTGTTCGATTTCAAAATAATCCAACAGGTATCTTTTACCTGGCGTATTTTCTGAATGGAAAATTTAAAAATTATTAATAGACCAAGTATGATAGTTATTTAATAAGTGTAGTCTGTCAACTTTTATTGACCACTGCTTTTTTGGCTTTCCGATCCCCTCGGCATTCCTCTCAAATATTTACAAAATATTTTTTTTCGATGAATTGATCATTCGATGAATTGATCATTCGATGTATTGATTTTCGATTAATTGATTTTCGATGAATTGATTTTCGATGAATTGATTTTCGATGAATTGATATTCGATGAATTGATTTTCGATGAATTGATTTTCGATGAATTGATTTTCGATGAACTTACCGTGAATCGACTGAAACCAGAGTAAGTTTGGAACAAAATGTTTATTTTGTAGTGCTACTGAAAGTACAAAAACGCGGTAGAAGTGCGAAGACGATTTAGGAAACAATTTCAAACTGATCCACCTACTAGACACCATCAGACGAATTAGAGATGAGTTTGAAGCAAAACTGTGCAGAATGTCCATAAAGAACATTCCGGAAGATCAAGAACATTGACGAACGCTACCATGGAAAAAAGCGTGTTGAAAACGTTTCGTCAAAATACAAGAAAATTTGTTACACAGGTTTCTTGTGAAATAGTAATACCAAAGAATACTGCCCATCGCATTCTGAAGCGCTTGAAAAATTGTGTTGAAAAAATGATTATTAATATTTATTTTGATAATTCAAAGTATATTCATTATTTATAAATCATAAATAAAAGACAGGGCTAAAATAGTTTTTAGTTATTTTATAATTTAATATAAAATTATGCATTTAACCTAAAATTTGGTATCTTGTCAAAATGGTTAACTATACTGTTTGCAACAGAGCAAAAACGCAAAAAACCTAGACTAAAAGAAGTACTTTTCATTCGTAAGTATTCTCTATCCATATTATGTAACTCAATTAATGACATTTTGATAAATCTCAAAATACGTATATGTCATAACTTATGGACAAGGGTGTACTGGCATAATTTTCTGCTATAAGTTCTGTATCTATATATTTACTTGTGTATCATTAATTTTATAATAATAAATTGGGGATGTGTTTTTTCAACTCTCAGTATTTTTCCTATATTTGGGTCAAAGAGTTGTATCAGCATGCCAAATTTTAACTTTCTATGTTAAGCCGTTTTGCTACAATTTATACTGTGGATGGCATCCCAGTTCCTCCTGGATTGCATCATTTCTGCAACCAGGGCGTCAGGTGTTAATGCCGCTGGGTATAGGGCCCCCACCTCCACCCTCGCCGCGTCCCAACGCATGCACTGAAAGATGGTGTGCTCCACAGAGTCCACCATTCCGCAGTACACACACGTATCCGCCAGGTCCTTACCGATTCTCTTTGTATACGTACGAAAAGAACCGTGACCTGTCAACGCTTGGGTCAGCCAGTAGTCTAGCTTACGGTGAGGGCATTCAAGCCAGGTCCTTACGTCTGGTATCAGACGTTTCGTCCACTGGCCTTTGGTGGTGTTCCTATTCCATTCGTCCTGCCATTGAGCGATGTTCTGCTCCCTGGCATTCCGTCTGGTGGTCTCGCCGCGACTGGCACTCTCGGTCACCGTCCTCCTTTCCTCGACCAGGAGGAAAATCGGAACGGTTCCCGTGATCACCTGCAGGGCAACACTCGACACGATACGGTAAGCCGACGAGCACCTGAGCAGTGCCTTCCGCTGTGCACCTATAAGGATATCCCTATATTTTGCATATTTGCACACCTCGTGCCAAATAGAGGCTCCCTATAGGAGTATCGAGTGCACCACTCCGCAAAGCACCGCCCTTTTTACACTCGAGGGGCCTCCAACATTCGGCATCAGTCTGCCGAGCATAGATGTCCTCACTTCGGCTTTCCTGATGGAAGCGAGCACGTGTTTCGTGAAGGACATCCTCTCGTCAAACGTGACACGAATAATTTTGGTGGTCATACCTACAAAACCCTAAAAACACTTAGTAGCCGCGCGCTAATGATTGTTTTGTCTGATATTAATAATTTTGAAAGAGAGCAGGGCTTTTAATATATCTGTAATGTGTGAAAGACGTAAGTACTAAATTTTGTTATATCTATGATTTTTTCACTTGAATATTTTTCTAAAAATAATTATTAATTAACGTTTAAGCGTATTACTACAGTATTAGACGTCAGCATTTCAAAAAATAATAAAATTGCTGTATAGCAATTTGGAGATGAAGTTATCAGTAGCCCGAAAAATAAACGGACACATACTAAATTTGTTGTAGAGTTAGATAATTTTACAACATTTGGGTACGTAATGTTATTTATGACACGTATCTCAAAGACTCAAAGAAATGGTATTGTTAATTTTACGTAAAGCCTCTAACAAATACATTTGCTTTTAGAGGAGCATCTTACATAGAGAATGTAAATATTAAATTGCACGAAAGGAGACTTTATGATAGAGGAAACACTTCCCTTTGGCAGATTTCAAGAAATACTGCGTTTATATATAAAAAGGACAACCCAGGACTAATGAAACTTCCCCAAATCGTTGTGAAAAGAATAAGCAAATAGTTCTATAATATTGTTTTAATATAAAGTTCATAATTATATTCAATTTTTTGTTGTCACGTAGAGAAAAAATATTGGGTTTTTCAAGCATTGAGGGCATCTCTACTTTCGGCTCGGAAAACATTCACTATCCCATCCAGAAATACAAACATCTATGATTTATTAAAAAGTCAACAAGTATCTAATTGTCGATAAATTGTATTTTTTACGGTGTTTAAGTTTACACGAGTCCAGAATTGAGTAATTTGCAAAAATGTTTTCAATTGACAAATAACGAGCATTGATTTTAAATTATATCACCATTAATTCAACTCATCTCAGCTGGACACAAAACTTGACGGACGCCACATGTACAATTTGGACTTTTTATTGATGATTTCATTAGGCTAATTATACTTAATGTATCAGATATATTGGAAAAACTGATTTAAAAAATATATTTTTGATTAGGGGTTGAATGAAAATAAATAAACATTACTTTATAGTACGGTGGTTCTTATTCTTAATGTTAAAAGGCATTTCATTTTGTGCCTTAGTATGCAGTATTAAAATGAATAGTTTTTTTCTGATTTCTATGAAACTTGTATAAGTATTTGTAACTTAGAATAGACTTTTTCACGGAAAAAAATATTCTTGTTAAAAACCAATTCGGCTTCAGGCCCAACATGTCTACGTTAAATGCCATTACGGAGCTCATTAACTATGTAACTGATGGCCTTGAAAACCGTACAAAATCACAGGCCACATTATGTGACCTTTCTAAGGCTTTCGATTGCGTCCCTCACAAAATCCTGCTGGACAAGCTAGATTGTTATGGCATACGTGGTACTGCATACGAGCTATTCAAATCTTATTTTTCAGTCACAATTTGTCACAGGGTTTTTGTCAACAGGTCACAATTTGTCTCGTTTAACGACACTGAACCATCAACGAGAAATCTTGATTACCGAGTTTGTCAGGGCGGAATATTAGGACCTCTCTTCTTCATCGTTTTTATTAACGACCTTCCTAATATCTTTTTCATAACTCCGCGGTTGTAATACTTTATGCGGACGATACCACAAAATTAACAAGCCATACATCATTAAAAGAGTTACTCGACATTTCAGAAACTGCCCTAGAGAAAGTTAAAAATTGGTTTACTACAAACAAATTAACTCTTAATGCCAGCAAGACCCAGCAAATTATCTTTTCCCTAAATCGCAACACCGACGAAGTCTTTGAGTACGGTGATCCTATTAAATCCCTAGGAATATATATAGACGGTCAACTCAGTTGGTACCACCCCATTAGCAATTTGGCCATTTCCCTGAAAAAAACTATCTACGCTTTTGTCAGGCTCAAAACTTCGGTCTCATTTGAAACATTACGTATATTTTATTTTGCCGCGTTTGTCTTATGGTATAGTCCATTGGGGGAGTAAGCTCATCGATCACCCGCATTTTCATAATCCAAAAAAGAGCCTTCAGAATTATGAATAATATCCTCTCAAGGACCCACTGCCGGGAACTTTTTAAAAAATGTAGAATCATGTCAGTGTACAGCCTATTTGTATATATCTGCCGGGTGTATGTTAAAGAAAATGCAGCCCAGTTTGTCACCGTTTCCTCATGTCATTCTTATAATGTTCGTTCAAAAGACAATAATCGTCTCCCTAAAATAAGACTTGAGTACCCATTTAGCATTTATATGTGTATAAATAAAAATAATACGATATAGTTAAAAAAAAAAACTATACGATACTAGATCAAATGTACTGATATTAATGAAGTATCGGAAGATTAGTATCGATACTATAATCGCGATATCGAATGAAAAATATCGATACTGGTATCGTATCAACAGTATCGGAACATACTTATGTATATGAATATAGAGGGTATTTTTGAAAACTATTCAAGCATTGCTAACTTTATTTTAAGAGTACTGCCTGCTATGCGGTCCCTGTAACTCTATGGTTACGGTTCTACGTCTATATTTTCCAGTTGCACTTGGATATTTAACATACCGTTTGACTTACTGAAAGTATCAAGTTTAAGAAGCATATCTTAAAGCTTATATTTACGTTGGATATAAAGCGATTTATTTTTGCAAGTGGTGTATTTGAGTGAGAATGTAAAGAATGCGCGAGCGGGTGTTGGGGTTGGTCGGGGAGGTGCGGGCATAAAGCCCGGAATGACTAACGAGCATACTTTGACGAGGGTCCGATTTCCTCAAGTGGAGAAATGTTATATCGAAGTGGAAACCCAAAGTAAATGGATAAATATGACCGACAGTCTATTGAAAAATACTGTGACTGCGGCCAACGACCAAATCAAGAAAAATGTGTTAATAAAACCATCTCACATACAACGACTTACATATATACTGAGGTGTTACAAACTTGCAATGTTGCTGTAGACAATAAATAGCAAATGGACTTTAAATGGACTAGCAAATGGACTTCATATAGATAGTTTTGATTAAATGCAATAATTTATCTCTCTTCCTGATTAACTGCTATTGCAAGTTTTGTTTTCTGATATTTTTTACTGAGGGCCATCGCGTGGCACGGCCGGATTTAGTGTTTTTTCGCCTATAGACCCACAATGAACGTCGCCCATTGCCAAACTGAATATATCAATGAAAAAAAAAATTTTATTGTGAATTTTTACACATTTCAGGGATTAGTAGGTATTTAATAAGTTTAAGAAGCCAAGAGAACGGTCTCGGAATATTTTTTCTATAATCACATCAAAGCCAACAGTTTTTTTGATAATCTTTTTATTTTATATTTGAGTACTAAGAGCTTCTATTTAAATTTTTAAATAAAATTTAAATAATTTGCGAACAATTAATAATAATAATAATAATAATAATATTTTTATTTAAGTTGAGGTACAAAATATACATAACTTATGTCATAATATGATCACTAATCAAACTTTACAGGATGTGTTCTGCTACACCTTTTAAATCTAAGTCCATGTATTCCTGTATACTATAGACAGATTTTTTTATAAGAAACATTTTTAAACACTTCTTAAATTTTGCTGTGTTTAGCCTTTGTATACATTCGGGCAATTTATTGAAAAGTTTTGCTCCAATATAGCTAGGCAAATTTTTTGTCACCTTGTATTTCACTAGTTGAATACGAATATCATTTTTATGCCTAGTATTGTGATCATGCAGGGAATTATTTTTTGGGAACATTCTGATATTTTCTTTGATATATATTAGTAAATTTAAGATGTATAGCGATGGAAAAGTTAAAATATCAAGCTCCGAAAATAATTTCCTACAGGATTCCCTTCTACCGATTTTGCAAATAATTCGTATCGACCGTTTTTGTAGTTTGAAAATTCTGATCCAATCCACAGAATTTCCCCACAAAATTATGCCGTATTGCATAGCCGATTGTATATAGGCAAAATACACTATTTTAGCTACATGGAACGATACATTATTGATGATCTTGCTTAACATAAAGTTGTAGGCATTAATTTTTTTAGCAACACAATTTATGTGATCTTTCCAGTTAAGCTGCGCATCTAACTATTTAGATGCGCAGCTTCTATAAACCAAGAAACTTTACATTGTTACACCTATAGTGAGTATCATCAGAAACAGTTCTATTTAGACTAAATACTATAGATTCGGTTTTTGATGAATTTAGGCTTAGACTATTAGCGATAAACCATTGCGTTGCTTCATTTAATGCATCTTGTAAAACTGTATGTATGTCATTATGGTCAACCCCCCTACATAAGAACGTAGAATCGTCAACGTAAATAATAGATGTTGCGTTTACATTCTTAGGTAGGTCATTAATGTATAATATAAAAAGATAAGGTCCCAGTATTGTACCTTGTCCGATTCCAACATCCACATTTAGCAATTTTGACAATACGTCATTGACATAAACACATTGTTGTCTATCGTTAAGAAAGTCATCAATTAGATTTAGTGCATTTCCCCTTATGCCGTAAAATTCAAGCTTATGTACCAAATCTGCGCGTGGAACACAGTCAAACGCCTTAGAGAGGTCACATAATATTGCCGCAATGTGTTCGCCTTGTTCTAAATTATCCATGACTTCGGATAGTAATCTTATTGCAGCTGTAGTGGTAGAGTACCTAGATCTGTAACCAAACTGACTATCCGAAAACAAGTTGTATTTATTTAGAAAATTAACTAGTCTGTTCTTTATAGCTGTTTCAAATATTTTTGAAAATATTGGCGTAATCGCTATTGGTACAACCATTAAAAACCATTAAACCTTTAAAAACAAAATGTGACGTATAATAGTAGGCAGAGCCTAGTGAATACTACACACTACATTTTACACACATGAACTCGATTCTGAGCTTTAAATTTTTTTTTCATTATATTTTTAATTTCAAAAAAGCCATATACTTCTTAGCCATAAAAACAAAAGCAACCAACAAATTATTTTTTCATTTAACCGCAATATTGATATTAATATTCAGTTCGGGGGGCCAATCAAATTTATTTGGATTTATGTCGATAGTCAACTTAGCTGGCATGATCACATTAACTATTTGGGAAACGTTCTTAAAAGGGTTATCTATGCGTTCATCAGGCTGACAACGTATGTGTCATTCGATATGCTGCGTATGTTCTATTTTGCTGCTTTTCAGTCGCGCTTAATAATAATAATAATAATAATAATAATAAATTTATTGTTCAGTTGTGCGTACAAGAAAGATACAAGAAACCCAGTCACAGTAAAAAATTAAATAAGTTTAAATAATATTACAAGAGAATATTACAATTTTTCTACAGCTTTTACTAGAAGGCTAAAATCATCATTGAGAAACTCAGTGATGCTATAAAAGACCTTCTGTAGCAAATAATCCTTTATGTATTTTTTAAATAATACAGTTTTCAGATATTTAATTGCTTGAGGCAGTTTGTTAAACAATACAGCACCGACATATATTACAAATAAGTAGGTAAATTTTTTAATATATTATATTTTACGCGAGGTAATCTGAATTCTTCTTTTTTTCTAGTGTCATACTTATGGACAGTGCTGTTTGTGTTTAACAAATTACCGTGTTGCTTAACAAACAATAACAAATTTAATATGTACAAACAAGGTATTGTAAGAATATTCAACTGCGGAAAAATATCCCTGCAAGATGTCCTTCTGCCAACCTTACCAAGAATACGCACTGCTCTTTTCTGCAATTTAAATAGTCTCAGCCACTCAATAGAATTTCCCCAAAGAATTATTCCATACGTAAGGGTCGACTGTATGTAAGAGAAGTATGCTAATTTGGCCGATTCAAAATATCTTAACTTACGGCATAATTCATTGGGGTTTAAGTTCGTCTGTCAGAATTTTCTTACTCCAAAAACGTGCTGTAAGAATCCTGAATAATGTTCCTAAGAGGCATCACTGCCGATAGCTCTTTAAGAAATGCAGCATTTTCTCTTTCTATAGTTTGTTTGTTTATGTTTTTCTGGTATACGTTAAAGAAAACCCGAACAAATTTTTAACCGTATCCTCTAGACATGTTTACAATGTTCGCTCTGCTGGCAACATCAGACTACCAAGACTTAGATTGTCTAGAGGGCAGATTTAATCTTTCAAACCACCCTTTCTATGAAAGAGCTCTGAGACATCCTGGAAGACGAGTCTCTGGACTCCTTCCAGTAATAAGATGTAACGTTGAAGTTACGGGGACCAGGTTACGAAAACAAACTGAAAGACGCACATAAGACAGGTACATTTGGCTGAATAAAGACATGTGTACACCATTCTAAAGTAGGTGTGATTGTAATACCCATGTCAATCGAAGATGCGACATGTTTATAACTAGTTGTAAGACTTTTATGCAACCGGGCGTCAGTAACACATAATTAGTCATGTTTTTAATACAAACCTTAAAAAAAATTCAACCTTTGCGTGGAAACCTTTTAATTTTTTCTAACTAATAAATAATGGTAGAGTTGCAGTTGTTCAGTTGTGTCGAATATGCGAGTGGACAATGCATGCAATTATTCAGGCGGTGTCGTATAGTAGTGGATACAGTACTGGGCTGAACATTGACATCGACCGACATTAAAATTACGCTAATGGACATCAGGGACGACTAAAAGAGTTTGAAAATTGTTAATGTTTCATGCTGTCCATAATTGATGGCTAACAGGGGGAAAACCATACATCCATTTAATCGCATGTTTTTATATGCATTTTGTACAATTTGATTAATAAGTTAATATGTTGGATGATGGGTAAAATCGAACAATGTTAATTGCGCAAATTAATCAAAATGCTAAAATAATCAGCTCGATTCAGAATTATATCACCAGAGCCTTTACTGGCGGAGGTGCAAAGTATACATCCTTTTGGAACTGCACACGTTTGAAGATAAAAGAATGCTAAGTGGACGTTTAACTATAGATATTTTTATTTTTTTAATATTTCATTATTATTTATGGTGTTGTGTGTATGCAAAAACTAGCACAATTCAAATTCTTTTATAATTAAATTCATTTTTAAAGAATTTAATAACAGAGGATGGATATAACAAATGCAGGATATTTATTGTTCTGTACAGTACATAAAAGTTTTAGTTTAATTTAAATTTTTTTGTACCAGAAGAGGGTTAGACGTGACCCACTTTTCAAAATTTCTTTTAGACCCATATTTGAAGAAATTCTGTAACTTTTAAAAAGATCTTAAGATTTTACATGTACATAGTATATGTTTTCATAAATACCTAGCAATTTAACACCAGGTCAAAAATCACAGAATAGGGGCCTGGTTTCATTTTTAACGTATCTTAATTTCATCGCCGGTTAGTGAATCAGGGGACAGGATATCACCCATTAGCCAATCACGAGAACCTTAGGAAAAATTGACGTCATAATGTTACCGACACTACATAGAGATACTAATTAGCTAATTATATAGTTAGATTATTTATTCATAAACTTTTTAAGATGGGAAAACGATTAATTTTTTCAGTACATTTTATTTATATTGATAAAATTTGATACTTTATTTAAAAATAATTTGGTAAGTTATTTGATGACTACGAAACCCTAGACATTTCTGTATGTACTCATATTCGTAGATACTTCTATATAAATCTGCAAAATACTGTTCATTTCGGTCAAAGGATATAGGAGTATCCTAGGGTTTCTTGTTTATGCCTACGAAACCCTAGACATGTCTATAGGTTATTTTATTCGCAGATTTCAAATAATAAATCTGCAAAATATTTTTCATGTCAAAAGATATAGAAGTGTCTAGAATGTCTTGTTTATGCCTACGAAATTCTAGACATTTATATACGTTGTTTTATCCTCAGATTCTTAGAGAATAAGTCTGCAAAATATTTTTCATTTTATAACTATATAAGATTATTACTTTAATGTTATGTTATTGTTATAGCACCTGAAGAAGCCAACAATGTTGTTGGTGAAACGGTGTGTTGTTTAAAATAAACGCTTCTTGTCCAAAAAGCTGAATGAAATTATTTTCTAATTCTACCATTATACAAATTGGACGTTAAATAACTATTCTACTATTAATTAAAATGTCTAACTGTTTTTGACTAACTAGAAACAAATTTGTATTGTAATATGGTCAATAAATTTATATTATTATTATTCACCATCATCATCATTGGCGCTACAGTGCGAAATGAGCCAAAGTCTCTTGCTTCCAGGTTTCGTGCCCATGTTTTCAATACCTATGTACATTCAGGAGTAATATGGTCAGTAACACATCCTTTTTTTTTTTTTAGTGTACACAGGAAGGCACCTACAGTTTAAAGCCTATTGCGAACGGCTAAGCAGAACCTGTAATTTGTATAAATATTTTTATACAAACTATTTGACTTAAGCAGGAATTGAACTTGCCCTTGCTCAGCGGTCAAGTAGCAGGTACAGACGATTTAACGTTTGCAGCTACAGGCTTGCTTATTTATTATTATAATTAATATTATTATTATAAAAGAGTTATTTTAAAAAAATCAACTTTCGGATCAAATTTGACTCATAAATAGTGCGACAAGGGTTATTAAATCGTAATATGTAATATTTCTATAATTTATATGACTTTACAATATTTTGTTCTTTGTGGACACTATAAATAAAATAATATTTTTAATAAGTTGTCATTTGAATCCAAAGGAATGTATCGCCAAGCATCATCGTTGTACAAAAAAATATATAACCATACAATATACAAAGTACTGGTTCTTCAGCTACTAGAGAAATAAAATTGTTTTCATGTAAAGTACCCTTAATAGTATGGAAAGAATCCATGAACTAGAAATATGTCATTCAAGTTGCATCTAAAGCTTTGTATAAACGTACGTCTCGTTTAAACATACAATTAAAACATCTCTATAAAGAAATTAATTAATTCGGCAGTAGAGCGGAGTATATTAGTGTTAGGGCAGAGATGGAGAGATGGAGAGATGGAGAGGGAGTGCAAGAGCAAGAGCAAGGGTCTCTCAGTTCAGCCCCTATGCATGGTTCAAATAGCAACATTTCCGTCCTACATTCCACCACTTTATCGAGCAAAACCATCGTACTTCCAACCCATAGCCAAGAGTACATTTTAATTTTCTACTACATTTTGCTTTTTACTCGCAGGGATGAATCTTTTACATATATAAATGTTTGTGACAATTTAAATATTCTTTTTCAGTAATGTCAGATGCAGCTGAATATAGAAATGATTAAAAAATATTTAAATAAAACTAATTTGATATTTTAGTAACGACTAGGATAGCATGAAGGTACACAAAATGAGAAAAAAAATAATAAAAGTTGTTGCAACTCTGGTTACAAATTAATCATTTTTAAGGGATACAATTTTTTATAGTTACATATGAAAATTGTTTCTATATAATGTATGTGTGTAAGTGGGGGTTGATGAGTTACCACCGTCCGAGTACAAAATTTTTGTAGCGCCCTACATATTCGTATCAATCACATTACATAACTGGATAACTGTAGCTCATTAAAATTTTATAAAAGATAATATTTAAGTTATAGTCAGCTGACGTGCATATGTTTTTTTTTTAATATTTTGAATATTTTTATCAACTGAATTTATATGACTGAAAATGTTTTGTAATATTATTTGGACAAACGATTTTTTTTTGTGATGAAATTGGCTTTCAGATTTCTCCATTGCCAGCTACGATTATTTATATATTTGTCTTTTAACCAAATCTAATCGAATCGAGAATGATGAGTATGATTTGGGAGTTAAAAAAGGGGGGGCGGGAGGTGAACGAGAAAAAGGGAGTTTACCAGTGAGGCCCGTCACGGCAGGACTTGATAGCACTATTTGAAGGGAGGCCATAGATGGTTTGGCAATAGAGTATGTATCTGTTTAATGAATATGATTTCCTAGGTCAACATTTCTTAAATTAGCTAATTTAACAAATTTATATAATAATCAAATATGGTTTATTAATAATAGTCCTTCATAGATTAATATTTGTAGACTCTAAATATGTGGCCACAGCTTCATAATTTTTTATGAAGGCTCAATATAATTTTTATGTTGGTAGGTAGAGGTATCTGTTAAGAAATTAAGGTTTATCTGTCAGGAATTAAGGTTTTTATTAGTTCATTTTGTACAACTTCGTATTTTTTACATGGTAGTAGTTTGTCAAGTGGTTTGGGTCAGCAAGTATATTACACAAACGAAAATTTAAAACAAAAAACCATCTATAATATAATACGCCAACCTGTGTCCTTGGCTGCGTGGGTGCGTGGAAGTTGTCTGAAACAATTGAGCGAGGTACCGAAATGTTACGATTATTATATACTAGTGAACCCCTTGGCAACTGTGTTGGCAAACAAATCATTACCTTAATGTGGAACTTGCTCGATACCTCAGACTTCTTTCTCTAGCCATACGCCTAACTTCATCCAATTCAAATTGAATCAATGCACAGAGTGAAAATAAATCGTTTTCCCATCTTAAAAAGTTAATGAATAAATATTTCGGAATAATACTCATTATTTGTTCAGTTTTTAATAATACGCGAAGAGTTGATTCAATTTGAATTGGATGAAGCTAGGCGTATAGAGAAAGAAAGAAGTCTGAGGTGTCGAGCAAGTTCCCCATTAAGGTAATGATTTGTTTGCCAACACAGTTGGCAACGGGTGCACTATTCAATAAAATAATTTTATTACAACAAATTTCCTGCGTTGGCGATAATAATAGAATATTTTTCTAAATTGTCACTTGTAAAACTTGTCCTTTTTGTTGTAAGTATATCTTTAAACAGTGAAAATGTTCTCGCAACATCGCGGCTGGTTATAGGTGAAAGAGAAAAGTATGATTGGAAATAAATATGTTTAAAATTGGGTGAATACAATTTTAGTTTTTTAGTTATTAATATAAATTTAAATTATATGAGTTTACCGAATAAATGGACACACCACCGGTAATAGAGTTGTGAATTGGATTTATTCATTAAGCTTTTCAAGTACATTTTCTGTAAATGTTGTGTTATGCGTAAAGATTTTTAAGTTACTTTCCATTACTTAGCTTACGGTTAAAGAGCTTTTATTTGATTTCCCATATATAATGTTTCCATCAGAGTTGGGCAAATTGCAATGAAACTAATGATTGACGATTGAGATTAAAAATTTAATTTCAAGACTTGATTAATGAGTAAGGTACATCACTCATAATGCAGTTATTCACACTGGTAACTAAATTAAATATTTACTCATTATTATGATTAAATTTTTAGTTATAATTGAAACTAAATTCATGATTGGGATTTGATTTTTTCACTCTCATTGTTCATTGGAATTTAGTATTTGTACATTATAGACGTCTGACGCAGATTTAATTTGTGAAAAATTTGAGTTATATATTTTACAATTATATATTTGTATTTTTTCGCCAACGACAATGATACTCGTGAAAATTTTGGTTCATCGACTCTTTTAATATATGAAGCATCAAGTAACTCATAGCTTCAAACTCTCTCAGTAAGCCAATTATGGTAAGAGAAGAAATGTTTTATTTAAATCGAAAACGGTAGATCATACGTTTTTTCAATATTCAACATATTTCAATATTTAGCCGAAAAAAATGCCAATCTAAAGTTGAAATCAAAGGATACATTAGTATATTAAAACACAAGTTTCATAAGGCATGATTTTGACGCACGCGTCTAGGTTAGAAAAATGCCGCAAAAGTCTAATAGACAAGTGCGCCAAAAGGCCTTATGAAACGAGTTTTTTTCCTATATTTTTTCTACTTTGCCATTTATTCTTTAATTTCATAAATTTGTATTAATAGCAAACAGTATCATTTTATGCAATATTTGTTATATGTTGGTATCACTGATTTGTTGTTTTAAAATGTGCTGTCAGCTGTCAGTATCCCACCATATTGCAGTAAATACCTTGCAAAATTTACTTCCTCGGAAGTCAAGAGAGGCATACGACAGAGAATATAACTTATTTGGGAAAGGTTCATTGAACATCTCTATAATATTGGGGGGAGGAGAAGTTACCTCATATACCAAAAAAGGAAAAGAAGGGATGTCCTCCTGGCGTTGAAGGATCTACGTCCCAATTTCAGAAGGAATTACCGCAAGAGAGATAGTTAAAAAAAACGAATCATAAATATGAGTTGGGGGGTTACACACCGCAAAATATGCGGACTCTTGAATTGGAGAGGGTTTGATAAAGGGGGATACAAAACACGTTAAAAACCCCAAATTCTGAAGCCCTAAGTCGCTAGAGGCAAAAAACTAAAACTTTTCAGTCTTTTTAAGAAAAACTTTGCAAAAAAATTTAACAAAAAATCATAAGTCCACGAATATATTAGGTTAACTTGACAGCATCAGACTTTGACATTTCATTCAGTGTTACCAACCTCCAATAACTAAAATTCGAGTGTTGAAATGGACCTTCTTACGTCACAACAAAAATTTGAAGAAGACATTACCAAATATGTTATTCCTCTAAGGTCGGTAGAGTGGTAAAATGTAATGATCTTTCGAAAGCTGCAAGAAGACCGAAAATTATTGAAAATTTGGGTATAGGGATATTATATAATATATAAATTGATCCAAGCGATTCAAATTTTTCTTACAAAATATCGCAATATGATTGAAAACTAATGATTTGACTAATTATTATCATTTAGTTTAGGATTTATGATTACATCCATTATTGATTGAATAAAGAATGATTAATTTAGTTTGATTACATTCTCATTCAAATTTTTAGTTGATTGAAAGTTTAGTTAAATAATGCCAAACTCTGTGTTTCCGTTTCCATACGACATTCAATGTTTTTCCAAAGTCTTAGTATTTTTACAGATTCATATGGATTAAAAACTATATAATCATGTCCCGATTCAATTAATCAATCAATCAATCAATAATATCTTTATTCTTGCCTTTCGGCCTCGAATTGGAGTACATTATTTCTCTTGTTTACATTCTAATATATGTGTATAACTTAAATATCCCAATTAAATCTACTTCCTAATTAACAAAAATATAAATAACTAACTTAAGTAACAAGAAATCTTATAAATACGAAAATAAACTATTAAAAGTCGCCTTTGGAACGTCTAGTATTTCTTTCCGTTTTGACACGTTCGGCTTCTTTTGACTCTCATCATCCATTTTATACCGCTTCCTGCCTCCTTCAAGATTTTTTTCAACCGTGCTGGCTCTTCCCCTATTTCTGGACAGCATCCTAAGTGGTTCATGGTTTCAGGTTCTTCTCTACATGTCCGCCACTTCTTCTCTTCTTCATCCCTCCAAAATTGATTGGCTGCCGCCTCGTTTCCGCATCTGAATCTGGCAATCGTCTTCTGGTTTCTGTTATTGTCTCTCAAGTATCTTGGTAATGTTTCTTCTTTTATCTTTTGGTAGCCTTCATTGTATTTTGTTTTGTCTATTCTGTTCTGTCTTTCTTGGTCCTGTACTTCCGTGTCTCTGTCCACCATCCTTTGCAGATAATCCTCGCCTTCTTCCTGCATTCTCCTTACTTCCTCCAGGCCATATCCATTTCTTTCATAGTACTTTCTTCTCTCTGTTCCCCAAGTTGTTTGCTTGTTCTTTTCCTTTTCCTTCCTGCATTCTCTCAGAATTTCGTTGCAGCTTAGTCTGATCTTATGCTCGAATTTTGCTGCTCTGGCCCCGGTGTTGACTCTGATTTCCAGCCGATTCAATTTTTGCTGTGAAGAAATATATGAGGTAATTCCAAAAATCACTGTTGGTCAAACGAAGAAATTAAACGCAGAGTTATGACACCTGGTTTGCATAAAAAAAAAAATCACTTGAACTAGCTCAGTACAAATATCTTGGATGTGGCCATAAATTTCCCACCACGAATATATTTCGTTTCTTTATATATTGCTATTGATGTATTATTTATACTGAGATATCTCCCTTTAATTCACGATGAAATCTACGTTTAATAATTATTTAATCAGCGAATAAAAATTCGTGTATCCCACGGTAAGAGGTGAATAGCAATCTAGGTTTGATGATGATGATAATGGTTTCATCAGTCAGCCTGTCACCTTTAATAATTAAACAGAACCGTATCCGCACGGTGGCAGCGGTCCATGCGCTCCATGCCGTAGTGCCGACGTATTCGGTTTGGTCAGCTATTAAATATTCACAGTCGGTTACGCAGCACTTAATTGCCGAAGTAGTTTCGTATTAAGGTAGTTGTGGAGCATGCGCACGAAGGGACTTAATTGCGAAGAATTAGCTGTATGTAGCAAAGTTTCTATTAACGTGAGCCCAATGGACCAATTTAAATGTTTCTATAAAGAAATTAATTAGTGTATGCTTGAGAGCAGTGAATTAACGACTGATCTAGGGATTTTAGGGGATGTTGGGTTGGTATGTCGTTCTAGTTTCACAGCAGAAGGGAATTACTGGGAATGTGTTTGGAAAATTGAGTCTGCACTAATTTCTAGATTGGAGATTTTAGATTATTTCTAACAAATAGTGGTTAAAGTCGGTAATTTAATCACTGGATTGTCTAATTTGATAATTGTAGTAATTTGGACGTGTGTATTTTGCATAGACTACAATTTATGTTACTATACTATAATGCAGACGAGGTATTTTATGTCTTAGAAATTTATGTTTGTAATAATAATAATAATAATAATATTTTATTGAGCCTGTTACTGATCATTAGAAATACAGAGGTTAGGTGAATACAATGTATACATACGTACATATCATACAATTTAACAGAATGCAAAATTTAGTCAGCTTTGTAATTTAAATATTCAGAGATTAAATAGAATGTACGTTCTAGTAGATATTTCTTAAATTTGTTTTTGAATATTTTCACATTGGTTATACTTTTTATGCTATCAGGAATCTTATTATACAATCTTGCAGCTATAAAACGAGGACTTTGCTCGTACAAAGTAGTATGGTGCCTCTCAATATTCAAGCTAGATTTTCTCCTTGTATTGTGATTATGATAATCACTATTTGTATTAAAGTTAATATGATGATTTCTGACAAATAATACGCATTCTAATATAAAAATTGAGGGAACTGTTAATATTTTAAAATCTTTAAATTTCTACAGGAAGTTCTATGTGGATTAAATGTTAATATTCGAATAGCTTTCTTTTTGCTGCAAGAGAATTTTATGAGCTTCTTTTGATGCCTCGCAGAAAATAATAGCATTATTTATAATTGTATGAAATTTCACAAAATAAACTGATCTTAATAATGAAGGTGAAATAAAGTACCTGAGCCTCTTTACCATATAACATGATCCTGATAGTATTGATATAATTAATATGTGGTGACCAACGAAGATTTTGATGGATTATAACTCCTTGCTGGAGAGAATATTAGTTTGCAACTCGTATTAATGGGCTACTAATTTGCGTATTTTGAAAACTGTGAAAATTTAGCAAAGTTGTTTTGGTTTTGTTCAAGAGAAGTTTATTTTCTATTTACTACCATTGATTGAATACGCAACATTGGTCATGAACATTGACTATGAAAGTCTTGTGGATTGGAACAGTTAATCAAGAGGTTAGTGTCATCGGCATATTGGCAAAGTACTATTAAATAGATGCTGAGGTAAATCATTCACAAATAGCAGAAATAACACAGGACCAAGGATCTAGCCCTGTGGAACTCCTGAAAGGGAACCACGAGTAGCCGATTTATAGTTTTTCGATGCAGATGTTATTGACACGAATTGATCTCTGCTGGTAACTGACTGTAACTCCTAAAGACCAAGAAAGGCTACTCAGATTTGAAAATAGAGTGCTGAAATGTACGACAGCTGCCCATTAAATTCTCGGCCTCACAATGAAACATTTGGTTTTTAATTTTTGTATTCCCTTAATCCGTGGTTTTGCGGAATTTTTGCATAAGAATCCTCTTAACAAACAGAAATCCTGATTATGAATTGTTTATCAGAAACAAGATTTCTAAAAAACCGGAGTCCCACAAGGTGAGATAATAAGTCCAACGCTGTTAATAATAAAATTGTAAATTATATCCCAAAACTAGTAAAAATAGTTTTTTTTTTTCGCAGACAGTAATAAATTTCAAAAATATAAATAGAAAACATATAAAAAGAAAACTTCAAGAAACAATAAATAATTTATAAAATTGGACAACAACAACGGGATTTAAATTTCCCACAGTAAAGCCAAAAGCCATGAACTTCTCAAAAATTCGAAAATATCAGTACGATCCAAAACTTAAAATAAACAATAGAAAATAGAATATGTCAGCAATATCAAATATTATTAATATTTCTAAGCGACTTTTAAAAATGCTGCTAACAAATGTTTTTAATAAATGTTGATAAACGTAATTAACAAGTTGCAGGGCTATATTTAAAATTTATGGATAACATTGTCAATAACATGCGTTATTAACAATGTTACATCCGGGGTAAAGCCAGATTTAGGTGACTGAATTTGGCAACCAAAATCCGATAGCTGGACGCAAAGAGCATTTCGCTGACTAAATAGCATATCGTGCCATAAGAAGCTGAGAAAGTAATAAGATATGTGGATTCTAATTTTCAGTATAGATCTAACTGATAATCTTAAATTTTTCCTGAGTTTTATTCAATATAATAATATTAGAACATCTTAGAAACTCAAGAAATATTTTTTATTCAAGGATTTTTATTGTTCCTTCTGCAACGCTAGTAATAATTTATGAGAACCTAATTTTTGGCTTAGAGCAATATAGAATTTCCTGAATAAAAACCCTTGAATTTCCATACTAGGTTAATAAAAATTCTGAATAATCAGTATGAGTGCATAAAACTGTATAAAGTTATTTTATTAACGAATCGAACAGTTGGTGTATTGAAGTGGTACATAAGTTTGTTCGGAGAGATATGTACTGGCGCTGCACAGAAAATCTAACAACAGTACAGGACTAACAACTTTTTTACGAAATATTTTATATGAATAGTTCATTTATAATAAGGTTCAAAACATCCAACTTCTTAACTAACATCCACTTCTTGCATGTTTTTTCTGATAAGGATTAAAGAGGACATAATGGTAAAAATGATATGGTAAGGAAAACTTAATATCCCTTCGTAATTTTTTAACTAAAATTTGTTCTATTTTTAAAATATAACTAATAACTCCTATTACGTGTGAATGAAAAATTTACTAATGAAGATCTCGCAGTACATAATTAACCGACTCCCGGGTGTATTCTGTAAGAAATGCGTTAAAATTAGCGTCAGGTTAATATTTTTATTTTAACTCCATGTCTAACGTCATTATCCAAAAATGCTATTCTGTAAGAGCATTTGTTAAGGTAAGCGTTAATACAATATTTGCTAACGCGAGGCGCTAACTCACCATGTAGAGAGGCTAATATTTACTGCACGCGCATGCGCTGTTACGTTGAATTTTAACAGGAGTATTTATTTAGTCAAATGCAAAGAGAATTTTAACCTAATATTTCGATGTTGAATTAAATATTCAGTGGTGAAATTTATTTTAAAAATGGAACAGAAATGTTTGGTCCTGTGATTCTCATTATAACTGGTTTCCAAAGTGTATTAAATAAAAATATAACTTTATTCAACTTTTGTTTAGTCAATTTATATACTACATTGTATTATAACAGTTTATCTAAATTTTAAAAATATGTGAATTAATGTTCATTCTATTTTTAAAAATGTGTTCGGTGATATTAATTATTAAATTTGATTTATTACGGTATTTCTACCCTGGAATAACACTGTTGTGATCGTCATTATCAATCTCATCAATTGTTTCTTCAAATAATACACTTAGAGAATAGACTCGTCCGTTGGTTTGAATATGTTAAGAGGATAGACATGGCGAGTATAAATTTGAACTAGACTTCTTAAATTTCTGACATAATAATGAACTATATCCCAATTTATGGAATAATCATGTCACCCATATATTTAATATTAACTAGAGACTGTGTTTGCATAAACATTGACAGTTCTGTTCGAACATGTCTTCAAGTGATACCTAGCTCCGGTGCGGAACGAATTATAGTCAAATTTTATGAGCTGAAGGCGAGAAAACTGCTTATATTTATTATTGGCTGCATTCACAATTTGAAGAAGAATGTCTTTGAAGAAGCCCATTATTATTCTTTGTTTTAAGGTATGATTGAGGAATCCATATACTGCCACTAATCTGTATGTCTGTCTGTCTTCTCGGTAGAAATTGTGGCAAAACGTTTTGACCTAGAAGGTTGAAATTTTACTTGTACAACATTTGTCCACATATAGATTATATATTAAAAGTTTAGAAAAACACACATATGGTAGGAAAATATAAATAAATATGTATTTATATTTTTGAGTGACCGAGCTCGTTAAATCACACAGTTCTGACTGGTTAAGATAGTCTGAATTATGAAGTTGCTAATTCAAGTCCCCGTTGGCGATATTATTCGGGTGAGAATAATATATTAACTTTATTCCCATTTTCACATTCACCCCTCATCACAGAAATAGGCCGATGTAAAATCTAAATGTATTTGTACGACTTCCAAATACCCGAAATCGATATACAACTCAACAATTTAGATGTTACTAACAAAATACAATTTTCGAGCATTATTTCGAAAGCGGCTTCATTTGAGACCTGGTGATGTGGACAAAGCTAAGCAAATAGATGATATAAATGTTATAATTTACAGCCGTTCCGGCCAAATATGTCAGATTTTTTATTTCATTTCGGGCGAAACACAAATAATAACAAATCATTTGCCTTTTTATTTCATATTTGTAATTTACAGGTCCGATATGGTCGAGGACGATATAAAAAGTTTCAAAATGTGTCAAAGTTGAGGCTTTACACATTTCGGCTGCTATCTTAATTTCGGCGCTCCTCGGAGAAAAATTCCGAACATATTCTTGTAGCCAAGATTATACCCTACAGATTTAGGAAGAACTGAAACAAAATGTTAATATACGTTGATTTGCAGTGATAGAGTATATCATCATGCCTCGAAATTAGGTAAAAAAATCTATCAAAATTTAACATTTTCACCATTTTGAAAACAAGCCATATCATACGAAATTCGTTAACACACATAAATGCTTTCCACGCCTCTTTTTCATCAGGATTAAGTGATTCTTCGAAATGTTCGTCTTTCAAAACCTCTCGAATCTGAGGTTCGACGAAGATGCCTTTTTTAAGTTTCGCTGCACAAATCTTGGGAAATTTTTCAACCAAGTATTGAAACCTCGCCGAATCAGTTTTGCCCATCGCTTTCACAAAGTTTTTCATTAAACCAAGCTTGATGTGTAGCAGCGGCAGGAAAATTTTACGTGGATCAACCAGAGGAATGTGGTGAACACTGCTTACACCGGGCTCGTATTCAGTTCTCAACATCCAATCATGTTTCATGTAATGATCGTTCATTGCGCGACCATCCCACAAACAAAGGAAGCAGCAGAACTTTGTGAATTTGCGCTGAAGGTATATGTTATAGCTAAAATGACACACCGACATCTCAAGATCCAGACGTTCTGGAGAAAAACTAAGCATATATTTGGAATTAGCGTGAAAAACTACATATAGTACACCTAAAATTAAAGCTGATGCAAATTCATTGTGACCACTGTAATCAATGTTTCATTTAAGCTCGATTATAATCTTAAATGAGCCAAAAAATTGTCGTTCCAGATATCCAGCTTTCGAGTTCTCTGACGACTCTTTTCACTTATTAGATACGAAACCCTGAATGAGAATTCACACTTCACTAATTAATTTAAACGATATTGTTTGAGCTAATATTTGGATAACAATTAATATTCAAACATTAATTGGTAATAGACATAATGCATAAAGTCATTGTGCCTTTGGGCTAGTACGTTCCTGCAAGTTGACAGAAAGGCATGTGGTTGTACGGCACTCAGCTTATTTTACTGTTGCAACTTTTTCAAGAGGGTTATCTAGATATTCAATATTTTCTATGCGATACAATTTCGTGAGAGTGTATTCTGTTGCTTTTAAATTTATTCCGAAACATTTGTGTTCGACTCTTTATATCGGCGAACCTAACATCTCCAAATGGAAAGACGCAAATTATATTTTTTCATTAATCAACCTTTTGAATATGTAAACAACAGATGTTCCATTTCCTTTTTTCCAATTTTATGAATAAACATTATGTTTACGAACAATATCGGTCGGAAAGCAAATTTATGTTTTTCAGTATTCAGTAATAGAATCTTTACTGATGTACAATTTTAACATAACTTGTTACTCAGCTTGCGCTTTGAATAACAAAGATTGTATGATATTGTGATGGATGATAGAAATAGAGTGTTGTGTGAGTGACACGAATATTCAACTTCACCAATTATTCTCAAGAAACGGAAGAGATAAAGAAACCCACAACTAGAAGAATACATTTCTACGATGGACAATTTTTCTTTTATGTAATTTTTTCTCACTACTATGAAATCTTTATAATATGAGTGCGATGGAGTGAAACATCCATATCTGATAGAACATGACATAATTTTGCCCAACGAACGTTATCGAATGCCTTTCCATAGTCGGCAAAACATAAATACATAGCTATATTGTATTCTGTTGCCTTTTTTTACAGCTCTACGAACAGAGCCTGGCTGTCATAAAGGTTGATAATACCATATCACGAAACTGTTAGAAAAGAAAACGTGTTCCTCAGGGTTGTCTACTATCACCCCTGCTTTACAATATTTAAAGCGAACATCTGATGAAACCTGTATTGGATGGATGAAATGGTGGTATCTCAAAAGAAGGACAAAAAGTATCAAACCTTTGTTTTGCCGATGGCACATTTCTTATTGCTGTAAGTGGGGAAGAACTTCTAAATCTGTTGGATAAGCTGAAGACTACTAGTGTAGATTACGGGTTGAAAATTAACTGCAAGAAGACTAAAACTATGATCACTGATCGATCAAACGGGTCTCGTTGAAAACTTCAAAAAATTTCTGATTGGGATATTGTCATTATGATATATCTTGGCCCAATTATCTATGGTTCAGGTACCTTTGAATTTGAAATTCACTGCAACAATCAACTGGCACGCGTTGCAATGAGCAACCTGAATACCAGATTTGGAAAGACAAAAATATATCGCATCAAACCAAATGTGCATTGGTAAACTCCCTAGTCATCACAGTTTTTTTCTACTCTTCTGACACATGGGTAACCACTTGTCACGTCGGTGGGTTGGTTGAAAAACAACTCCTGGTTTTAACAATACAAATTTGTTAATTATATATCCAATTTACAATATAAGGTTTGAATTTGCCCATGGAGTTGGGGAAGTCTTCGGTCCACCCCGTGTTAGCCAGTTCTATCTCCGAGGCGGGGGCTACCAATCAGGGAGTCGAGGAGCTTGGATAAGCCTTCTCCCAATCACATGGTGACTGCTTGTTTGGCTCACCAGCGGTACGAATATCTGGCGTCGATGTCTTGGTCGTCACCATGTGGACTAGTACGTGTAGAGAGGAGCTGGTTCCTCTGCCAATGTTTCAGAACAACAGAGAGGCGTCTTATAGACACATTTGAAATATGATGTTGGCATGGCACTTTACGTATACCATGAGCAGATAAGCACAAAAATGTATCAGTTCTTGGAGACATTAATCCTATGCTACGTATTGCAAGTCTAACTTTTGAATGAATACTAAAATTCTTTGAGAGTGTAACCCACCACAATAATCTGGAGAAACTTATCGTGTAAGGAAAACCAGAAGGAAAGTGCCTTCGCGGAATACCATCTACCCCATGGATTTTGGGTTAGACTTTATAGTAGTATAAATATTTATTTATGCCTTTCGGCTTTGAATTAACTACATTTCAACCATATATTAAATTTCTTCAACCCATAGTGATATAATCACCCAAAATCCCAAAAATTCATTTAATAAAAGATACATATAAAAAAATAAAACTTTAATTACGTAAGATAAAGTTTTAAATGAAAGTAAACTATTTTTTGGCTGCTGGACAAGAGATTCTCTTCTTTTTTCACCTTCCTTGTCCATTTTATGCCACTTCCGGATTCCACAAGTACCTTTCCAGTCGCCCTGGATCTTCCCCTATTTCCGGGAAGCTTCGCAAGTGGTAGAGAGTTTTTGGCTGTTCCTCACATGTTCAACATTTCCTCTCTTCTAGAATTGGTTATCTGCCGCCTCATTTCCGTATCTTAACCTCGCTATGAGATTCTGGTGTTTGTTGTTTTTTCACATATTCCGGTAAAGTTGTTACTTGAATCTTATGGTAGTCTATGTGGTGCCTTGTTATGTCGATCCTGTTTTGTTGCTCTTGGTCTTGAACATCTTTATCTCTTTCCGCCAGCATCTGCAGGAAATCCTGTCCTTCTTCTTGTATTCTCTTTATTTCTTCGAAATCGTATCCGTCCCTCGCGTGGTATTTCCTTCTCTCAGTCCCCCAATTTGTTTGGGCATTACGTTCCCTTTATTTTCGGCATTTTTCGAGAATTTTTTTACCACTTGTTCTTATTTACCTTTCATATTTTGCGGCTCTGACTCCGATGTTTATTCTTATTTTGTCCCTCTTTGTTTCTGCCAACACTATGTAGCTAGACCTTATAATCAACCTCACATTGATAGGTTTTCACAGCTGTTAGAGATGCCGAAGATCGAGTCACTAATACAGGTGCTCAAGAGTATTAAACAAAGTTGATACATAATCAGGTCATCACTAAACGTCGATTGCGATGTTAGATTGAGAAGAAGATGAAAACTGTTAGCGTGGGATCAAGCGTATTCAAAAGCTCCATATCATAGGTTCTTCTCAAGAATACCAGAACTATCAAAAATGTTGAAAGGAATTTATTAAAATTGAAAAGGTGTACTTTAAGAAATTTAAGATTTAGTTAAAACTATAATTTACTATAACAAAGTTTTTTTTTACAGACTTTGTATATCGACTGTGTCGTTTTAATAATACGTAACCCCAAATTCAGAATTTTTCACAAGACAAGGAAAACACTGCTATTTGTTAATGAAAAATTCAAATTTTTGTTCTAATTTATTTTAATTCAAATTGCTTTGTGGTTTACGAAGCATTTTCATTTCGCGAGTCGTAGATAACGTCACAAGCATCAATTGAAACCACGTTTTTTGTTAATTTGTGGTTTCAGAGGTTTTAAAACGACATAGTCGTTATATCAAATTCATTTAAATTGAAAAGTTGAAAACTGTTGTTTTGGGCAACTTATTTTAAAAGCTGTCGAAAGACAAAGTGCAATTGTGCTAAAGTAAATCTAACGTAGACTGTCGTATTGATTAATGTGAGTTGCCGGAAGGTTTAGTTTTTTTCTAGTTTTTCCTTTCTTGTGTACCTGTTGTGTCGTATATCCAGAGGGCAGCATTTGTTCCACCTCCTGACACTACGATCACCTACAACAAACAAACTTAATGATTTCTCCTTTATTTTAGAACACTGCTTTAAAGGGTCAATATAAAAAAACAATTATTTATGTAAGCAAGAAATGGTCTGGTTAATTTAAGTTGTTCAAGTTTGGGACAATACAAAAAGCTACCTAAAATATAGTTATATCCATGAACATGAAACAAATCTTCCCTTCTCAAAGAATAAAAATTTTGAGTTTGAAGAAATGCTTGAATCCCTCTTTTGTTCTGCCTCATATCAAATTTCGTAAAAATATGTTTAGCAATATGAATCCCAGACCAATTGAGAGACGGGCAAAAAATTATTATTGACAAATAAAGTCGTGTATGAGGGTTAACGATTACTAGATGGCAATATTGAAATGTGTCATTACCATATTCGTAAAGTTTGATATTTGTTATTGTGAAATCAGTGGAAGTTTATAAATCAACCGAGCAGTTTGTTGACAGTGAGAGTTTAAAAAAACAAGTTTGTGAAAAAATGGATATTACAAATATTATAAATCCAAGTATGTTTTGTGTTTTATGTGTTATTTAAAATGTTCCATCAAGAGGTAACAGCTATATCCATCAATATTATTACACAATCTCTATTATTCAAGTAAAATAAAAGGAAATTGTTTGTGAGATATTTGGCAAACATCTGTATCTGAATATCTGTGATTTAATATTGTCCAAAAGCGTGATATTTGAATAATCAATAACAATAAAGCAGTGGTTGATTTGAAATGCTGAGTATAACTGGCGATGGGCGATGTGGCGGAATGTAATTGGCCTGTGCTGGCGGTGTTTGTTCTGATTGTCTTATGTAACATACATGTTTGGGTGGCGATACGGGCGAGAACCGTTGCTTTGTATCAGGCAACATGTTGTGGATGCCGACTGCAGAATGACGACTAGCGAATGCCGTATGCTTTACTTTGACGACCAATATACGGAGCTAACGATGTCATTTACATGTGCCAGTAGTCAATGAAACAGGAAATTCATACCTACTTCCCTCTACACTGATTGTTGAATATTAGACTGAATTTCAAATATATACATGCACATTCAAAGCAACACCTATGTTCTCATTCTGTGTACAAAGATAATAACAACACTCTACAAATTGGTCAATATATTTCTGTATTTTTATTGCATTATGTTTTGACGTAGAATTTACGTCTTTCCGATCATTAAGGTGGCTGACAGTTGAAATTTCAAGCGCAGACTTATTCAGCATGTCGAAGAAAACAATATTTAAGAAATGAGCAATTCTAGTTTAGTAACAATTTCAACAGTTGCGTAATAAGTAAGGCTGTGTGATACAGTAAATGATTGATGCAATCGTATATAATATAAAGAAGTTGTACTTTTTGACATAAAAAAGCATTTGACAATATGTGACAAAAATGCTTAATCTATACATTAGTTAATCTGAATTGTCCACCATTATCAAATTAATTTATACGTATCTCCGTAATAAAATCTTTAGTGTACATGTAAGTGGGCAACATTCCAATGTTAAAAATATACAAGCAGGTGTCCCCCAGGGCTCAGTCATAGGCCCATTTCTCTATATATTATTTATAAATGTACTCACTTGTAAGAACACAGTTTACACCTCATTCTGAAGCCTAAACACCATTACGAATAGATAAATGCAGTATACAAGTAAACTTGATAATCACTTAAAAAAGTGGAAAACAAAACTAAAAATATTCCTAATTTGGTAATCAACAACACACAATTGGACTGGACTGTCACTGTAAAATATCCCGGGGTTAAACTAGACACTCGAAATCGGAACTTGGTGCGAAAATTTGCGCTCTTATATCGCAAACTAATCTTACGATTGGGTTTACTTTTTTAATAGAGAATCTATTACTTTACTCTAGTCTAAGTGCAATAAAAGAAAGCTAGTTCTTGTAAAAGGCTTAAAGGTGACAATAAATACATTGGAGATTTACCATGCTTATCAAAAATGCTGCAGAACGTATGAGAGAGTACTGCAAACGTAAGATTTTGGTATAGATCGAAAGTACTAAGATCCCTAAGCCCCCCATAGGTGAGTAACAATCCGCAAATCAATCTTCAATGCTTAAAGCTCCCCCTTTTTTGGGGACTATACAATCTAGAGGAAAATTATATGATCAAGGTTGAAATATCCCATACAGCTAATAATACGACACAGGAGCGCATTATTTTTTCTGAACGACAAAAATCCAAACAGAATTGCAAAATATTAATATGTTATAAATCCATCCTAATTCGTTTTGAATAGAGTAAATCAACTCTAAATGTCGCAACTGAATCCTTTCTTAAAACTAGGCATTTGCATTATTAGGATAACAGAGGTTATTAGGCGGCTAGTTAATTATATAAATACACCTCTACTTTCTGGAAAGGTAACTAGTAATATTATTATTAATGATGTGGTAAACATTATTCAAAGAAATATTATAAGGTGTAGGTATAAACAATAAAAATATTTCAGAATCGGTGGATTTCTTGATGATGCAACGTTTATTATCAACGCTAATATAAAATTAGCTAATTTTATCACCCATTCATTTTGGCTCTCGACCAATGTCATTAGTAATAAAATTTGTTAACCACAACAGTAGTTAACTTTTAAATTACTTCATTGTAAACAATATTGGCATTTTTTTTTTTTTTCGTATAAACATTTTTTTAAGATTGCCTACTCTTGATAAAGTGACATAATTATTGTTCAAGTGAAAATACATACTTTCCAAATATGCTCCAACGAATTATATGAAGGGGAGAGTTGATCCTTTTTCCCCCTGACACATCGACTAAAACATTCGCCCAGTCAAATGATAAAACTGTTTTAAACAACCAATAACTTGATTCAGATAAAATAAAATGGAAATCTGACTTCGGTATAACCTTCGTGAAATATCGTAGAAATAGTAGAAATATAATAAAGAGAGTAGTTTTGGAGACAATCGCGCTCTTAAAATCGGTATTTGGTTTCATTTTGTAGATAAATGTGAATATCTATATCTTCTTAGGTATTTTTGAAATTATGATGCTTTACACTCAAAAAGGACTGATATAAGTTGTACTGAACAAAAGTGGCGTATTCAGAAAGGGGGGGGGGACACAAGCCCCCTCTGAAGGTCCAATGTAATGAAAATTTAAAAAATTTATCATAATCGTACAGAAAAATAATTTATGTATTTTACAATAATAATAAGCTATACTTAATTATGATTAGTGTTGAAATTAACAGAAAATACATATTTACATGTTATTTTTAGGTTTTCATAGGTATAATCAAGAAATCCTTATTCCGTCACATGAGTCTGTTCGTTCGGTACAAATTGTGGCCAAGCGACTGATTTAGAGAACTGAACATAAGTAAGAGAAATATTGAGATTTCAAAAATATATCCCGTGAAAAATATAAATAAATATGTATTTATCGATGAAAAAATCAAGTGAAAGTTTTTGATACATAGAATAACAATTACATTTTTTCATCAACAAATAATGTAATTATTATTTGATATAATCATCAATATCCAACAGCAGGGGTGTCGAACTGATTTGGGTCGCAGTCTATTTTACATACAAAATGATAAGCAGTGACGGAACTTTAAATATCCCGAAGGGTTTCTTGACATTTTTTTATAAACAGAAAAGGGGAAGAAAGTATATTTTACATTTTTAAATATATTTTCCCCCTAAATAAGCTCAAGTGATTTTGATTACCGCTTCAGGGGCCACAAAAAACGAGGATGAGGGCCGTATGCGGCCCGCGTGCCCTCGAAATTTTATTCGGCCCTCCCCAAGACAAAATCCTGGCTGCGCCACTGTTAGAGTGTTAAATATATATAATTATTAGTTTTTCTTAATATCCTATGACAGACATATTTTTCAAAACTTTTAAATGATTTCTATAAATACATATATTGATTTATGCATAGTCCTGAACTGATCTTGTAGGTTACCAAATATTCTATTATTTTAAAATATTTTATAAATATGTAAAGCCTTTTCTGAATTGGAAACACCATTAACAGTCATACAACTGAAGAATCCTATGAACAGTTTGAAAACTACTAACGTCTAATGTATTTGAAAGTAGCGAATAAAATATTAAAATAGTCAATTCGTGTCTTTCATCAAAAATAAACAAACGAAGCGCATGAGAATAATTGTCGTTAGGTACACATGTAGGAAGATGGTAACAATAGGTCTCTGGAAGTGCGCAAAGTCATTGAATTTAACGTGTGAACAAACTCTGGAGTTTCCATCGTGAGTTGGAAACTGGTTGAAGGCGAGAGCGGTGCGATTAGCTGAGAAAACAGAATGTAGCCGGCTGTGTGTAATGCCCCGTGTTGAATCAAGTGCAGGCAACACCTCTGCTCGGCCACTCAGGACCAACGGATTAAAGCAGACAATGTATTCCTTGCTCTTACATCCAACGTCTAACATCTTCCCTGCTGCAACTCCTGCAACTCCAATAACATTTCAAGTAATTGTTTGGACGATGCTACCATTCATTTTGGATAAGAATTGCAATTATTTGCTTAGATAATGGATGAAGTTTGTTACTACAAAAAGAAAATTTACACTCCCAACTATATCTCTCTTCTTTAAAATAATATTTTCTCGTGGTTTACACAAAGAAACTTAATGTTTCATTGCCGCAGATGCAGTCACGAAAAAGTGATCAGCTTATTTATTTATTTATTTATTTATTTATATAATTTTGGTCAAGTTATGCAATTGATAAAACAATAAAATCATACATTAAATTACCCAAACTCAATATTCCCCATTGGCATGACTACACCAGTACTTACATAATTTCAAGTATTCATTCATTGAGTATACACAATGCTTTATAAAAAATACCTTAATCTTCCGCTTAAAAACTGCAAACTGCGTTCATTTCTGACATGGAATGGCAGTGAATTAAATAATTTAATACCAACAGCTTTTGGTGATTTTTTTGTCAGTTCCAGCATGTTTGCTGGAGTTCTGAAACAATCTTTTCCTCAGGTGTTATATGAATGCTAGTTCAAACGGCGAGCAAAGTATGTTTGATTTTTAAATACATAGACCAGCAATTCTAAGATGTAAATACAACTGTTAATAATTTGTATTTTACAAAAAGAGGTCTGCATGATTCAGTGCGTCTTTTGTTTGCTTTACAACGTATTATTCTTTTCTGGGAAATAAATATGTCATCTGCCATAGTTGATGATCCCCAGAAGCATATTCCATACTTAAGCCTACTATAAAATTGTGCATAATAAAATTTAATAATGGTCTCATGATCTACAATATTTTTTAAATTTTTTATTTGAAAGTGAGCTGAATTTAATGATTTTAGTAGTTTTAGACAGTGGGCTTTCCAAATTAAATGTTCATCTATGTACAGCCCTAAAAATTTTGTTTCATTTTCTGATTTAAGATATTCATTATTTATTTTAATATTTAAATTGATTTGATTATTACTTTGCAAAGTTCTAAAGATCATATAGTTAGTTTTGGAGGCATTTAAGTATAATTTAATAAACAAGAAACAGTTGTTGAGTTCATGTATAAGAGGGATTATTTTTTCATTTATTTCTGCGTTATTTTTGCCTGAGAGAACAACGGATGTATCGTCGGCGAACATTGTAAGATGATAATTTATATAATAAGTAATATCATTTATGAATAGTAGGAATAGAATGGGGCCTAAGACAAATCCCTGGGGAACACCGAGATTAATGGGAAGAAGACCTAACTTTCAACTCTTATATTACCTTTTCCATCTTTGAATGATAACTGTACAAACTGGAATCTATTTGTGAGGTATGAAGTAAACGACACCTTGACACCTTGAATTCCATATTTATTTAATTTTATTAGTAAAATGTCATGATTAACGCAGTCGAATGCTCGACTAAGATCACAGAAGATACCAACAGAGGTTTCGCCCCTATCCAAAGAATCCGTAATACCTATATATTGCATAAATGAATCAAAGGCTGTCATTGTAGAATGATTTTCTCTAAAACCATTCTGATTATTACATATTACATTATGTTTATTTAATAAATAATATTTATTATTTATATTACGTTTATTTACATTATGTTTATTTAATAAAATATAGATAGAACTCACCGTTAATACCATGACGTGACGATATTTATGGTCTAAATTTTCGCCGTGCATCTCCATTAACCTAAATACTTCAATATTAATTTAAAAATTCGATCTAATTTTGTGTAAGTTTCCCCATGATTACCTCATCGAGTAGATAAGCCGCGAGGATCTGATCAGAAAGTTTCTGCTCCACAATTCGAGACGGTAATAAAAATCTATGATGATTCGAAAGAAAAGAAGCTCAAGATACAAACAGAGACTGTTTTCCATAGTAATAGCGCAGAAGGGTAGAGACAGTGGGATCTGCTCTCGTATTGACAGAACCCTATTGTAAATAACCATCAAATTGCAATAAAAATTGATCGGATCCAAAGTTTAAACAGTGATTTATGGAACGCACTCTACGCACAAAAGTTAATCTAAATTTATATTAAATGACAGGGGCGTATTGAAACAGATAAACTCTCGTTTAGATTTAAATTCATTTCAATATAAAATGCTGAACCTTCTCCATATATATTCTAAATCTGAAACACAATTAAATTTAAAAATATGGTTTTATTAAATTTATTTTTACGAGAATTATATATTACTTAATTTTAATTTAAAATGGATTTATAGCTGATTGGATTTTAAAATTAAATAAACAGGTCACAACAGTGTACTTACACCAACATTTACATGGCAGTTGATGTCTCTTTTTAGCTTAAATTTTATTAACTGTGTTATCTGGTTAAGGGATCTTACACAAAAATGACTTATGTAAACTGCTGTTCTGATTAATCAATAGAAACAAAAGTCCATGTGAAGTGTCATTTTTACAAATCTCAGATTTTGGTAGATACAGCCTTGAAAAAATGTATGGAGCACTCTACGTTTTATTGAATTTTTGGATTATTATAGGAAAAATGGTAGATAAAATAATACATACAACTTTTAATGACGACTTTAATCAAAATTATTAATATTTTGTGGTACTTCCTCGTGCTTTAATTACCGCACGTACCCTTTTAGGCATACTGTCCACAAGTTTTTTACATACAAATTGAGCATTGAACCATTCATCCACAATCATTTTCTTTAATTCTTCTTTTTATTTGCATTTGTAAAGAGACACCTTGTTTTTCAGAATCGACCAAATTTTCAATTGGCGATAAATCTGGTAACTGGAGAGACCATGCAATGAGTGGCACATTGTTTATGGAAAATCATTCATTTGTTGCGTTGGCTTTATGACAGGAGGCAATATCCTTTTGAAAAACATATTCTGGATTGTCTTCATCAAATAAATTTAATGTTGATGGCTCCAAAACTTCATTAAGCATGGCAATATTATGATCAGAAGTCATGCGTCCCTCGCACAAAAAAAAATCGTGGAAGCCACTGGCAGACATGCACCCACAGATCATGATGCTACCATCACCAAATTTGACCAAATGGATGATGTAATCAGTATGAAAAGCTTCACCCGGCCTATGTCTTACAAATATTGCTTCAGGTGGTCCAAAAAGCAGATCCACAAAAGAAAAAAACAAATCTTAATTTCGTAAATATATAGTAAATTAAATTTTATATTGCTAGTGCAATAATTGCTTAGAAATATTTGTTGTTGTTGTTAGTTTCGTAAGTACATTATACCATTATAATGCTTCCTTCTATATTGGACTCATTAGACCAAATGATTTTCTCCCATTCATCAGGTGTCCAATTTAAATGTCTTTTGGCCCACTCAACGTGAATTTTTTGTGTCACTCGGTCAACAGTGGATTTTAGCGACCTCTTCTTCCATGCAAATTAGATTCAACTAGACGTCTTCTAATTGTTCTAGAAGACAAATTTGTCTCTTTCCTTAAAGAGACAAATTCTTAAAATTCGCAAATTATCGCCGGACGTTTAAGTGTTAAGATAATTTATTTAAGTGTTAAGATAAAAATGTTAAGATAAACACACTCATCAGTATATACAAAAGCGCTCAAATAAGTAAAACAAACGAGTCGCCGTAGCAGTGATAGTGAATTTAAAGTTCATATTTTAAATGTCGCATTATCGGTGACAACGGAGTGCAAAGGGTTAAATTATAAAAAAGAATTTTAATAAATAAATGTTGACTTGTAGTTTTCATGTGACGCATTTTCTTACTTTTAAAACTTAATTTATACTTCCAAAATACAATTAAAAAAAAAAAAAAAAACATCGTGCTTAATTTAAATAAAAGGAAACGAAACGCTAGGCGGTAGCACGGAAGTTCATTTTGTGATTTATTTACTAATATTGTGTCTATTGTGTTGAAGAATTGGTGGGGGAACTTACTAAGCTGATTCTCGGGAACCACTTACTATGCTGGCTCAGAAAGCTGAACGATATACACTGAGCCAGACGAACTGAACCGAAATGGCAATCTCTATTCTCAACTAGTAGTACATACTGTAATTAGATATAACAAAATTTACTTTTAAATTAATTGTGTTTCAAGTTTAGATCAAAAGATCAATACACCTTCTTAGAAATCCTTGTGCATTACCTGTTTGAGAAATATGATTATCTTGTAATGTAAAGTAGATCTCTGGAGCAAGTGAAGAAAGAAACTAGATTAGAGCGTACATTGATGGCTGGAACTACTCACGTCGACATTTTATCTAATCCCACTGATTCAGTTATCGATCCCGCTATTTCACCAGCTCTTTTTGTCATCAACAATTTAACTGGAACACTCCTCACATCTCACGATGGGCCTTAGAGGGGCGGCGAGGTGTGCTGGGAGGTCGAAGGGGTCTCCAGCACACTGCTAGTTGACTCTACACTTGACTGAAACACCTCCAGGTTTTTTTACCTCTTGTCTTTTATTTTATTAGCTTAACAGAGTACCTACGCTATTTCTAAAGTAAACATGTGTTAAATAAATTGACTTGGATTATTTGACTTAATTTTTAATGGAGTTTTGTGAATACAACTGAAATATGGAGAGCTTTAAATTTTTTTATTGCATTTTGTAAGTTGAGAACTTAGTTTCAACTTAAACCTGGGCACTGGACGCAAATATACAGTGAATTTATTTTTTAATGAATTTATTTTCATTTGCAACATAGAATATTAGTGTGTATACTTTTGCTCATTGCTGATTTAAAAATTAATCAACATGTATACAGATGAAGAAAAAATAATGATATCAACATAAATGATATCAGAATAATGGTATAACTCCCAAATGAGTTTAAGAGAAGTTTCTTCTGTACTTAGTGCAACTTATCCAGATCGGCCAATACCAAATCCCTTTACAATTTCAAAACTAGTTAATAAATTTCATCTCGAAGGATGTCTTAAGTCGAAACATAATAAAAAAAGAACAACATCCCACGTGCTTACAGAAGAGAAGCAGTTGGAAATATTATTACAAGTGGAAGAAAACAATCAAAATAATTTAAGATCAATTGTACAAACCGTTGGTGTCAGTATTGGATCTGTTTTTAATTTATTAAAAAAAGAAAAGTTTCGATCATACAAATTTCAAAATCATCAAGAATTGTTAGAAAAGGACGCAGCAGTACGTATGGGTTTTTGTTTTGGAATGTTTGAAAAAATTAATTCCGACCCAACAATGCTTCAAATAATTTTATTTACTGACGAAGCAACGTTTACTCTAAATGGTGAAGTGCATAGACAAAATTTTAGGTATTGGAGTCGAGAAAATTTACATTTGTTTCATTCCTCCCGAAATTAAAGGCCGCAAAAATTAAATGTTTGGGCAGGGATAATAGGAACCTATATTACAAGGCCTTTTTTTATTGACGGTTACCTTAATGCCGCAAAATATTTAGCCCTTTTGCAAAACCAAATATTACCTGCGTTGCGAAACCTGAATATTAATGGACAAGTATAGTTTCAACATAATGGCGCAAGTCCATTATTCTAGAATAGCTAAAGAATATTTACATAAAACTTTCCCAAATAGCTGGATTGGAAGAGAAGGGTCGATGAATTGGTCAGCGAGATCTGCGGATTTGGCACCCAATGATTTTTTATTGAGGATATTTAAAGGCCAAAGTATATAATGGAGAACTTAGGGATGTTGCTGAAACTGCAAGACAAAATTGTTCAAGCATCCAACAATATACCTCAAGAGTAATTGCTGAATGTTTTGAATCATTTTTATGATCGCTTAACATTTTGTATACAAGTAAACGGAGAAACTTTTTAACATTTATTATAAATTTTTATTAGTTATTTATTTATTTATTATTATTATTATTACTCAGATGCGTGTCCATTGGAGAGTAACTGCTATCGAGAGCTTCTCGCCACTATTTACTCTCAAGCGGACAGGCACTTTAAGATTTCGTCTGAGTTTGCAGCGGCAAAATTGGTCGAATTGCGCTATGAACTGCTCCCTCATCCACCGTATACTCCAGATTTATCTCTTTGCAACTTATTTTTCTTTCCAAAAATATAGAAATGGCTCTCTTGACAACGATTCGAATTAAACGCGGAGATCATCACTAAAACACCCGCCTATATGGCAAAGTTCGATAAGTCGTACTTTTTGGAAGGCTTATCGAGCTAAAAGCAAATTATGTTGAAAAATAAGTCGTATTTCGGTAAAACAAATGTTTTTTTTTTAAGTCACCGACTTACTAAAACACCCCATAGGGTGTAGTCTAACAATAATTTTATTTCATTTTGTTGATTGTAAGAAGAAAGGCAGTGAAGTAATCGGGCGGTATCGCACGGGGTGGCACATTGAGGTGTTGTTAATCTAAGCAGGGGTTCCATATTCATGTTTGCATGTATATTCATAACAATGAAAGCAGTTTGTAAACAAGCTTATGACGATGGCGATGGCGATGGGTATGGTGAATGGCGACCATGGCTATCTCATGAACGCTCTCCACACATTCAGTGTTGCACTAAAACACCGCCGTGCTGCTGTGCCCGTGCACTCATGCCCGCTTTCTTGCAGCTTTATCCAATCTCGCCCAGCACGTTATTACTCTGCATATTTGAATATTACAATAAATGAACAGAATTAACACAACACTTGATTTAGTTTAAACACATGAGGGAAAGTGACATCTAAGTTCAGAGAAAATTTTCACAATAATAAGAACTAAGCTTATAATTTTTTTAATTGTAACCAAAAAATTTTCAAAGTCACTCAGCGTGTCTGTAAGGTAGAAACTGGGGTTGACGGTACGTATAACTTCCAGAGATTGATAGTAATAGGAGTGGCAATATTGCTGTAGACTGATTATTTTGAAGTAGAGTGCTCTTCCAACAGTAACTGGCCAGTGACGTTAAATTCGCAGAAACCAGAATGCGCAATGTCGCATCGTTACTAAGCAGGGGACGTAGAAACGACTGCAAGTATAAGAGCTAGCAACGTCACAAAAAAGTTTATTTTAGGTCGGTTGGTTTTTCGATATTTCCCTTTCTTATTGAAGTTAAATATGGATGCGGTACGTCTGGCACCTAGGAGCGTTTGCGTTTACCTGTGCGCATCTCGCCTGTACAGTGGATATTCTGAAATCATTTTAAGACATTATAATTTTCTGTCTTTTTAGCATTATGAATTTATATTTGCCAGACAGTTTTGTTGTTGCTAACATTGCACCAGATCTAATTTAAGTAATTAAAAAATAATAATTTTCCAACCTTTTTAGTATAGCTGTAATTTTAATATGATATAGTTCGGTAATCAAAGAATACAATATTAATTTGCCAGACGGAAAATCCGTTATTTAATAAGGAACCAGACCAATTTAAGTCCCGGGGAGAATAAGTTACTTAGAAAAGTGTGGCAGCTTATTCCTTGGTTGCGTGAGAGAGATAGCTGCAACAGAGGGCGTTAGAGGGAGACAGAAAATGATTTAAAATAAGTAATATTGTTTATATAGGTTAAAATTTCATAAAAAAATAGAGCAGGATAATAATTAAAGTAAAATGAGATGAGAACAACTGATGAAAAATATTATTAGCAAAATAAAACAAATCATTTATTTTAATTATGTAGGAAATGATACATAAAATGTAATTAAGTATTTTTATTGAATAATTGTGTCACAACAAAATGCTGTATCATCAGTATCATCTTCACTGCTATCATCGTTATCACTCCTTATATCATTATCATTATTGTCTTCAGTATCGTCATTTTCTATGACCTGAATATCTATAAAAAAAATAATAATTATGGACTATTAGTAAGTTTTTACGTGTTTGTTGAAATTTTTTAATATTTTATTCAATTAATATGTACCTTGAACTATGATATCAGCAACTAATGATGGCAATTGATCCCCAACAAACCAGACAAAATCATACTTATTATTGTTTATGGTCCAACCACAAGCTTCTGGGGATAACGACGTTGGATATCAGAACTATCAGAAAAAGGTTTGAAAATTATTATTTTTTAATTACTTAATTAGATCTGGCGCAATGTTAGCAACAACAAAACTGTCTGGCAACTATAAATTTATAATGCTAAAAAGACATATAATATATTGCTACAAGTTATATTTAAATGTTTATTTTTATTTTTAAAAAGTTAGTCACTGTAATGCATGATATCGTCGCCATCTGAACTATCGCTGTCATTTCTTGTATTTATTATTATTGGATTAATATCATCAACAATCATTTCCCTTTCCCACCATTCATTTATTAAATTTTCGATTTTTTTAACAGATTTTGCCCAAGTTTCACAACTAATTTGATTACAGGCTACTTGCCACATTTTCAAAACTTCGTTATCACTATATCCGTTTTGACCAATATGTTTATCATAATAATTTTTTGTTATACCCCATATTAGTTCAATGGGGTTAAATTGGCAGTGATAAGGAGGTAATCTTAATACTTCATGACCATACGTTTGTGCCAATGTATCAATAAAATAAACTAGTTCAGATTTTAATTTCTGAATTTTATAATTCTGCGAATTGTTGATTCCGAAATATTTAAGACAGCTGCTACTCTTTGATGTACACAAGATAGAGAAATAAGTGGCACATTGTTCTCTTTTTCGAAATTAAAATTTAATTTTGTGAATTTAATAATTGACCGCAAGCTCTACTAATTAATATTTATTACCACACACTGACAGATAAGACAAATAACAAAAAACATATTTAAAATCGCTGATAAATGGTAACTAGATTATTATATGAATGCAGTACTTGATACATACATGTAACAGTCACCTCTCAGCAATCTGACTATAGCTCTCGTACTAGCAAGTCGTATTTTTATTTGACGTAGTAACTTGGCGCATTTTCTCTGATATCACTGGCCAGTTCTCATCGGAAAGCACTTTACTAAACCTATTATAATGCAACTATGCTAGTTTCAATATAATAGGTTTACAATATCTTCTCCTAGCCGTTTCCTATTTCCTTATAACACAGTCTATGGTAGCTGTCAAAAACTATACGATTGATTTCTTCGATTTATTCATTACCTGGAAGCGACATCTTTCTATTTTGAAACTGTACCTACCTTTACTATGTTTATTCACAAAAACCATCATTTAAAACACTGATTTAGGATTCAGGTGTAAGGGAGAAAATATATTTCCACAAAAATAAATGAAAAAATTAAATACATATATTATTTCGATTTATTTATCTTAATTAAAGTTATTACAAAAATACACATATGACCTATAATAGATGACTAACCTATATAATACATGGAATGGTATATATCATATATTTACATTAACACGCCATTTAGAGTCCTTTACACATACCATTACTGTCCGAACATCACCGAACTCAACCGAACTGTTCCAATATCACTGGGTCTAATTCACTAGGACAACTCCAAAGTCTCTAAACACTTTCAATGGGAGGGAATTGGATGAATTTGAGTTATGCACAATAAAATATTCATTATTATGCACAAAATTAATGATAATACTCCAGATTTTCTTCAAAACGTAAGAAATTGAGTTAAATAAATAGTTAATAGCTTTTATAGGCAGGTATATAAAACAGATAGCATGACCTGCAAATATTGAGGGACTCAATAGCAAAGATTTAATCTTTTTTAGTGACCAATTAGAAAATGGAGAATGATTACCGTTTATGAGGATGAGAGAAGAAAAAATGGTGAGGAAAATCTGGGAAGCAAGACTGATAAATGAAGATCTTGCAAAAGATGGAAAGATCAGCTAATAAATAATCTAGCGAGTAAAGTATATGAGATACTTAGAAGAACCTGACATTGAAACACGAAAAGATAGAGGATAGAGTTCACAGCTAACAAATGAGGTGGTCAAAGGCAAAGCGGTGTAAGTCACATTTTAATCATTTTGAAAAAAATCGTTTTTACGAAAATTGTACCAGCAAATATGTAACGTTTACCATTAATTGTTCTACCGATACATGTACCTTGTTAAATAATTTTCGAATGAGAGTGGTAGATTCACGAGATCAACAGAACCTTAAAAATTTACAGTTATTTAATTTTTGTCAGAAGTCTTAAAATGATCAAAGAAATAAACACTTATTATTAAATTGTTATGCAACTACTAGGTGATTATAACATAGCGCCGTGGCGACAGCGATTTTATTGTACCTGTGCCCTTATTTAAAAGCTATAAAATTTACTAAAGTAAAACTTGTAGTGCCATCCGTTGATGAAAAATTGAACTACTAAATTTTCGAAAACCAATATTTTTACGTCAAATTGTACGGAAATAATGTACATAATATTGCTTATGAAATCAAATTTTTAAGATAAAAATTAAAAATCAAAAATCAAAAATGTATGATTATAAAATTAATGTATTTAAAAAGGTAATCTGCAACAAAAAATAAGTCAGAAACAATAACTTAAACTAAATAACACGATTATGTTTGTAAAAATACTCAAAAGAATATTCGTATAAATAAAAGCAAGCTCGACACAAAAACACTTGTGACCAACGCAATGAAAAATATGATTTTGAAAAGTTCAGTAGTTCAACTTTTCAACAACAGATGGCACAAGTAAATTTTTGCATTATTAAGTTATGTAAAATGAAGTTGGTAAGGCGTACAGTAAAATCAATAAGGTCTCGGTTCCATTTTGTAATTATCCTGTATATGCCCTTATAATCTTAATCGTTATTCTCTTTCATTCAAATTATTTGCCCTGTCAAATTTATTAAAGCTTTTATTTACATTTATTTAATTTTATAAATAGTGTTTAATGCGGATAAAAAAAGAAATAACCAATAAACTTCGGTAAATCCACATTTTAAAAATCGAATTTATTTACAATACTTTGATCAAAGGTCTATATTCCACGTCATAGAGAAGAATGAACCAGTGGCGAAGGGAGACCTTCGCTAGACTTGCCCGCCCATAAAAATAATAATAATAATATTAAAAAAATAAATAGAAAACAAAAAAAATTTAAAAAAAAAAAATTAAAAGAAGATTTAGGTAAATATTCAAAAATACATCAAATGATGTCCTATATAAATTTTTGTCCAAGGTTTGGTTTACTAATTACGATTTTTTAAAAGTTTAATAACTTCCGTTTTCGGTTTCGGATTTTAATAAAAAACAATAGGGTTCTCTCCAATTATTAGGAGATTTTTTTAGTACCAGAACGAACTCTCTAAGTTAAACCGTTTTTGAGTTATCGTGTATACACACAGACACACACACACACACACAGACGCACACACATACGGACGGCACTTCGAAAATAGGTTTTTTGGATTCCCTGGACCATGAAACGTGGTCATCAGTCAAAATCTCGACATCGAAAATTTTCGTGATTACAATACTTGCCCCTTTTATATTAAGGTCGGGCAAGTAAAAATATATAACATCTTTAGCAAATTCTTCCATAGACGTTTTAAACTAATTATAATTGTATTGCCACAAACTTTTGAATTTCGGGCCAGGATGCGTCTTCTTACGCCCTTAGTCGCTAATCATCAGCCGTTGATGCACGCGGCTACTTTAGTATAATAATTTAAAGCGAGACGTGTTTACTAAAGGTATTTTTGAATGCATTCGGTACAACCGGCTACCGATATAATTTTCGTAAACGTCTAAATAGTTTTACTTTCTGAAATTCTTGTTCATTTAATGCCTCTAGATGTCATTTATATCCACTTTAAATTATAACATCAAATCATTATATAAGTTTTAATTTATCATTATAATTTGTATTAATTGTAATAATGCTGCCCTCTGTGTGACCAAGAGAAAAGATAAGACTTGCTCCACCTTTGTACTAACAGATTTGTGTGCCAATTTTATGCTACTACATGTAGTCACTTTTTTGAAAATGTAGAATGTAGTAGACTTAAACCACTTTAGCTTTGACCCCCTCATATAATAGAAACAAGGTTTAACCATTGGGTCAAAGTCGAGGAACTATTAATGTGACTCATCAAGAAAACTGTGAAAATGTGAAAACTGCCAATAAATAATAAAATCAAAACTTGCGCAAGATTAGTTTGATGGGCCAGCTTATTTCAATCTCAAAAACACTACTTAACAAAAAACCGTACAGTTACTTTCTACCAAAATTAACGTTTAGAAAGTTTTATTAGAGTACATTTTTGAATAATATTCAACTCATTGATTATATAGCCAAAGATTCGAATTATCTTGTTACTGTAAATGGCATTTTGGAAACATAATATTCAGTTCAAATCAAGATATCTGTAACTTGCTTATTCTGTTCAAAAACTGATTTGATTTTGTTATAGTGAACTTAACTCAATTGCACTGTCACTATAAATGTTACTGTGCTAAACACCAATTTCCAAATAGACGCGTGGCCAGAGTTTCTTTAACTGAAGATGGAAAAAGTGTTAAATTGCCTCTACCCTAAATTTGGCATACACAGCAAAGGACGTTATTAAGCGTAATCACAAACAATAATCGATTAACAAGCGGGACGACAGATTTCTGGTTTCTGCGATACCGTAATCAACCAGAAACAAGTTCTGTCGTACTCGAAAGAAATTTTAGAAGCCACAATTTCAACAAGAACGCGATCCAGCTTAACGAGTAGCACGCCTTTTGCCCAAAATCACATTAATTGGACTGTTATTGGCATTGAATTATATCTACAGATGTTTCCTGGGATGGTGATGCCATATCGCTGGCCAGGAAGACGGGTGGAAGTGTGGCAATTGCGGATTCTAGTCATATATAACGAGATGTTTGCACAAAATAGCGAATACCTGGTGAACGAAATGCTGACTTTGTAATTTCACCAAGAACCACATTTTTTATTGAGCAGTGTATTAAGAAATAGTAAAATATTTATGCTTTAAATAAATTAAGGTCTCAAATTTCCTTTTTGAAAAAATTCTGGAGTCTTTTTTTAAATAATCACTTTAACCAACATAAGGAAAAGGTGCATATGGTGGTGGGAAAAATCCCGGAAAAGCTGCAGTTGGCGGTACTGCAACACTCGCCGTTAGATACGTAGTTAGTACAGTTGGTATCACTCTCGTAGACAAAATAGTTGTATAAGCTGTCTTGGCACCAAATGTAAGTTTTAGCACCTTACTATCAGTTTCTGTAACCACAGTTTGCGTAACCACAGGCGTTGAAGTTACCGTAAACTGCTGCTGAGCTGGGAAAAGTGGATTTTGTTGTATCAATGGATTTTGTGGCAATAGTTGATTTTGTGGAACCGGCAAACCTGGTATGGTACTAGTTCCAAATTCATATTCAGTTTTAGTCAGTGTAGCCAATGGTCTGGAAATAGTGCTTAAAGTTGTGGATACTCCATTGAAGATTGGGATTACATGTGACTCATATACAGTTTCAAGTTTGATGACTGGTTTTGAAGTGGTTATAACCTGTTGAGCTGCAGCCGCAGCTGCTGGGTTTAGCAGTCTCAAAATTGCTAGCTGCTGTAATTGTTCTGGGCTTAATCCTGGTGTTGGTTCGGGGAATACTGGTTTAGGAGAGACAGGGAATTGGTTCTTTTTCAACCTCAGATGACCTTCTGGAAGTCTACTCTTATCTACATCCGATAAATCAAACTCAGAACCAATGTTTGCCAAGTTTAGATCTGGTGGAAAACTTCTTCTTGGATGGTTGTCGTTTTCTTCGTTGTTGTCATCACCAAACTCCAGCTCAAGATGCAGTTCAGACCCTGCTTCATCAAGATGGCTGTTGAAATCTTTCAAAATCTTGCTTGGAACAAATTGATACACTTCCATAGGTGGTAATGTTTTTGTAGCTGTCACCAAACGAGTCACATGATATGTCTGCACCAAGGTGATGCTAGCTGTTTCATTTCCATGTATTACAGGTAATATATGTGTTTTAAGCATATCTTGAGTCGTGCTGAATGTTTCGGTGAGTGTTTCTAAAGGTGGTGTTGCCATGTCGCTGGCCAGGAAGACGGGAGGAAGTGTGGCAATGCCGGATTCAAGTCCGTTGTCTTTGTCGTAACGAGATGTTGCCAAGATGTTTTCAGAGAGGGGTTCTGTGGCGGAAATTGAAGCTGTTTCGGTTGGTTCTAGAGTTTTTTCATATGTTGATGTTACGGTGATGTATCTGGTGTTTTTGACACTGCCAACCTGGAAAAAAGAAATATCCGTTTTAGAATAATGTAACATAGAAAATATTCAATACTTGATAGTTTGTCTTGGTGAAACTAGAACGTAGATAAAATGTTTTTTAATGAAATATTTGGTAAACCATTTCTCGGGAAAAATTGAACACATTTCTGGCAAAAAATGTAAAAATACATAGTTAAGTCATATAAAGTGAAAGAAAGAAATTACAAAAAATTTATGTGAAGTGTGAATCTTCACACATTTCTGGGTTTTGCAGGTATTTAGTAACTGAATGATGAATATTTGGGATGCCAAAACAAATTTTATGTCAAAATATGTTTTTATGAATTTTAATTCGAATGCCTAATACCATTATTTAAGTTTCTAAATATGTACAGTATTTTATTTATACAGCAAGGTTCAGTAAGATTTTTAAAATTGCGCCTATGGCTTCCATTGGTTGCTTATATCATAAGTCCCTCCCTCTGATTTCGTCACAGAATTAAATTAGAATTTCAACACTTCCCACTGGTTATTAAATTTACGCTTTTAAAAAATAAATGCAACATTTACCAAAATATAACGAATTTTGACAAAATAATTTAAACAAAATAGAAATGCAAAATAAAAAAAAACAATAAAATTAACAGGATTCGAACTCTGCAACGTTCGCACTGCAATTTACAAAGTGCGTTACGAAACCATCTGAGCTACCAGAGTTTCTTATCTGAAGTGTTACATAGCGAATTATATATTTAACATATTTTAGTTAAAAACACAAAAAATGCGTTATTTTCTAAAAACATAATCTGATCAAAAATTCCTGTTGTACTATTCCGGTTCACACCAATGTACATTACTTAGAATTTTTTCAGATTTTTAGTTTAAACCATCTAGGCTACAGGGTGTGGGACAAAAAAATTTTTGCACAATTTTGGCAAAAATCGCATCAAAATAATTTATTTTGCAAAAATAAAATTTTGATCGTTAATCCACGTACTAAGGGCTTTCATTTGATACCCTACTCAGAATTTAAAAAAAATATTTTTTTTTTTGATGAGCACATTTTTGTTTATATTTTTAGGGGGATATGTTTTTTAGATGTTTTAGTATTTTTCCTATGTGTGGGTCAAAGAGTTGTATAAGCATGCCAAATTTCAACTCTCTAGGTTTAGCCGTTTGGCTACAATTTTTACCGAACAGACAGACAGACAGACAGACAGACAGACAGACAGACAGACAGACAGACAGACAGACAGACAGACAGACAGACGACAAAATGACGGTATAAGGGTTTTTTGGTCATACCTACAAAACCCTAAAAAGGGGTGAAATTAAAAATATGAAAAAACTGTTACTAAGCACATTAATTATAAGTAATGTACATTGATCGAAGCCGGAAACTTGCGAGAGGAATTTTTGGTCCGATTGCGTTTTTGAAAAATATTGGTGTTTTTTTGTTTTTGACCAAATTAATTATTTTTTTAGTTCATGGCAAAATTATGGTTAATATTGTTATGAATATATGTTATGAATATTGTTATGAATTTTTTGTATTTATGGCTAAGATAGTGTGTGTCTTTTTTTGAAAATAAAAATATAATGAACATTTCTTAACAACACAGGACCGAGTTTGTACAACACATTATACTCTACAGTGTAGAGTGTAGTGTGTAGTTTTATGTTATTTTATTATACTATTGTGATTCAACCTATTGTTTGAATTACTTTAGAATTTTGTTTTTAATGTATCAAAGAGGAATAAATCATTTATGCAATGAAATACTTATAAAACAAATAAAACATTGTTAATAGTGAGTAAAATACGTTTCTGAAATTGAAAAAAATTAAGCCAATTAATAATATATTTATTATTAATCTAACGAAAACTTGAATACGAAGCAAATGCAAAAAAATAATCAACTGTGGCCAACACAGAGTCGATCGCCATCACAAAGTACTTGCATAAAATACATTCTAACAGCAGAGTAGAAATAACTTCGCCCAATATTTTCTAACAGAGATATTATTTATCATGAGGAAACGTTCCATATAAGTATGAAAAAATAGATACTTAAAAAAAATTCAAAAAGTTTTTCAAATTTTTTTCGTTTTATCAAAAAATATCTCAAATAAAAGTTGTTAGTTATTGCTTTTATAGTAACTATTGTAAAACAAATTTTTTCAAAATATTTTTCTGTTATGAAATATTCGCAAAAATCTTAAAATCGACACGAGTAAACTCCCATTTTTAGTCAACTGATTTTTACCAAAAGTTGATCAACTCGTGCCATTGATGTCAAAAGTGTAAATACGAAGTTTCATAAAAATCCCTTTACCCACATTCTCCACTGCTCTGCACGTGTACACAGATCGACAGACAGAAGAACGAACGGACGGACGGACGGACGGACAGACAGATAGACAGACAGATAGACAGAAAGACAGACAGACGGACAGACAGACCGACAGAAATCATGCTAAAAATAGTCAAAACGTTATGTAGGGACCTCAATTCGTGGAGATCCATCGAAATCTCGAAATGTCAAAATCGGTTTGATCACAATACCTCCCTTATATATGTTAGCGGTCGGTAACAACTGTTGATTTTGATGTGATTATAGAACAAATAATCCTATAAATCCAGTGTTATTTTGGCTTCTTCCACTTATTAAATACCTACAAAACCCTGAAATGTGTGATTTTTCATTCATTTTTTACCGACCGCCAACATGTGTAAGGGAGGTATTGTGATCATACCGATTTTGACATTTCGAGATTTCGATGGATCTCCACGAATTGAGGTCCCTACATAACGTTTTGACTATTTTTAGCATGACGTTTGTCGGTCTGTCTGTCTGTCTGTCTGTCTGTTTGTCTGTCCGTCCGTCCGTCCGACATTTCGATGGATCTCCACGAATTGAGGTCCCTTCATAACGTTTTGACTATTTTTGGCATGATGTCTGTCGGTCTGTGTCCGTCTGTCGGTCCGTCTGTCCGTCTGTCTGTGTACACGTGCAGAGCAAATTCGGCTGAAACAATTTTTTTTGGGTGGGGGACAAAAGTTTGTTGCCATTATATTGACAAAAACCCCATGAAAAAAATATTTCTCAAAAATCAAAATTTGTTTGTGCATTAAGTTTCATTTGATACCCCACTCAAAATTTTTAAAAATATTTATTTTTCCATTAAATACATATTTGTTTATATATATCCCGCGCTGTATTTTTTTGAACTCTATAAATTTCCTATATGTGGGTCAAAAAGTTGTACAAGTATGCCAGATTTCAACTTTCTATGTTCAGCCGTTTGGCTACAATTTTTACCATACAGACAGACAAACAGACAAAGAGATAGACAGATAGACACAAGAGTGACGTTAGGGTTTTTTGGTGGTCCTACCTACAAAACCCTAAAAATGACATTTCTTTATATCTCATGGCAATCTGTCTGTAAGCAGCCAAATTCTGACAATTTCATTTTGTACAAAAACCGATTCGATCAAAAAATTATGGAACACTAATTGCAATTTTTAATTATTTAATGGTATATGAATTATATGAAAAATAAATAATTATTTTTACTATAAATACAAAATTTATATTTTATATTATTTTTAAACAAAAATAATATTTGAAATTTATTTTGGTAAAAACTATTTAAAAATAATAAATATGCAAAATAGGGTGTAATAAATAACGAATTAATTTTTTAATATAAATATTTAAATAGAAGCAAACAATTTCCGTATTTCCATTCGATAGTATTTTACCTGCCAAATAAATTCAAAACACATTCAGGATTTTGATAAAATTATTAAATTATGTCGGATGATATTAGTTTTTAAAAATATAAATATGATTTGCGCCGATCTGTTTGATAATCAAATATTTTTGTAAAATATCAAATATAAAATCAAATTATATACATTAAATGAATTAATTATAAACGTAAATAACATTTCGTTTAAATATATGTATGTGTTTTGTGTTAGGGAAACGATACCATAAAATAACATGTTAGTTTAATTAACCATTCAGAGCTATTAGCGGACGGAATAATGGGCTGGGATTTGCTCGGCGAAAAATACTGCCACCGTTCAAAAATAACATCAAATGTAGGTGCACAGGACATGTTCAAATGCGTAGGTCAACTAGTAGTACTGCAGTATTAATTACGAGCTTTTGGCCAAGAATTACTTGGTTTAGCTTCATCAAATTTTGTTAATACATAATTTTACTGTTAAATTAAAGGATTTATTTAAATACCTATAGTCCAATAGTAATAAGAAATTTTTGCAGAAATATGGTAGTTCTTACCAGGGTTTCGAACCGTTATTTTTTTCGTTTCAATTAAAAGAATAAACATCGGTTCAGTTCCGGTTTACGTTCAGGCAAAAAAAAAAAAAAATTTCGGTTTAATGTTCAGTTCCGAGTGATAAATTTTTAAATGATTTTTTTTGTCAAGGTGTCTCAAAAGAATTTTTATATTTAGTGGATCGATAAAAAAAAAGTAAGCCGTATATAGAAAAAATGTTTATTAATTATTAAAATACACTTTTTGGGGATTTATTTCTTAAAAATAATATCGTCTAAATGTAGACCCTCGCGTTCTCGGCACTCATTTAATCGAACAGTAAAATTACTTATGACGTCTCGGCAGGTGGACTCAGGGATGGCTGCCATTTCGTGACGGATATTTTCTTTCAAATGCGCCAGTGAAGTCGGTTTATTGGCGTAAACTTTAGATTTAAGATAACCCCATAGGTAAAAGTCCATAGGGGTTAAATCTGGACTGCGTGGAGGCCAATTTATGTCACCTCTCCGGGAGATCAATTTGCCTGAGAAAATTTCACGAACACGTGGCAGAGACATATTGGACGTGTGTGAAGTTGCTCCGTCCTGTTGGAACCATGTTCTTTGGTTACAGCCAGGAAAGTTTTGCAGTTCAGGTACCAAGAAGTTGTCTAACATCTCCACATAACGCTCTGAATTCACTGTAACTGCACGCCCCCTTTCGTCTTCAAAAAAGTAAGGGCCGATAATTCCTCGCGCCGACATCGCAGCCCATACGGTCACTTTAGGTGAATGTAGGGGTTTCTCATGTTTGGGTTTCAGATTCGTTGCACTCCAGTAGCGGCAGTTCTGCTTATTTACGTGGCCATTAAAATGAAAATGAACTTCATCCGAAAACAAAATGTTGGTAAACGTTGATAATCGCTCAATCATCTGATTTACGAAATTAAGCCTCTGACTGGCATCTTGGGGCTTTAATTCTTGCACCAATTGAATTTTGTAGGGGTGCAGTTTTAGGTCTTTGTGCATAATGCGATGTAATGATGATCTATGCACATTTAAAGCACTTGCGCGCTTCCGAATTGAAAGGTTCGGGTCGTCACGAACAGACTGATTAACATTCTCCACGTTTTCTACCGTTCTTGATGACCTAGGTCGCCCGGATTTTGATTTATCCAGCGTTGTACCAGTCTCTTCAAACTTTTTAACCCAATGTCGAATGAGAGGAATGCTTGGCGCATCATTTAAGTGGCGAAAACCTCGAATACTGCAGAATTTTCTACGCGCTACAGTCGCCGAATCGCCGTTTTTGTAAAACTCTCGCACGCATAACGCGCGGTCTGCTCCCGAGAAACGCTCTATAGCGACTAAATTCCCAAGAGCCAGGCTACCGATTGACATAACCCCCGCGCCCCTCGGATACGTTGCGTTCACGCAGTAAGCTAAATAAATATAAAATTTCTTTTGAGACACCTTGTATTAGAAATTTATATTCTACTATACTTTAGAAGAACATTTTATGCCTTATTTTGTAATAATCATACCAAGGCCACTGCCAGGGTTTCTGGGGGCTTCTGGGGGTTCTGGGAGTTCATTCCCCCCCCCCCCCCCAAATAATAGAAGCGCAAATTTTGATACTTATAAGTTAAAAAAAATACGATTTTTTTCTGCTTATCAGTTTAAAAAATAATCTTAAATAAAATGTATATTATATTCACTCCCATAATCATTATCTGAACCGAAATAAACCGATATTTTTTTCAGTTCAGCTCCGGTTTTCGTTCCGACAAAAATAACGATTTTTTTCGGTTTTCGGTTCAGTTCCGGTTCGAAGCCCTGGTTCTTACAGACCAGTTTTCGAGGACCCAATTTTCTAAAAAATTTTTTTGCTGGAACTTAAAAAGAATCTTAATAAATGTGTGAAAAAGTAATTTTCACACATAAGGGAGCACTAAATTTTACTTAATTTAACCCTTAAAATACAATTTCTTTTTAATGAAATGAACACAAAAATTTACTTAGGCCAACCTTTAAAATACAATTTTTTTATTTATCCTAATTCCCACCAAAATGTACTTAATCAAACCATTAAAATATTTTTTTTTCAAAAGAACACGCAATTTAATTTATGCCAACTTGTAAAATTATTATTTTTTATTTTTAACAAAAGAAAACTCTAGCTCTTATAGTTATGGCCCCAGTTATCAAAAGCCCCAATTGTGAACGGCCCGAATTGTCCATCGCCCCAGTTGTTAATGGCCCCAGTTGTGCAAAGCCCCAATTGTGAACGGCCCGAATTGTCCATCGCCCCAGTTGTTAATGGCCCCATTTGTGAAAAGCCCCAATTGTGAACGGCCCGGATTGTCCATCGCCCCAGTTGTTAATGGTCCCAGTTGTCAAAAGCCCCAACTGTGTACGGCCCGAATTGTCCATCGCCCCAGTTGTTAATGGCCCCAGTTGCGAAAAGCCCCAATTATGAACGGTCCGAATTGTCTTACGGCCCCAGTTGTCTGGATTCCTATTTCTTTATTATATATATCAACAAATTTAGAAACATTGAATGCAGTTTTTAATTTTGAACATATTTTGTATTAATATATTTTGCTCTAAAATTAATATGTTAAGAGATATTACTAAATGAAAATTACATTATTTTCTAGTGTTCAATTAAAAAAGTGTAGACCTTGTCTATACCATTAAAGACGTTTTTGTTTTAATAAAACCTACGAAATAGTTCCTCAGCTGTATTAAATAAATAATAGAAACTGACTAAATTTATCTTAAATTCCCATTTCACTCTAGAGAGTTATGCAAACTAAGAAACAATTTATCCAAAAGTTTGTCGTAATCAGTTGCAGACATCGGACATTTCTTAACTGTGAACGCCATCTACATATTCCATTAACTCATCCAAATAAGACATATCAAGACATCCTTCATACTAATCATATAATCAATGAACTTGCCTGGAAAGTGTAGGGAGACTTGATGGTGGCCAGTTCGTAGTAGACGTTCTTGAAGTCGGCTGGAGTTGATATCTCTACCTTGATGGTTTCCAGTGGAAAACTCTGTTCCAACTTGTTATCGCTGTTGTCTTCGTTGAGGTTAGCGGAGGATGTTTCACTTCCCAGTGGATTTAAGTCAATCTCGTCTGATCTCGCCTGAGGGGTTACTAGATCGTTTGACAGTGAAGACACGTCCTGATAAACCACAAAATATTAAATTAAAACAAACACTTTAAAAAGTTTAAGATAAATATTAAAAATTTATCAGAGAATGATCATGACGAGCTTAAATAATAAAAGTATTTCATAAGAGGAAGCACAACAGTATATGTCCTACAAATTTCTAATACAAATCCGGGAATCTGAAATAAAATTACATACAATAGGGGATACGCATAAAATTTATATTTCCTTAAAACCACAATTTTTCATATGTTAATGTTAGTTATGTCACCTAACAAAACAAAAATCACATTTTAATTAATATTACAGCCAAATTTTTTAATTAAAATATTGTAAATTTGAAATAAGCCGACCACAGTGCGAAGGTTGCCGAGTAAATACGACTGAGCATGACGTCAAACCCCAGACAGCCCAGACTACAACATAATCTTTACGTGTGTATATTGCATTGTTCGAGAGTTTTGTATATGTTTCTAAACAATTTTTCAGGCATTTATTATTAAAATGGCAGATAAAGATTTTATTTGGGCTTAGATTGATAATTTACTCAACATTGATGCTTTTATTACAACTGTTTATTAAAAATGCCGACATATAATCATATACTACTTTATTTATTTCTTTAACATATCGTGTATTTATTAAAAGATAAGTTATTTTAAACATCTTCAACTCTGTATTTTTATTCTGAGACTGATTTGCAAGAACAAAAAGTACCGATTTTGTCCTGGACAGGTAACTCGCAGGATGTCAATCCTATCGAAAATGTTTGGAACCTCCTGAAAAGACTTGTTTATGATTTAAATAATACTAATAAACAAGTTAATAGATAATATTAAAAAAGTATGGCATGGCTCTCCAGAAATTAAAAATTGTATTAGGGCATGTATTGATAGTATGCCTCCAAGAATTGCGGCAGTAATAAAAGCAAAGGGGGGCAACACAAAATATTAAAAAACATTTTATAAATGTACTAAAATAATTTGAAATAATAAAAATAAAATTGGTGTATTACTATTTTGTTGATTTGTTGATTTTGTGTAAAACAATCATTTTTTAAAACATCAACATAATATTTTGTCTAGGTACTGTATATGAAAAATAATGAATGCTATAGTGCTGAAGAAATACGTGGTGTCAAAACAGACTTGTAAGTAAACCATTTATGTACCTATTCTATAACTTTATGTAAACAATAAACGCTGCAACTCTGTAAAAAGTAAATATTTATGTAATTTAGATGTCAGAATTTTACAACATTGTTTACATGAAGTTACAAAACGTTAAAGGCATTATTGAAATACTGCAATAAAAGTTATATATTTTAATATAAAATTTAATTCGGTAAACATGTATAAATTGTTTTTATAGAATTAAACTTTATTTTAATTAAAATCACTCTAACTTTACACAATCTATAAAAGTTATACAAGCAAATATGTTCACGACAGACTGTGTAGGCTGTACGCCCTACACTGGGTAGGCTGTACGCAGTACACTTATGTAGGGTATGACGTCACACGTAATTTTCGTGCGCTTGATTTTTTTAAGCATTTAAATTTTAAAAAAATGCATAACTGTTTTTTTTATGTTATATGCAACAAGAGGAATATAATAAAAAATAAAAAAAAAAACATACCTATCCCCTATTTAGACATCAATGTTTGCAGAGAATTTGTATATACCTAACAAGATATGTTTAATTTAAAAAAATATTATGTAATTGTAAATAAACAAATTGCATTATACACGCCATCTCGTAAATCAACTGAAGTATACTTTTATTTATATTATTTGCGTAGATTTTATGGAGAAAATTTTAATTAAGAGATTTTAATTTTTTAGGTTATCTGACATAAATATTTTTTGACACTTGACAATTAACAGATCAAGAGAGAGGACTAATGTGAGGCCAAAAGACAGCCCAGCTGATTGTGCCCAAAGAAGAAGTTATTGATATAATTTTTAGACCTTCATATACACATATATTTTTAATTTTTATTTACAATAATTATTTAAATCAGAAACCTTAGCTCTGAAGATATATTGTTTGTTTTATTGATTTGTTTAAACTCTTTTAGCCAAATCTCTCTTTTTATATATAGTACATAATTTTTAAAATTAATATATTTTTAACTTTTTTAAATTCCCCATTAAACTGAATTTATGTCGTATAAATAACGTAAGTGTGATCTGCCTTGTTCATTTCAATATCTTATTAACCTTTTTTAAATTAATAAAAAAATCACTTGCTATCCCAGTTACTACGCCCATGCCCTAGTAACTTATTTTAAATTTTCCGCTATACTGTATTTGTCCAGAGTAAATTGTACTCGATTCGCAACGCTATCTACTTTTTTTTAATTTGAAATAGACCATAGTTTGTTTTTACAAAAGTGAACAGCTTATATATCCAATACAGTCTATATATAGTATGCTAATACCAGACAGGGCGCTTTATGAGTAAAAAGAGGTTAAAAATTATTACAGAATTATTCGTTCAAAATAAAGTTTAAAATAGCATGCCTGTGGCAAAAGTAGCGTAGCATATTTTACCGGTCTCTGTTGATAAGTAACATCCACGAATAAGGAGGGATTACTGCATTCCTAAAACGAAAGAACTGATGTGAATAAAACTTACCTGTGCACTGATTGGAGTGGTAGCTTCATTATTGTCATTATCATTATTCTGTTTCCTGATGGTAACCCTCGGCTTCTGCGTCGTCTTGTACTGCCATCTCCCGGGGGCTCTGTTCAGTTTGAACTTGTAGAGACTGGTCGAAGCGGACGGTGTTGTATCCACACTAGAGCTATGAATTCGTGTCTTATATCCCCTGCGTGAATGTGTAGAGTCGCCGCCACTGACCACAGACGTAGCGCTCGGCCTTGCCTTGTGGCGCCGTGACGACTGATACCGGCGTCCCGGCGCTGTTGCGCTCACTGTTGTCTGTTCGCTGAATACAGACACAGTTGCTAGTTTGGCGCTTGATGTTCGACCAAATTTGTTGTTTCTAAGGTGCATCATGCATGTGTAACTAACTAATTATTGACGGGTGATTTTATGGAGATGCAAGATTCGATAATGGACATGAGTGTGCACAGACAATTACCGATAAATGTGCACAGTTAATATCATAAAAGCCTTTAAGTTACTGACGTGAGGGATACAACAAAGGCCACTATAAGCAGCACATGACTTGGTTTTATTAGGACTATCAATTGTAATTTAAACCTAGTTGATTGCTAAGGACATAAACTGTGCAATAAGCCACATTCGTTTAACAAATAACACAAAATATTGGATTGGAAAATAACTTGAGTAAAATATTCATGTCTGATCGAATGCGATAAGCATCCTGCGGACGATCTAATCAGTTCTATGTAAATGACCCCATATACAGGTGTAAGAAGATAGAGGAACAATTTTTTTTTTCTCTGTGTTCGGAGATACAAAAAACAAATATAATTTTAATGATATAGTTCAATTTTAGGAGATACTTATATCAAATTTTGATTCTATATAACGTCAGTAACTCACCAACTTTTAACAAAAATTTATTTAAGTATTCTTATATTTTTTTGAAATTGTGTGGTTTATTAAATATTATGTATACAGAATTTAAAATTAAAGATTTTGATACAGAATGTCATCTTACTAGAATTGTAGTTAAATTTTTAATAGAGAATTTTTGAACCTAGAAAATTTGTGAAAGCTGGAACTTGAGAGAGAATCAAATCAGCAGTACACATTCCGGTCTCAATTTTTGTGAATACTATTTATGAAAAATCAAATATACCCAAATCATTCTCTCAAATTTTGATCTAACAATTTAGAATTCTTATAAAAAAGGATTTCTTTTGTTTTTTTTTCTTGATCAACTAGGCTACTAATTATTTAATTTTTATAAACTACAGAGTGATTATTTAATGGCGAAACGACGTCACTGGAAGTTTTAATAATTTGCCGTTTCATACACATCGTAGCAGGCGATTATGCGTGCATGCGCATAATCTTTTTTTCTTCTTAATCATAGTTATTATAGTCATAGTTTTCACCAGTATTTCTGCTAGAAGGCACGTAAAATTCGGTGACGTCGTCTCGCCATTAAATAATCACTCTGTGTATAAATAAACTAAGAATTAGACGAATTAATTTTCTTCAGATTTTAAAGAATAAATAATTAGTAGTCTAGTTACATACTGGCCCCACATTGGGCGCCAGAATGTAAGGAGCTACTTATTACCTTATACTTTCAATCAATGCAAATAAACTTGGAAATACACATTTTTTTTATGTTCTGAAAGAATAAGGTAATTAGCAGCGTCATATTCTGGCGCTCAACTAGGGGCCAGAATGTAATGAGGCTGCTTAATACCTTATACTTTCGAACAATGCATATAAACTTAGTAATAGACAAATTAATTTTGTTATGATATGAAAGAATAATTAATTAGTAGCCTAGTTACATACTGGCCCCGCGTTGGGTACCAGAATGTAAGGAGGTTACTTATTTCTTTCAAAAAATACAAATAAATTTAGCAAATAGACGAATTCATTTTCTTATGATCTGAAAGAATAAGGTAATTAGTAGCCTAGTCATATTCTGGCGCTCAACTTGGAGCCAGAACGTAATGAAGCTAATTATTAATTTATACTTTCAAACAATGCAAATAAACTTAGCTATAGACGAATTAATTTTCTTATGATTTGAAAAAATAAGGTAATTAGTAGCCTAGTGATATTCTGGCGCTCAACTTGGGGCCAGAATGTAATGAGGCTACTAATTACCTTATACTTTCAAACAATGCAAATAAACTTCGCAATAGATCAATTAATTTTCCTATGATCTGAAAGAATAAGATAATTAGTAGCCTAATCATATTTTGGCGCTCAAGTTGAGGCCAGAATGTAATGAGGATACTTATTACCTTATGATTTCAAACACGGCAAATAAACTTAGCTATAGACGAATTAATTTTCCTATGATCTGAAGTAATAAGGTAATTAGTAGCCTAGTCATATTCTGGGGCCCAGCAATAGACGAATTAATTTTCTACAGATTTAGAAACCACTAAGTGAAAAATAATATCAACAATTCTGTTGCATTCTCTTGTTTTTAACACAGCCTTCTAGATTTAGCCTACAATATTAATTAGAGTTCATATAGTATTTTCCATTGTGTTTTTGGGGAACGTTTCTGACATCTGAACATTTTCGGAATAGCACAAAGAAGTCGTGACGAGGAAGAAAAATGACAGAATGATAGAAAATCCAGGAGAGAAGACATTCCACAACCCAGGGCCGTTACGAGACTATGGCGGTAGGCACTCGTCTCACCTAAGCTGGCAAAAATTGGCGTCAGAGCAGGAAAAATAGGCGCCAAAACAGAAATAAGAGGTGCAATTTTTTGCTGAAAAGTTACAAGTAGGTTGATCTTCATGAAAGCCATACGAATTCTTACAGTCCATTTATGGGCCACTGCCATCTTTTCATTTTTAGAAATTATTAAATTTTTCAAAATGAAATCAAAAGAAAACTAGAAAAAATATTTTTCTAGGGGGACGCCGTCAACTAGTTTGCCAGAGGTGCCAAAATTATCTGGAAATAGATCAGATAGCGGGAGATTACACTGGTCAACAACTTTTTTTTGCTGAAAATTAGTGAATGATCCACATTTCACTGTACATATGGATGATATGGAGAAGAATTCATGGCAGTCTTTATAAATTATAAATCCAGTAAGCAAGTTAGTTTTCTCTCCACCACTGTGTTATATTTCCATGCTTTTGTGGCGATCATCAAAAATTTTCTTGGGAATAAAAAAGCCGAAAATTATGTGGAGGTCGTTGAAAATTTGATTGAAAATTATCATCATCTGGGGTGCAACATGAGCGTGAAACTTCATTTTTTAAACAGTCATCTTGACAAATTTCCTGTCAATATTGGAGATGTTAGTGATGAACAGGGTGAACGTTTCCATCAGGATTTAAAACAGATGGAGAGACGTTATCAAGGAAGGTGGGATACTCACATGATGGCTGACTACTGTTGGAGTATTAAAAGAGACTTATCTGGAATGGTGCACTCCAGAAGATCTTACAAACGACCATTTAATCCTTAAATTATTTTGTATTTTTATTTTAAAACTCCAATGCATTAAAATGTAATTAAAACTGTTCTAATTTTCTTTCTTTCGCTATAAATAAAATTTTAAGAATATTTTCTAAGTATTTAGTCCTTATTGTTCGCTAAATTTGTACCAATTACTGTATCAACATCTAAAATTAAATGATAGAAGCATTATTTGGCCGAAAATATGTATTTGTTGTAGATCAAAAATCTGATGTGATACGCAAAAACTGATATTTGAGTTCAGCAGCACCAAATTATTAAGAAACAAGTCTTAGATGTAAGTCAGCAAAAATTGTGTTGACCAGTGTTATATAACAGACTGGCTGCCTGAAGACATGGTTAGAAGTAGAGGCATATATAAAATTCGTTGGGAAGAAGAACTACAAGAACTTTGTAGTACGTGAAAAAGAGCAGCAAAAGATACAGAGAAATGAAAAGAGTTAATAGAGACCCATATCCAGAAGTGAGCTCTATGGGATTCCATCATGTCACTTATGAATGTCACAGAATGAAAAGAAAGACCGAACATAGTAAACAATTTTCCTATTAGTTCAAAACAGTTGTTGGTATAATTTTTCTTATACCAACTGGTGCAATTTTTCTATTTTAAATAATGTCTGAGCTTTACAAAACTTGATAATTTTAGAGAAACCAAAAAACTGGATGATTTTTAAGAAACCAAAAAAGAAGAATAGAGTTAAATTTTATATTTTTAAGATATATTTGTATTCTAAATAATCTTAATAAAAGATGGGTATTTTTTTATGAGACACGCGAGCCATATGTATCACACGAACCATATGCTGGTCGTATAAATGAAAAATTTGGTTGAGTAGAGCAATTTTCAACCAATCCAATTTTATTAATATATTTTTAACCACACAATTTCTAAATTTCATAGATTCAACAAATTTTATTTGTCATTTATTATTTTTAAACACATTTTGTAATCAAGCAGTGCTAAATAAATTATAAATCGAGTAAGCAAGTTAGTTTTCTCTCCACCACTGTGTTATATTTCCATGCTTTTGTTAGAGCGGTAAGGAAGGCATCTTGACTCTGGGACTACGACCATAGCCACATGACAGTTGTGTTGATGTACTTCTTAAATATTTCCACAACAAATTGTGACAAATGCCGGCAAGGGAAGAAAAACGAGGCATAACCGCAAAACGACCTACGTGCACAAGCACTCACGGCAGATTTTCTTTCTTTTTCACGTTTAGACTCGCATAACAAATGTGAAAACTTTGATATAATGTTTTTGGTAATTATTTAGTCTATCGTTGTGGACTTTGTTCCAAATTTTTAGTAAATATTTAAAGCCACCTGTCAATACGTTATTTAGGGTTACTACTATTGTCTTTATGCTATAAAATTCATTTCAACCCTTTCGTTTACCGTGTGTTCTTCCATTATAAATTTTAAAGTATGCGACTTTCTAAATCAGAAATAATTGAAATGAAGTGTGACTGTTCCTTTATTTCAGAATTTTCTGTATTTTCTTTCACGTCCATGGCATTTATAACTAAGGCAATTAGCCAGGAAAATTCTTATTTTTCATGAATTCTTATTATTCCGGGACAATAATTATTTTTCATGAAAAATGAAAATTCCGTAACTGAACAGGATTCGAACCCGATACTTTAGCAACGTAGGGCACTTGTGTTACCACTACGCTACGCTAGTCGGGGATTTTTTAGTTGTCTAGTAAGTAATGATGGCTTAACGAAATTGGCTGTATACCTGAGACAATTTTCTGTAATCATATTGGTTGACATCAATATGAAAAAAAAACTTTTTGAAAATCATTTTAATTGATAACACTGCCCAACAAAATAATTTTTTTATCTTGGTGCCGGAAAACTAAGAACTGATTTTCGATATTTTTGATGTGCTGATTCTAAAAATACCTGACTTTTTTTTCGTAACAGCTCTAGTTTTTGAGATACAGACTAATTGATTTTAGTTTTTTGTCTAAAAAACGGTAAACTTCCTCCTTGGACAGCAATGTGGATATACAAAATATCCTAGTTTTTTATATCTTTGGGACAGCAGAGCTATGGATCAGCACTGGGTTAACAGAAATTGGGTGATTTCCATTAAGAAATGTCATATATATAAGGTTCCTGTCGCTCCTATGTGAAGCATAGGGCCTCAATAAACTTCCGCCATTTGGATCTGTCTTGAGCTAGATGTTTTAGCTCCCTCCATGTTTTGCCGCTTTCGCTGGCTTCCTTCATGGTTAGTCTACGCCATGTGTCCGTTGGTCTGCCACGTCTACGGCTCCCTTGAGGGTTCCAATCAAGAGCCGTTCTACTGATGGACAAAGGGTTGTTCCTTAAGGTATGGCCTATCCATCTCCACTTCCGCTGCTTTATCAGGATGTCTATGGGGCTTTGGTAGGTTCTCTCCCAAAGGCTAGCGTTGGTGATAACGTCAGGCCAAAATATGCGTAATATTCTACGCAAGCAAGAGTTGACGAACACTTGAAGACGGTTTATAATGGTTCTAGAAGTTTTCCAGGTCTCACAGCCGTATAGTAGGACCGGCATGATATTAGAATTAAATATTCTAATTTTTGTGGACCTGGCATACTGCGAAGAGTTCCAAACATTTTTCAGCATACTGAAGGCATGCCTAGCTTTATTAATCCTCATTTTAACATCCTCTTCGGAGCCTCCAGATCTGCATGAGACAATGCTTCCGAGGTAAGTAAAAATTTCAACGTCTTCAATGAGGTGATCGTTAATGAGGAATTTGCCCTGTTGAGTGGAGCCTAAACGCATGGATTTCGTCTTCTTAATGCTGATTGCAAGGCCTACCGCTTGCGCCTCCTTTACGAGAGAATCTAGCATAGCACTCATGTTGTCGAAGGTGTGAGACAGAAGGCAAATGTCATCTGCATACTCCAAATCTGCCAGGTGAGAAGTTAAAGTCCAGCGAATTCCGTCTCCAGTTCCGATACTCCTTCTCAATACATCATCTAGGACGATGTTAAAGAGGATGGGCGACAGAGTACATCCTTGCTTAATGCCAGCGCCGACAGGAATGGGGTCACTGAGAACGCCTTTGTGCAGGATTTCGCAGGTGGCATCCTGATAAAGGAGCTGGATGAGTTTTATAATCTTAGGTGGAATTCTTCTTTTTCTTAGAGCTCTCCAGATTGCATCGTGAGATAGACAGTCAAATGCTTTCTGGAAATCTATGAAAACAAGGTACAGACCAGTTCTCCACTCGATTGACTGCTCTATGACAATACGTAAAGTATTAATGTGGTCTATGCAAGACATGCGAGGCCGGAACCCTGCCTGTTCTTGACGAACACAGCTATCGAGTACGCGTGAAATTCTATTATGAATTATTTTAGCAAGTACTTTATTGCAAGAATTGAGTAGGGTAATTCCACGCCAATTATCGCAGTTGGAGAGATCGCCTTTCTTGGGGAGCTTGATCATTAGACCTTTTTTTCCAATCTGTTGGTAGCAGTTCTTCGTTCCAAAAGAAATGTCATAATTCAAGAAAAACAAAACGTTGTCAACGAACCTTTGGTTGCGAGAGAGAAAATTATATTTCCACCCTTGTATATCAAGTTTGGGCATATGTAGCAATTTTTGAAGGCTTTAAATCGAGATGGACTTTGTGTAGGCTACTTGACACGTAAATTTCCTGGAATTAACTCTGAAAAACTGAAAGCCAGAATATTTGATGGTCCTCAGATAAGGCAACCTACTGAAGATCCACAATCCAATACAATCGCATCAATGAACGAGATTGAATCTAATTCTTAGTGTTCATTTATTCAAGTAGTACAAAAATTTCTTGGAAATCATAAGGAAGAGAATTAGTGGAAAATATGCTTTTCAACTTTAATATTCTCGGTTGTATTATGACCACTTACCAGAAAACCTACGTGAATTTAGTGAAGAACCGGAGGAAAGATTCCATCAGGACATAAAACTATGGAAAATAGATATCAAGGAAGATAAGATAGCCACATGATGGCCTACTACTGTTGGAATCTTCAGAAAGACTGTTCTGGTAAACTCCATGCTAGAAAGTCGTACAAAAACACATTTTTAAGCGATAAGTGACGAATGTATATTTATCTACTTTGTGAAATAAATACCTTACTTTGTCTCTTTTGTGTTTGTAACTGGCAGTTGGAGCAAATAGTAACAGTAATAACGTGCAAAATACACAAGTTAAGAAATAAGATATTTTATTGTAAAAGAGGCCAATATAGCGTATCTCAAAAATTAGATATGATAGACCAAATCTGACGGCAATTTTGAATTCTCTGCCCAAAAATTACGTAGAGACAGTTAAAAACTCGCAGGCATCAACATGTCTGTTGGGCTGTGTAATCTAAGTATTAAGAGCTTTTATATAAATTCCTGTAAAATTAGATTTTTCACATTATTCAGGATTTTGTAGTTATTAAGTATGTGATAAAAAATTGTGGGTACATATTAAAAGTAATTAATTTCTCACAAGAGTACTTGAGATATGGTCGCTTCAAGATCCAAGTTACTCAGTTCTCCAGTCAGTCAGATAAATATTGTAAGCACGGTGCTGCATAAAAATCAATGTTCGAACGTTCGAAATAATTATCACTCTTACACTATTCCGGTTCACTTTAATGTGCATTTCTCAGTTTTCTTGATTAACCCCCTCACAAGATTATAGGCTGTTAGACAAAAGTGCTTCTAGTACATTTTTGGCAAAAATCGTGTTAACATAAAGACATTTTAAAAAAGCACTTGATCGTTTCTTAATCTACAGAGCTTTTTTTATATTACACAAAAAAAAAAACAAAAATTAAAATACAATTAATTTTACAACCACACAAAAAAATCGATATTTTTCGAAAAACTAACCTGCTCAAAAATTCTTGTTGAACTATTCCGGTTCCCATCAATGTACATTATTGAGAATTTGTTTAGATTTTCAGCTCAACTCTTCTGAGAAATAGGGTGAGGAGACAAAATTATTTTGACATATTTTTCGCGGAAATCCCATAAAAAAATTATTTTCCGTAAATAAAATATGTTGGTATACTTATTTATTCTAATTCCCACCAAAATGTACTTAATCAAACCATTAAAATATTTCTTTTCAAAAGAACACGCAATTTAATTTATGCCAACTTGTAAAATAATTATTTTTTATTTTAAACAAAAGAAAACTCTAGCTCTTATATATATATTATGGCCCCAGTTGTCAAAAGCCCTAATTGTGAAAGGCTCGAATTGTCCATCGCCCCAGTTTGTTAATGGCCTCAGTTGTGCAAAGCCCCAATTGTGTACGGCCCGAATTGTCCATCGCCCCAGTTGTTAATGGCCCCAGTTGTGAAAAGCCCCAATTGTGAACGGCCCGAATTGTCTTACGGCCCCAGTTGTATGTTTACCTTATATATGAATGTGAATTAAATATGAGTACTCATTATAAATGCATTGAACATTATACTTGTAGAACATGTATTGTATTATTATATTACTTGTAATATGTAACTTGTTTGTTGTTTATTAAAATCACATAGATTTTAACTTGTTAAATTTATAATTACCAATTTATAATAACCAATTTAATTCAATTAAAATATTATTGCGCACCGGTGTTTTTTTTTTTTTTCGCCCACCGCTAGGTTAGAAATACTTTTCTTTGCAACTTATGGCGCATACTTTAGGCTAACTTAACCAATAGAAATTGCAGATTCTATTATTACTCATATTATTGTATGCTTTATATGCATGTAAGACATGATATCTTACTTCGCTAGCTTTTCCGTCTGTCGCAGTCTGTTCTGTAGTGAATTTGTTTGATACTACGCCGACCTATAAGTGTATTAAAGAGGGTGAATAAAAAGTGTGAAAGCTGTGAAAAGTACATTATCGTGAAAGTTTAGCGGAAGCGAATAGACCTGTAAACTATAGTCTAACTCTCGTTGTACGAGCTTTGCTGCTCTCAAGTTTATAAATCTGTCTAGCACGAAAAGCACATCTCCACAATTAATACTGTAACTCGCTTGTAGACAGTTTTATCAATTTCCAGTGGCAAACTTTCTGTTAACGTATGGAAATTTCCAAACTGTGTAAACAAAGTGGCTTCCACAAGTTGGACGACCGCCGCAACGCTAAGCTGTTGCACTACTGCTGCACAACTGCACAGCTATGGACTTGCACAACGTCTAGCAATTCTAACACCGTCATCGAGCCCTTTCAAGATTTAATATTTAGAACAATGTCACATATGTTAAACCATTATACTATTATACTATACAAGGTGTAACAAGACAGGAGGAACGCGATTTTACTCTGGTGTATTCGGAGATACAAAAATGTATGTACAAGGTGTTTCAAAAGAAATTTTATATTTATTTAGCTTACTGCGTGAACGCAACGTATCCGAGAGGCGCGGGGGTTATGTCAATCGGTAGCCTGCCTCTTGGGAATTTAGTTGCTATGGAGCGTTTCTCGGGAGCAGACCGCGCGTTATGCGTGCGAGAGTTTTACAAAAACGGTGATTCGGTGACTGTAGCGCGTAGAAAATTCTGTAGTATTCGAGGTTTTCGCCACTTAAATGATGCGCCAAGCATTCCTCTCATTCGACATTGGGTTAAAAAGTTTGAAGAGACTGGTACAACGCTGGATAAATCAAAATCCGGGCGACCTAGGTCATCAAGAACGGTAGAAAACGTGGAGAATGTTAATCAGTCTGTTCGTGACGACCCGAACCTTTCAATTAGGAAGCGCGCAAGTGCTTTAAATGTGCATAGATCATCATTACATCGCATTATGCACAAAGACCTAAAGCTGCACCCCTACAAAATTCAATTGGTGCAAGAATTAAAGCCCCAAGCCAGTCAGAGGCTTAACTTCGTAAATTTTCTCAGGCAAATTGATCTCCCGGAGAGGTGACATAAATTGGCCTCCACGCAGTCCAGATTTAACCCCTATGGACTTTTTCCTATGGGGTTATCTTAAATCTAAAGTTTCCGCCCATAAACCGACTTCACTGGCGCATTTGAAAGAAAATATCCGTCACGAAATGGCAGCCATCCCTGAGTCTACCTGCCGAGACGTCATAAGTAATTTTACTGTTCGATTAAATGAGTGCCGAGAACGCGAGGGTCTACATTTAGACGATATTATTTTTAAGAAATAAATCCCCAAAAAGTGTATTTTAATAATTAATAAACATTTTTTCTATATACGGCTTACTTTTTTTTTAATCGATCCACTAAATATAAAATTTCTTTTGAGACACCTTGTACTTCAAATGAAGTGTGTAGTATTTTTCTTGAGATAAGTGAATCTTGACTAGGAAATACAATCCCGGGACCCCAAGATCCCGACTTTTGGCCTGGAAAAACTCGAGATATAAAACTTCAAATCCCAGGAAACTTCTCTTCCGGGAAAGTCGGAATTATTAAAAACTATGTTATTTAATTCTCAAAACCAAATGATAAATAATAATTCTATATATTTTATACATACAGTGAATTTATTTTTTAATGCAACATGTACTATTACCATGGATACAGTTTTTGACAGCAATATAAATCGTGTTCATTTTCATTTGCAACATAGAAAAAACCATATTTACTAGCAAAATCAATATATTTTATTGAAAATACAAATAAAAAATAATAATAAATAAATAACTAATAAAAACTTACAATAAATGTTCAAAAGTTTCTCCGTTTACTTGCATACAAAATGTTAAGCGATCATGAAAATGATTGCTCTTGAGGTATATTTTTGGATGCTTTAACAATTTTGTCTTGCAGTTCAGCAACATTCTTAAGTTCTCCATTATATACTTTGGCCTTTAAATATCCCCAATAAAAAAAATCATTGGGTGCCAAATCCGGAGATCTCGCTGGCCAATTCATCAACCCTCCTCTTCCAATCCAGCTATTTGGGAAAGTTCTATGTAAATATTCTTTAACTATTCTAGAATAATGGGTTTGTGCGCCATCATGTTGAAACCATACTTATCCATTAATATTCAAGTTTCGCAACGCAAGTAATATTTGGTTTTGCAAAAGGGCTAGATATTTTGCGGCATTAAGGTTACCGTCAATAAAAAAAGGCCCTATAATATTGGTTCCTATTATCCCTGCCCAAACATTTAATTTTTACGGCCTTTGAGTTCGGGAGGAATGACACAAATGTAAATTTTCTCGACTCCAGTACCTAAAATTTTGTCTGTGCACTTCAGTATTTAGAGTAAACGTTGTTTCGTCAGTAAATAAAATTCTTTGAAGCATTAATTGGTCGGAAATAATTTTTTCAAACATTTAAAAACAAAAATCCATGCATAGTGCTGCGTCCCTTTCTAACAATTCTTGATGATTTTTAAATTTGTATGATCGAAACTTTTCTTTTTTTAAGAAGTTAAAAACAGATCCAATACTGACACCAACGGTTTGTGCAATTGATCTTAAAGTATTTTGATTGTTTTCTTTCACTTGTAATAATATTTCCAACTGCTTCTCTTCTGTAAGCACGTGGGATGTTGTTCTTTTTTTTATTATGTTTTGACTTAAGACATCCTTCGCGATGAAATTTATTAACTAGTCTTGAAATTGTAGAGGGATTTTAGTATTGGCCGATCTGGATAAGTTGCACTAAATACAGCAGAAACTTCCCTTAAACTCATTTCGGAGTTATACCAAGTCACTATCATTATATTTTCTTCATCTGTATACATGTTGATTAATTTTTAAATCAGCAATAAGCAAAAGTATACACACTAATTGTCTATGTTACAAATGAAAATGAACACGATTTATATTGCTGTCAAAAACTGTATCCATGGCAACGACATAGTACATGTTGCATTAAAAAAATTGATGTGAAGTGTGAATTTTCACACATTTCAGGGTTTTGCAGGTATTTAATAACTGAATGATGATTATTTGGGATGCCAAAACAAATTTTATGTCAAAATATTTTTTTATGAATTTTAATTCGAATGCCTAATACCATTATTTAAGTTTCTAAATATGTGCAGTATTTTTTTTACATAGCAAGGTTCATTAAGATTTTGAAAATTGCGCCTATGGCTTCTATTGGTTGCTTAAATCATTAGCCCCGCCCTCTGATTTCGTATACATCAAACAGAATTAAATTATAATTTCAACACTTCCCACTGGTTATTAAATTTACGCTTTTAAAAATTAAATGCAACATTTACCAAAACATAACTAGAATTTTGACAAAATAATTTAAACAAAAGAAAACTGCAAAAAAAAAAATAAAATTGACAGGATTCGAACTCTAGTTTGCAAGTTACCTGTTTACAAATTAGAAAACCAATAACTAAACGCACACAGCTATGACTGCTGACGTATTAACTTGTTTACATAGCGAATTAAATATTTAACATATTTTGGTTAAAAACACAAAAAATGCATTATGTTCCGAAAACATAATCTGATCAAAAATTCCTGTTGTACTATCGGTTCACACCAATATACATTACTTAGAATTTTTTCAGATTTTTAGTTTAAACCATCTGGGCTACAGGGTGTGGGACAAAAATTTTTTTGCACAATTTTGACAAAAATCGCCTCAAAATAATTTATTTTGCAAAAATAAAATTTTGATCGTTAATCAACGTACTAAGGGCTTTCATTTGATATCCTACTCAGAATTTTAAAAAAATATTATTTTTTTTTCGTTGAGCACATATTTGTTTATATTTTTAGGGGATATGTTTTTTAGATTTTTTAGTATTTTTCCTATGTGCGGGTCAAAAAGTTGTACAAGCATGCCAAATTTCAACTCTCTAGGTTTAGCCGTTTGGCTACAATTTTTACCGAACAGACAGACAGACAGACAGACAGACAGATAGACAGACAGATAGACAGACAGAAGACAAAATGACGGTATAAGGGTTTTTTGGTCATACCTACAAAACCCTAAAAATAAATTCACTGTATATATCACTTCTCAACAACTTCTACAGATAATCTTTCCGACCATTGTCTATAATATACACCTGTGATTATAGTTCCGACGACTTTGTGACCTTGGTAACTTGCAGACCACTTAAACATGAATACGTGTAAATTTGCGGTGTTGGATTTTAGCGGGCAAGTAGGGCAAGTCCTGGCCTGCGATTGTTCCAGCAACACCAGTTAGGATGCAAACTTGCATACGTTAATCAGGGATTTAATTAACAAGGGCTGGGGCCTGGCTATGGCGACACCCGCACTCGCATTACAACACCAGCAGTTTGAGGTTTTTGCTACAAGCTTGTTTCTACGAACTTTGACCTCTACTCAGCTTTAGGTGATACACTAGCGACGCCAACATACTATTATAATTACTAAAAAATAACAACTATCCTATTACATTACAATAAGCGACAGATTTTAAAGACAGTCGTTAAATATTCGCTATATCTTTATTCAATTATCAATTTTTTAGGATTCCGTGGGTATAACCCAGAAACTTTTATACTAGTCGTTATTAGTGGGGGCGATATCACACCGAAGTATGCGATTTGAATGTAGCACGGGTAGAGATGTCAACGAATGATTAAAATAATCAATTATTTGTTTCAGTTAATCGATTAGTCATATGCAGAGCCCGGTAAATATATGCAACGGTACTTTTGCCATAGGCGTGCTATTTTAAACTTTATTTTGACGAATAATTCTGTATAATTTTGCTTCTTTTTACTTATAAAGCGCCCTCTTTGATATTGGCATACTATATATAGACTATATTGGGTATATAAGCTGTTCACTTTTGTAATAACAAACTAGATTTAATTATTTTGGTTACTTTTATAGTGTATTACTGACTTTAAATGTCAATTAAAAATATTCCTTACACTGTAAAACCGACTTTAGGTTTCTAGGTTATGGTCATTATAATTAAGATATCATTTTTCTTTATGTCAAATGGATCAACATTTTAAAAAAGTGACATTTTTTAATATCAACATGACATACAATTTCAAAGATAGAAACTATTCAAAACAAAATTTTCTCTTAGTTTGTTCTTACAAAAGTGAAACGCTTATACTAGTTTCTTTTCTCAAAGCCTATTTGACATAGGAGATTGGTAAAAAATGGTAGTGCCATTAAGAGTATCCTTATATAAAGAATTATGTCCAAATTCACATTTTATGTCACATTTTATGACATTTTCTTGTAGTACAACAACACAGTCAGATCTTAACAGTTTAATTATTCATGACAATCTATGTAGCCAATCTAGAATATGCAACTGCCCAAAATTAACTAAAAAAGAATGTGTCAGATATTTGGGTATTAAAATTGATTGTTTTCTTAGATGGAATCTTCATATTGATTACGTTTGTACTAACCTTAGAAAATCTATATTTATTTTCAAGAGGCTTAGAGAAGTTATGTCACTTACAAAATTAAAAATTTTCTATTTTGGTCTTGTACAATCAATATTACAGTATGGCATTCTAGTGTGGGGAGGTACAAACAATATTCATATAAAAAATCTAAAAATTTTACAAAAATCAATACTTAAAATTATGTCTTTTAAACCCAGAACTTACTCATCATCACAAATCTTTATTGATATGCAAATTTTAGATACAGAACGTTTATATATTTGGGCAATTGCAAAACACATAACTAAAAATCCAGGCATAATAAACTATCCTGTGCATAGTTATAATACAAGGTCGAAAATTAACCATCTTGCAGTCCCTGTTAAACATAATAAAGTGAAATATGAACATTACTATTTGTATTATTCTTATAAAATTCATGATCTCTTAAATGAATATATAAAATCAAATAGTTTAAATTTATCACATAATTTCAAAAAAATTCTTAAAAGATGGATTAGTAATGTTCCAGATTACCAGGTACAATCAGTATTCAAGTAGTTCCGTAGTATATTCAAGCTTATAAAAAATAAATATTATAATTTAAAAAAAAGCATCTGCTGGAATAAAGGGAAAAAACTCTTGTAAATATTGTATCAGATATTATCTTATTATTATTCAATTATAGTTATTATTTATAATAATAAAATGCTGGAAATAATTTAGTTTAAGTAAATAAATAATATTATTGTTTATTATTAAATGTTAAAATACTGGGCATAATATATGCTGCTAACATTTAACTTTTGTATAATACCACGCGCTGAACATTCTTGTTCTTTGTGGGTTAATTTATTAATTTTTTTTTTATTGTTTAAATCGTAATGTTGCCCAATACGTACGTGTGTCTGTATTATTTATATACACATACATGTATATTTTGTATAATATTGTAAAAATATTGTAACTTATAAACAATAAATTAAATTAAATTAAATTAAATTAAATTTACCCTTACCACCAAATCCTGTTGTGACACGTTGGGGAACTTGGCTTAAAGCGGCGTTATTTTGTGTTAACAATTTTGAAGTTTTAAATTTTTTTATTTTCAATCTAACTCCGGATGCTCAAAGCATTATAATATCAAAAAATATTATACAAAAACCAAATATTTATAAAGAGTTAAAGTTCATAAAGACTAATTTTGAATTTCTTCCTTCAACCATAGTAAATTTAGAAAAACAAAACCGGTCGTTGTCAGAATCTTTAAATATTATTTATTGGACAGTAAACAAACTGAAATCTGTTCCCGGCGAGTTTGGTTTGCACTTGTCTGCAAAAAATGATAGTATATAAAATTAAAATCCTGACCTACAAGTATTACTACAATTTTCTATCAATTTATTATCAAATCAGGATATATTTAATAAATATTAAGAAATATATACTTTTTATAATTATGCACCAATAACAAGTTTTGATGTAGAGAGGTCTTTTTCTTTTTTCAAGGAAGTATATACATCGAAAAGAACTAATTTTTCTGATGATAATTTATAAAAATACTTAATGATTTCTTTAAATAATTAAAAACTTATTTTTTTCATAAATATTATTATTAATTATTATTATTATTATTAAGAAAAGAAAAAAAAAACTCACAACACCCACCAAGTCGAAAAATTTCTTACTATTGTTATTATTGATATTAAAATTGCATTTATTTTGCTTGTGTATACTATTTATTAATAATAAATAATATCGTTTATAAACTTTTTCATTTCTCAATTTTTTATTATTTGGAAATAAAGACCAACAAAAAACAAAAGAATAAAACACTTGTACCGCAATGAAATTCTTATCTTAATAACGATACCTCATTATTTTGGGATTATATCCGAGATGATTCCAGTCACTCCTTTGCCATTGGTCAGTTTTTGATAAGATATTCAATTTTTATATGCTACACTATTTGTCAGCAGGGCACATTACAAATATATATAATTACATTTTATTTCTACAGATAGCACATGTGCCGCTTTTTATCGAAAAACAACTAACTAAAGTACCGTTGCATATATTTGCCGGACTCAAATGATCAACGTGCAAATATCCAACTAAATTTTTGGAAAATTAATTATGACGATGTAGAAAAACTAAATTGTTACATTTATAACAAAGTTTTAAAAATATCTCATAATTATTTATCGACTATCTATATTTAAAATAGTATTTCTAGTCTTTCTATTCCATTGAGTTACTATGGCTTAAAATGCAGCTGCAGAAAGACAAGTTTGTTCGCGTTAATTATGACCAGAAGACCAGTGTTACGCGGTCTATCTAATCGCCTTATGAAATTTAATTGGTATTTAAAATTACGCCCGGTTACAACCTCTGACTTATGTCCATAATTACTGTTTTAATTGCCTCGTTTAGATTTTTAATTTTCCAGTTTAATTCCGATTTACGAAAATTATTTTACCAACATAATTGTATTATACACACTTATTTTCAGGTAAAAACGAAAATTAATGTGTCAATGTGAAGATTTGTTTCCAACTTTAAAAGACACCGGCAAAAGTATTTCAAAATATCAAAAAAGTACTTTAACAGTCGAGCGGGAGCGCTGTCGTAAATTTTACTGCAAACTCATAAAACTATTTTATGAGTTTCGGCTGCACTATAATTCGATTCTATTCCTGGAACAATGTTTATCTTATAATTTAGTGACGATAGATCGGTGATATGAATCACAGTTTAGTCTGTGCGAAGACTTTGGTATGATAAGACAACCAGACGTAAAATTGCGTTAAATGTGCGCTAGTTATTCGGTTTCCCGAATAACTAGAAGATGGCTCTGCGCGATTTTTTTTTTAGCCTTTGAACATTGCTGGAATAAATGCTCAGATATTATATTCCTTTGCCAAACCATCAAATAGTCCAAAATATCGAAGATTCTTTCTGAAGAATTTATCCATGTTTCTTATGAAGGAACACCTTACTTCAAGATCAAATCTTAAAAACCTACCATCTGACATAAGTACATTTCTAAAAGTAAATTACGGACAACCTACAAAGCGAACCATTGAAGAACAACCGCCTCTAAAGCGTGGAGTATGTCGTTTGTGTGCTTTGGAGAAGAAAAGAACGTCAGCATCAATGAAATGCCATAATTGCAAATCATTTACTTGCAAACGACTTTCTCAAACCAATATTTTCTGTTTTCAGTTTCAAGAAAATTGTGATTCCTCGTCAGGTTAAAAAATACTTAGGCATTTTTAATTACAAAAATATACAGGCTGTTTGTTTGAAACGGGGCACCCCGAAAATCACCTTTATTTGTAAAGATACTAGTATATGGAATCGATAATTTTATATTTTTTTCCTAAAAGTACATTAAATTAGCTTTACAATGACACCAAAAATTCATATTTTTATATTAACCATTTCAAAATGGCGACCATGTATTTACAAATTAATAATCAACATATGTTTTATAAAGTTGAACGTAGCAAGCTTTGAAAACAATAAAAAAAGAAACAAAATATCTCTAAAATAAAATGATATAACTAGCTATTATATGAAATAACATGAAATAACTTAAAATTTATTTTTCAATTAAATATTTTATAAATAACCAGAGTTTAAATGTTTATCTTGCTTATATTTGTTTGAAAAAAAAAATTGTATTAATTGGTAGTAAGTCGTTATTTGTACCTAATTATGGTTTATGTACGATATACCAACGAAGAGATGACAGATATGGTTCTGATATACGGAGAGTGCCAAAGAAATGCGGTTAGGGCCCAGTGACTCTATCAGGAAAGGTATCCTGATAGAGCTCAGCCGAGAAGGCAGTATTTTGCCAAATTAGTGAACAAATTAAGCCAGCGAGGTTCTTTCGAAATTCAAAAACGACGTCCAGAAAGAGCAAACCATGTAGAAAATGACGAAGAAAGAATATTGGCTTACGTCCACTACGACTCGGAAGTGTCGGTGCGGGAGATTGCAAAAGAATGCGGTGTTTCACAATGGAAAGCCTGGAAGGTTTTAAAAAAACATGGGTTTAAGCCTTATAAACCGCATGTAAGCCAATTTATCCACGCAAATGATGAAGATCGCCGACTGAACTTTTGTAATTGGTTTTTGGGTATGTGGGAAAATGATAATCGCTTCCATTATAAAATAATGTTTTCGGATGACTCCAATTTTACCAGAAATGGTTTATTCAATAGGAATAATGTAAGACGTTGGTCGATGGAAAATCCCAGGGAATTAAGATCTTCGAGATTCCAACACAGGTTTGGTTTCAATGTTTGGCTGGGAATTCTAGTGACAAAAATTGTAGGCACAATTATTTACCATGGCAGCCTTAGAGCTAACAGGTATTTAAATTTTTTACAAAATGAAGTGGAAGATTTGTTGGATGATTTACCACTTGCTGATAGGATAGAAATGTGGTTCCAACAAGATGGAGCACCAGCTCATATTGCTAGAAACATGTGCCTATTTAAATGACTAATACCCAGATAAATGGATTGGAACACATTCACTTAATCCCTGGCCTGCACGATCGCCGAATCTCATACAATTGGATTTTTTCGTTTGGGGGTATTTAAAAGATAGAGTGTATCGGACAACACCAACGACGATAGAAGATTTAGAAGAAAGGGTTAGAAGTGCAATCCGGGATATCCAAGAGTGTACTCTTTCTTATAAGGGCGATGGAAGAGTTTTTATTAAGAATGAGAAAATGTGTGGACAATAATGGTGGTTTGATCGAAAATTGTATTTTTTTTTTTTTTTTTTGTAAAATAATTGTAAAAAGTAATAGTTTTTTTTTTCTAAATAGTCAAATAGTTTATTTTAGAGATATTTTGTTTCTTTTTTTATTGTTTTCAAAGCTTGCTACGTTCAACTTTGTAAAACTTGTGTTGATTATTAATTTGTAAATAAATGGTCGCCATTTTGAAATGGTTTACATAAAAATATGATTTATTGGTGTCATTATAAAGCTAATTTAATGTACTTTTAGGAAAAAAATATAAAATTATCGATTCCCATTATGGTATTACCCTTTTAAGCAAATAAGTTAAACGTTAACTACATGAATAAGTTTTGGTTAAGCAATTCCAGTCAAAATTAGTTGTTAGTGCTCAAATTGTCAGTTAAAAACAAAAACCATGGACCGAACAATAAGTTATAAATATAACAGTTAAATGTAAAAGCTGTAATACTCATGCTGCCAACCTAACCAAACAACTAACTGGGCATACGAAACTTGAGTACATCTTTAGAATTTTAGTATACTTTTGTTCTATTAGACTTAATTGTATTGTAATACAATCGTATTTAGTCGTATACACAGCCAAAAATACTTTTAACACCCACCACATCAAGCGCCAAATTTCTTTCTCTACATTCCACTTACTTGAAAGTCCTGGTCGAGCTGGGTCTTACACTCTTCTTAAAACTTCTATGGTGCTCTTCTTCTTCCTCCTCCAAATCTTGATCTTTCCTATTTCTGAATCGCTTGAAGTTACTGCTACCGAGAGATACTCGCCTGGTGGACTTGATGAGGTTGTTATTGGCGTCAGCAGGGGCGAGTGTTTCCTCGTGCAAGGAACCAGCTGGAGTTGGGTCTAGATGAGGGTGTTTGTGGGGTTTTTGGGCTGGGGCAGCTGTTTTAAGGATACGAAGGGTGGGAGATGGAGAGATTTTTTTGTGGTTGTGGTTGACGACAATGTGAGAAGTGCTTTGGAGAACCTGAAATAGAAGGAATAAGCCACCGATTACTTCTCAAAACTATACTAATATATCTTAAACAAAAATAACTCTGGGCTGAGTGACAAAAGCTTGCAAGTTAATTTATGTTTTTTTTTATAGGAGATTAATTTTTTATCTGCTACTCTAGCTTGTTGCTAGACCATTGAACGATTATGAAAATCCAACCGGTTGTAATTCTTAAAAAAAAAAAAAAACTCTGCCGCTTTTCACCGGTACATGAACACAATTATAAATCGGTTTTATCCCAGTAAATATTGGCCTTGAAGGGGTTACCATACCATAATGTTACGTTCATTACCCAGACCTTAGATGCTGCCTTTAAAATTAAAAATTTTCCTGTTCTGATTTTCCAATGTGTTCTTGGTTGGGCCTTGGATTTACAGACGCTCTTACTCCTTATTGGTCCATACTGCTAATATTAATATATATAACTAATATTAGTACATACTTCTAATATTAGTATACTTTGGATAAAACAAAGTAAAAGGAAATTCGGTTGGTTGGTGGAATTGATGTTGGTATTACAAAAATTAATTTAAAATGTCATATCACACAAACATAACCCAAAATTTTAAAGTCCGTTTTACAATGTAACACATTTTTTAAATGCCGTTTAAAGTCAGTTAATCCAAAATAATCAGATGTGGTTGGTCCTTACAAAAGTGATAACAATATATAGGTTATTCCAAACGTTTAAGCGGAACTAACTAGAATTTTAATTTTTGTAAGTTGTCATGAACTTTCATTTTAAGGTGTGAAGAGGGCTTTTGATAAACAATATGATTAGGTACCTCACTTAAACGGGAAAAGTTACTTTTATTGAAAATCTAGTTCCGATTAAACCAAAGAAACTGGCTATACATACTGTACTAGAATACAATCCTTAAAAAATACTACTATTATTTTGTACTCAACACTGTTTTTCCATTAGTCTTGTTACTTCTACTGAAAGTTTTTCATAATTTATGATTTTACGAAAGTACATAAGGTGCGACTCAAAAAAAAAAAATCATCAGAGTAGGCCGTGAAAAAAATCACGTACAGTTTTGAATAAATTTGGAAATATTTACTCATATAAATTTTACTCATCTTACTACATAAGTATTAAGCAAATTCAAAGTTTTTATTTAACAATTATTTTTTCTTAAATATAATTCTTCTTTTTATCTGTTTTTAACTGAATTTTTATTTAACATGTTTCACCTAGGAATAACGGAAAACTCGATCCAATCTAAATCTTTTTTTTTTTTAATGAAACAAGTAAAAATGGACACATACACTTAAATATACAACAAAAGAAATAAAATAATAAACTTACAAACTACGTAAGTTGGGATACGCGACCACCGCCTTCACCAATACAGATTCAAATTCTTCTGTTAATTGATCTAAATGATTTAACAAAAAAATTTTAAACTTGCTGAATTATTAAATTTTTTTATTTTTGTCGGTGTTCGACTATATCGAACATGCCTTATATTTTTGTCTTTCTCTTCCACCGCTTACATTTAAGATTTTTTTATTAACACATTATCACGCAATCGTCTTATATAGATATACTTCAGAACAAGCTTAGTTTTTTTTTCAATAATATTTATATTAGTTACCTGGGCATATTTTCCAGAGATATAAGTTCCAATAACACTCGTCTCGTGAACTGTTGTAGATCCATCTTTCACCACAGTTCCTCCTAATTTGGTCACCAATCCAGTTGGATGAGCGCTGCCTGCTCTCTTCTGTGAAGGACCTGGATGATTCTTGGTTTGTCCACCAGCAGGTCTTGGTTTGAGATGGAATTTCGCACTTGGTTTCAAGTTGATTACTTTGTAAGTTTCTTCAACGACTTCAGAAGGCTGGCGGGAGAGAAAATCGTATTCGAGTTCACCAATGTTATTGCCTGGAAAATAAATTTTAATGCAAATTAATTAATAAGGTTATGTTAAGACCGGAATTGCAGTTTTAATTGAAAAATATATAGTTACGTAGATTCTTTCTATTTCAATATTTCATATCTAAACTGCTGTCACTGCTAAAAATGATTAAACATGATTCTTTTATGATGAGCTTTAAATACTTGTACTGAGTATAAATTTCGTGTGCATAATTTAACACAAAAATTAAAAATGAACCCTGCAGACGTGTTCTATGCCTTTGCTTTAAGTAACAATGGACGAAGTGAACGTTATATTTTGGCATTCTCAAATTTGGCGTGAAGTACAGTAAATGAAGCTATCAGGCAATATCAGGGAACATCAGATTTTATAAGAAGAGCAAGAGCAAGAGCAAGAGCATAGGGCAGTGATCGAGTGGATACTGAGCGAGATAATCGATTTAGTAAATCCACGGTACTTTGAATCGGTGTGAGATATCGCTTCTCAACTAGAGAAAGATCGAGAAATGACAATTTTGGTAAAATCGGTATCTTAGTGGTTAAACAAAAGCATTCTGCTAGTTACAGGGCTGAAATTGTTACAAGCTCATCGAGTAGCAAGCTGTTGTGTTGCCCACAATTACATCAAATAGAATGTAAATGATTGGTGTTCAGTTTTATATTTTATTTTATTTTTTATTTATTTTATTTTATTTTATTTTGTTCGGAACACAAACAGGACAGGCCCAGCGAAGTGTTCACTACTGCATAATTACAATGTTAATACATAATTAAACAAATTTGTACTTGAAATACAATAAGTAGTTGAATACAACAAATAGTTAAACGTAATAAACTGTTAACAATACATATTATTAATATTGATGACAAATTTTGTCCTTACAATATTTATTGAACATTTTAACAAACACGTTGGTAATGTTAACATCTGAGAAATTATTATTGTAAGTGCTACAGAGTCTGACTATTGGAGAATTTTGATAAGAATTCGTGTTCGCAAAAGGTATACAAAGAAGCGAAGAAGATCGCGTATTGTACACTGGAACATTAATAGTGATTAAATTTTGCAGTTCAACACATGATAATAGATTATTAAGAATCTTATGCAAAATTTTCATGTCAGTTAAAATGCGACGATCCTTTAGTGTGAGAAAATTAAACTCGGCGCAACATATATTATAATTGATATAGTTGTAATTATTTTTGAAGCATAAGTATTTAAGGATTTTTTTTTAATACGTTCAATTTGATTTATATAAATATCGTACTGAAGGTTCCATATGACAATGGCAAATTGAAGATTACTCTGAACATAGGCAAAGTATAATGACTTAAGGGCTGCCATTGATTTGAAATCTTTAGTTGACTTGATGACAAAGCCCAGCATTTTGAAGGCCTTTGCTGTGATATTATTTACATGGGGATCAAATGACAGTTTAGAGTCAAATAGAATACCCAAGTCTCTTACAACATCAGTTCTTGTGATGACAGTACCTTCAAAATTGTAGTTGAATAAATTTCTACTATGATTTCTAGTAAAAGAAATTATACAGCATTTATCGTAATTAAGGAATAATTTATTCGTGGTACAGTAGTTATGAAAATTATCTATGTCATTTTAAAGAAAATTGGCATCAGATAAAGACTGTATTTTTTGATAAATTTTCAAATCGTCTGCAAAAAGAAGATATATAAAAGAATATAGAGATGAGTTCTGGTTTAGTTTAAGATCAACAGATGGCCGAGAACGTATTTGACAAAGATCTGGTTAACGATTTGCTGACTGTTTATTATCAACAAGTACTCTTTTTGTGAGTAGCCAGTTTTTGTTGAGCAGTGTATAAACATCAACGCAATCTTTGCAAATCTTACCTATTAAGGTATAAGGTTCTCAAATATAATACTTTAGTAAAACTTATTAGCTGACACTGGCGTTAACTTCTTGTAAAACTACAAGTAACTTACCGACTAAGACTGGTTCCTCTTCTGCTTTAACTTCAACAATACTCGAAACTACAAAAGGTTGAGAAACGCTTGGTTTCAATATTTCAACTTTACTCGATACTGGTGGTCCGGTAACTACTTCCACTTTGGTGAGTATTTTGCTTGATGGTGCATTGCTTACTACTTCCACTTTACTGGAGAATACTTGTGGTTTGTTCGTCGTCTTCTCTACTTTTGGTGGTGTATTTGATTGGACCTGGACCACGGAAGATATTTTTGTCTTCTGTTGAACAGTTTTGCTGGGTTGAATGGCTGGTGTCTGCGTTGTGGAGCTTGGTTTTGAGTCAATCACAGCGTTGGCTGACGGTGCAACGTTTTTGATTGGTTCAACTGCAAAAAAAGGAGAAATAATAATTAGTAAAACATAAATAGATTAATAACCATAAAATAAAACTCAGCAGCTTTTCAATTTTAATTGACATATTTTTTTTTTTTAAGAAATTGGTCGGATGGGAAAATCGTGTCCGGAAATTAAGGCCCGTGCATAGAACAGAACCAGATGGAGAAGCTTCATAGAACCCCTTTGCTCCCCACTTAGAAGCTACAGAAGTTTATGTGTATACAAATATTACCTAATATACGAGCATTACCTATTATACAAGGTGTCTCAAAAGAAATACTATATTTAGTGGATCGATTAAAAAAAAAGTAAGCCGTATATAGAAAAAATGTTTATTAATTATTAAAATAAACTTTTTGGGGATTTATTTCTTAAAATATTATCGTCTAAATGTAGACCCTCGCGTTCTCGGCACTCATTTAATCGAACAGTAAAATTACTTATGACGTCTCGGCAGGTGGACTCAGGGATGGCTGCCATTTCGTGACGGATATTTTCTTTCAAATGCGCCAGTGAAGTCGGTTTATTGGCGTAAACTTTAAATTTAAGATAACCCCATAGGAAAAAGTCCATAGGGGTTAAATCTGGACTGCGTGGAGGCCAATTTATGTCACCTCTCCGGGAGATCAATTTGCCTGAGAAAATTTCACGAACACGTGGCAGAGACATATTGGACGTGTGTGAAGTTGCTCCGTCCTGTTGGAACCATGTTCTTTGGTTATAGCCAGGAAAGTTTTGCAGTTCAGGTACCAAGAAGTTGTCTAACATCTCCACATAACGCTCTGAATTCACTGTAACTGCACGCCCCCTTTCGTCTTCAAAAAAGTAAGGGCCGATAATTCCTCGCGCCGACATCGCAGCCCATACGGTCACTTTAGGCGAATGTAGGGGTTTCTAATGTTTGCGTTTCGGATTCGTTGCACTCCAGTGGCGGCAGTTCTGCTTATTTACATTAAGATGAAAATGAGCTTCATCCGAAAACAAAATGTTGGTAAACGTTGAAAATCGCTCAATCACCTGATTTACGAAATTAAGCCTCTGACTGTCATCTTGGGGCTTTAATTCTTGCACCAATTGAATTTTGTAGGGGTGCAGCTTTAGGTCTTTGTGCATAATGCGATGTAATGATGATCTATGCACATTTAAAGCACTTGCGCGCTTCCGAATTGAAGGGTTCGGGTCGTCACGAACAGACTGATTAACATTCTCCACGTTTTCTACCGTTCTTGATGACCTAGGTCGCCCGCATATGATTTATCCAGCGTTGTACCATTCTCTTCAAACTTTTTAACCCAATGTCGAATGAGGGGAATGCTTGGCGCATCATTTAAGTGGCGAAAACCTCGAATACTGCAGAATTTTCTACGCGCTACAGTCGCCGAATCACCGTTTTTGTAAAACTCTCGCACGCATAACGCGCGGTCTGCTCCCGAGAAACGCTCCATAGCGACTGCATTCCCAAGAGCCAGGCTACCGATTGACATAACCCCCGCGCCCCTCGGATACGTTGCGCTCACGCAGTAAGCTAAATAAATATAAAATTTCTTTTGAGACACCTTGTATTAATTCGATATCAAAAGTATCGGTACCAGTAAAATGTCCTAGCAAAAAATATCGAGTACTAAAATACTAGTATTGATTGAAAAGTCATCCCTACTCTTCCAGAGTCAAAGTCATTATAGGATTGCAATAAACAATTGACTCTCTCTATTTTCATTATTCGTATGATGTAACACAAGACAGAAAAATGAAAAATGAGAATGACAAGTGAAGGGCACATTATGTCTATTTTTTCCTTTTGATATCATCAATTTAAATCACGAAGCCATAATTTTTCCAACGTTTTTAAATGTAACAAATTTTTGCGTTGTGCTTTTTGAACATGCGCTTTCGTGCTCGGCTTTGTGTGTATGAGGCGGACGCTGATGGCGCGGTGTTTTTACTTCCTTCAGCTGTAATGGAGTATACATCAATGTCATAGTAAGAATCAGTACTCTGCCTTACATTGCATGCTGTAATTTATACGGATGTGAACATTCAGCGTTCAGCGTTCAGAGTTCCGCGTTCAGCATACACCCGGCCCGGCTTACAGCGCCATTCTTTAAGCCACTCCAAGTTTTATTTTTGTGAAATAAAATTTCAACTTTAAAATGGAAATACATTAGACACTTATCTAATATGAAATGGAAATCAAACGAAATGTACAAATGTAGCATTGAGTTTAACGGAAGGAAAAATATGCTGTCTGTATAACATATTTCTACAATTCAAACAGTACGGGCACTATGATTTTACAAAATATGAAGGATATAATTAGAAGGACCATCTCACACTGGAATCTAAAAGCCGGTGATGGATAATATAGAAACATATGGTGATTGGAAACCAGACAACTTTGAAATACATGTATTACCTGCATACATGTGTTAATTTTTTTGTCCACTCTTTCTCTCTCGAGAACTAAAAGAGCTACAAGGTTGCTTAAATTACATAACAATTATAATTTTATTAGAGAATTACAAGTGAAGCAACTTTTTGTTTAGAAATGTGGTTCTCAAAATACGTTGTGCAACTGCCTTATTTTAAATAGGAACACACTTTTTTTAAATATTCGTATTAATTTGTATATTATTGCACGAAATCCTTTTTTCTTTTGCTCATCAGGTTTCTAAAAATTTTTTCCTTTGCTCATCAGATTTCTCTAAATCCTTTTTTGTTTTTGTTACCAGGTTTTTCGAAATCCTTTCCTTTTGCTTACCAAATTTCTGGGGATCTTTTTCTTGTTCATCTGATTTCTTTAAATCTTTATGTTTTGCTCAACAGATATATCGAAATCCTTTTTTGGTCTGCTCACTAGGTTTCACGAAATCAATTTCTTGCTCATCAGATTTCAGCAAGTTCTATTCTTTTGCTCATCAGATTTCTCAAAATTCTTTTTTATTTTTCTCACCAGGTTTCTCGCAATCTTCTTTTTTTGATATATCAAGTTTCTAGGGATCCTTTTCTTGCTTATCTGATTTCTTCTTGTTTTGTTCATCAGATATCTCGAAATCCTTTTTTGGTTTTCTCACTAGATTTCTCAAAATCTTTTTCTTTTGCTCATATTTCTTGAAATTCTTTTCTATTGCTCATCAGGTTTTGCGAAATCCTTTTCTTATTAAAACAAAAGTCTTGAAACTATTTATTTGCTCATCCGGAACTCTTTTTCTATTGCTCATCAGATTTCTCGAAATTCCTTTTTGTTTTACTCGTCAGATTTCTCGAAATCCTTTTATTTTACTCATCAGATTTCCCGAAATCCTTTTCTTTTGCTTATCAAATTTTTGAGAATCATTTTCTGGCTCATCTGATTTCTTGAGATCTTTTTGTTTTGCTCATCAGATATACCGAAATCCTTTTTTTTTACTCATCAGATTTCTCGAAATCCTTTTTTGTTTTTCTCACCAGCTTTCTCGAAATCCTTTTCTTTTGCTTATCAAATTTTTGAGAATCATTTTCTGGCTCATCTGATTTCTTGAGATCTTTTTGTTTTGCTCATCAGATATACCGAAATCCTTTTTTTTTACTCATCAGATTTCTCGAAATCCTTTTTTGTTTTTCTCACCAGCTTTCTCGAAATCCTTTTCTTTTGCTTATCAAATTTTTGAGAATCATTTTCTGGCTCATCTGATTTCTTGAGATCTCTTTGTTTTGCTCATCAGATATCCCGAAATCCTTTTCTTTTACTTATCAGATTTCTCGAAATACTTTTTTGTTTTTCTCACCAACTTTCTCGAAATCCTTTTCTTTTGCTTATCAAATTTTTGAGAATCATTTTCTGGCTCATCTGATTTCTTGATATCTTTTTGTTTTGCTCATCAGATATCCCGAAATCCTTTTCTTTTACTCATCAGATTTCTCGAAATCCTTTTTTGTTTTTCTCACCAGCTTTCTCGAAATCCTTTTCTTTTGCTTATCAAATTTCTGAGAATTCTTTTCTTGCTCATCTGATTTCTTGAGATCTTTTTGTTTTGCTCATCAGATATCTCGACATCCTTTTTTGGTTTGCTCACTGGTTTTTCGAAATCCTTTTCTTGCTCATCAGATTGCAACAAATTCTTTTCTAATCGTCATCAGATTTTGCTGAATCCTTTTCTAATGCTCATCATATTTCTCGAAATCTCTTTTTTTTTGCCCATCAGATTTTTTAGAATCCTTTTCTTTTGTTTATCAGATTTTTCGAAATTATTTATTTGCTCATCAGATTTATCGAAATCCTTCTTTTACTAATACAAGAAGCCTGATCAGTCGGTTGGTAAGTACATATTCATATCATTTAATTCACATATCGTATTGATGAACCCTGGATAACTCTTACGCCTAGTACCCGAACTCCTTTAGCCAGGAATCTCATTTCAAACTGAGATCAGACTATTCATTAAATCATAGGCTCGCTACATAATTAATATATATTTTTTGTAGATTAGTGGGTCCGGTGGTTTGGGAGATGCAGGTCTAGTACATTATTTATTTGTACATTAATTTATTTGTTATTTTCCACTAATATAATAGTTTTAAGGTCGTATCGAATTAAGCAGCACAAAATCATATTTTTATTTTTGTTTAAAAGCAACCTCCCTATAATGATATTTTTTTTCTTCTCCCGCTGTGTTTATTTCATTTATTAATATAACATTCGTGCAGATATAATTATAAAACACATACAACTTATTAAAAAACAAATTTTCCGGACAATTAAATAATTAAAAAAGTCTCGAAAAATTAATTAGTTGAATTTTTAATAAATTCCGTGCGACCGTAAATGAATATATTAAAACTAACGGTGGGTGGCGAGCAGGAATAGGTAGGGGGGATGGGGGGTCGAGGGTGTAAGGCCGGGCGTTATTGCGTGTTCTGGGTAAAAGTTCCGTATGCCGAATAGCTAATTAAAATGTTAATTATTCTTCATTCATCGCGAAATTAAAAATCTCCCTAACAGTTTGTTTGGCTTGATTTAAATGTAAATTGTGAAAAGAAGAGAAACTGCTACGCTACAGACGTTAACCTGAAGGTACGAGATTTTGCCGCTAGATGACGGAAAAATTTACACTTTTATTTTTTCAGGAAAAAAGTTTTATTGTTTAAAATTAAAAGTCTGCGTTAATTGAAAGATTTTAAATCATTGGCGCGACAAATACAATCAAAACAGATGCATTTTCATGCAGTTATCAACACAGAATTACTAGAAAAAGTAATACGTTCCAATTACTTGTCATTTTTTAACCATCGCTGAATTTTCTAGGGAGACACTGTTCTCTGTTTGGGTGCGTTTATCAACCCTATATTTTAGACAAGGCTTTCTCGACCATGGTTTTAGGGGATTTTAGGGTGGAATTAAAAAGATCCTACTTTGTCCACGCAAGGATATCATGATATGCGTAAATAATTCATAAAGGGTTACGAATTTAGAAAAAATAATACAACAAAATCAACAAATAATTTATTTTTTAAGCTGCGTACTGATTTCATCAGTCAAGACTTTCTTAAGCCCGTTCGTGAGTAAACTAAAAAATTGAAGGAGGAATCGTAGGCGTTCCCTTGTGATTCTTAGTCGCTACGATATAAAATCGCAGCCGCAATAAAATGTTATGATGCTTTATCAAAAAATGTCTCAAATAAAGGTTGTTAGTTATTGCTTTTATAGCAACCTGTTGAATAATTTTTTTCTAAATAATTCTCTGTTGTGAAATATTCGCAAAAATCTTAAAACCGACACGAGTAAACTCCCATTTTTAGTTAACCAATTTTTACCAAAAGTTGATCAACTCATTTGATTGATTATGGACATCACCTGATGTCCAAAATCTTGTTCAAAATGTATACTGACAGTTTGTGCCTCTGGTCGAAAAGTGTTGTTAGTATTCCGTGTTACGGGCTATCCTAGCCGAAACACAGCGCTTTAAAATCTAGTTAAACGATAACCTACCTTCGTACGGAAAACTTATTCTAAGCTTATAAAAGGATACAGTATGGGGTAATTTTGTGCAAAACCAACTGAATAGGTCCTGTCAACCCACTTAGAGGACAGCATTTATGACAACAACCACCACATCTGCATGCGAATGCAAAAACATACTAGAGATGTCACTCCATTTTGAGGTTAATTGTTTTTGACATTTCTATTTAACCTGTTTTGGGATATATACGTCGTGGAAACCTGGAAAGTACAACAGTTAGCGTGCGGAATATGTTTGAATGATACACCTACCTTATATAAAAAAAAAAAAGAACAAGAAATTATAATCCTCAATAGTAAATAAATTTCTGGGAATATTTGGTCGTAATAACGCAACTAGACATATGTCTGCACTGACAATGCGCGAGTGGTAAACCCGGTAGAGGGGTGAGGAAAAAAGGTTATAAAACAGATGGGAAGCCGCGTTTTGTCGCTCTTAAACTTCCGAACAGTGGTGTTATCAGAAAAATTTGACCAGAAAGAAAAACTAACGGCACGTGCAGTGAAACTTCCATGTATAAGCCTAGAGGAAATTGAAGGCAACACGGAATTCGTTTTTGCGGAGACTGCTTGGCGTTATACTGTCTTCGTAGGGAAGACACGGAGATATCCGGATGAGAATTTTCTTTTCTGATCAAAAGTTCGGAGTTTAAGAAAACCATTTAAGCCACCGACCACGAGTGGCGGTACGATAGAGGCAAAAAATTTGCACAGTTGTGCCTATTTGAGAGTATATATCGGCTGGAGGAATAATTTCTGAAGTTATCCGAGTATTCAACCGGTCGCAAAGGAATAAGCATCTTGTAGCGGAACCTTGAAACTACATCACCGTCCAGAGAGTACATAACCTACTTATTGTATCTAGCCGTGGAAACAGGGAGATTGTTTTTGTCTGCAACTCAGATGAGTACTAATTTATGATATTTGTTTGATGATTTGTAACAAAAATATCTTTATGAGTGTGGCGTATCGGACCTCCGGGTTGTGTTGAGGCGTAATACGTCCCCGTATAGATGTTTTTGGATACACACTGATAATTTTGGCCATTTTTATGAATGTGTATGTATTGTACTTGTATTTTGAGTTGAGTGAGCACATGGTGCCACCCCTATTGTGAAGCATATATTTTCTACGTCCTAAGGCCCTAAGCTACAATAAGTTGGACGCGCTGAATCGTGTTGGGGCGCGTAGTTAGTCAGAGCAGTCTCGCTCAGGGTTGAATTAGTTTATTTAATTGTAGATTCAGTCTGTCAGTAAGACAACATTTTTTTATCCCCTTGATAACTCGAGGTTGTGAATTAGTTCTCAAACACATGGGTTTAACCCCTCTTTGTGAATATTCCCTGGCCGGGTATTCGTGTTAACTGCTTTTTCACGTTATCAAGGGTCGGACTTTGTATTTGATTTGGGTGGATTAACGTTAGCTTCAGTCGGGCAGAACCTCAGCCACAAGCATTTCTTTTTTTTTATTATCATCTTCGGCCAGGCCTCACCTAATTTTTCTGTAATTTAGTAGTTTGTTTAAAGTTATATTTCCGTAGAGCCGTGTGGGGTGGGGTGGTACGTTAACTTTTTTTTTCATCTCGTTAGAGATTTTTTTGTGTTAACGTACTACGGGTTTTCAAGGGATTTGAGAGGATTTTGAGAGTCAGTCTCTTGGCCTCCTTGGATATTTTATCACCGCGACTTCGAGGCCACTAGACTGGCTGGGTTTTCATTAAAGTTAAGGCGAGCTAGAAGTATAGTAAAAATTTAAATCGGGTTTTGAACAAGCGCTGGCTTTCCGATTCTAAAACTCTTCCGGATTTTTCCTAACGGTAATGCCAACCGGAATACCGTTACCATTTTTCAACGTAATTAATCACTGTGGTATAATATTCCTGTGCAAAACTTCACGCAGCCCTAGGGCAGTTGTAGCATAAGTAATCCAATCACATGTTACTGGGTATTTATACCGCATCACAAGTAATTCAGTTGTTAGTTTAAATTGTAATTAATTACCGGTTAAAGATTCAGTTGTTTAACTTCCTTTGGCCACTCGTGAGTACTTAGTTTCTAAAATTTTGGATTTAACTTAGATATTTTGCTCGTAGATTAAATAATTTTTTTTTTGTATTAACTTTGTCGTACTCCGAGCTAAAAAGGGAATATTTAACTAGTCATTGATCTTGTAATTATTAATATTTTGGTTATAAAATTTTGCTTATTGAGTATTCGCTGTGCGAATAATAATATTTATTTTGTTTATAGATTTTGCGTATTGAGTATTCATTTAGTGAATAATTTACTTTGTTTATAGATTTTGCGTATTGAATATTCGTTTAACGGATATTAGTTATTCTGTTATTACCATTTGTTAGTTACTGATTTTTTTGTTAATAAATTTAGTTATTGAGAATTTTGGTGTTTCTATTACGAGAACTCTATTCCTTCCCCTGGGGTTTTATTTTTCTTCCAGAATTTAGGGCAATAGAAGCGAAGTGACTGGCGCCGTATAAATTTTAGGCCGCACATCGACATTGATAATTACAGGACCACCCTGCATAGTCACATTTACCTCTAGACTGGGCTGGCGGCCTTCTACCTTGCCCTGGACAGCTGATAGCCACTGGAGTCACTTCACAGTGGTTACGGAATTCATATTTTTCCCCATTTAGGTTTTTAGCGACCGATCAGAGAGCTGAGCGGACGCTGGCGTATGCCAACTATATAACGCTGGAGTCTGGCCGTAATATACGTTATATCCGTATACTACTAAAATATAAGTGTAATATTTTAAGTGTAAATAAATTTTACCTTCTGGAAAATTCTGCTTTTTGTTTAAAGAAACCGAACACGTTACAATATTGAAAACGCCTGGTCTAATAGATGATGATGACCATGATTAATTGTACAAAAATATATTTACCAGGAGCTGCACTTTGAGGTGAGAAGACCATTACAGTGTTGCCAATCGTCGTCGTAAAGTCTAGGAAGCCGTAGACTGTTTGCGTGACTAAGTTTCCTGCATTTTCTGTTGGTTGGACAACTGCAGCTTGGACTGTGGATGGGTTTACGAAGACTGGACCTCCAGAAATTACACTGTGTACAACTGGAACAGAAAAAATATACACAAATTAATATAAGAAGTTTTTTACACAAAATTTGATATATTTCAAAAATATTATCCGGTCAAAAATCCGAATGTACAATATTTTAATTCACATCAATATGCAATACAGTCAGCGCTCGCTTAACGTATATCCGCTTAACGTACGTTCAATGATACATACATGATTAATTACTGATCCTATGTTCGTACGAACGTACATCGCGTTACATGAAAATGTCGCTTTTGTACGAACGTACACATTGTCCGCGCGAACGTACGCGATGTCACACGAAAACCTCTTTTTTGGATTTGATATGGCAACTTTATGGTTAAAAAAAGGGAAAAGAAATAGCATACAATGTATAATGTATAATCGGATTCACGAAAAATATCCGATTATTAAATATCGGGACCGCATTTAATTTTGAAAGAGTAAACTTAACGTAAAATTTGTTTGAATAAAACTTGCAGATTTTAAAATTTTCTACAAAAAAAGATTCTTACACTTTTTATTTTCATGAATGATCATTTGCAAGATATTGAAGTTTATTAATTTAATGCCCGTAATATTTTCGTAAATCCGGATAGAACAGTAAACACGTAGTACTAACATATAAATACATGTTAAAAAAAATAAAAATAAACCATACATTATATAAAATAAATATGTTTAGAAAGATAAATAAGTACTTAAAAAATTATTATTTGTTGTTTTTAATTAGAAATTTGTCCATTGTCAATTGTACACAGTTTTCTTTTTGTCTTGATATAAAAGTTTATAACAAGCGGTGCTATTGCGTATATTATTAACAACACTGAAACTTCTATCAATATCCTGGTCCGAATTCTCGAGAGTGTCAATTAGTTCTTCCACTTTGCCTAATATTCCACTTACTGTTTTTAGTTGCATTTCGGTTGTTCCGTTCTCAGTTTTTGGGTCTTCTTTTTCACTTCTCATTTGCTCTTGTAGTTCTAATAACTCATTAGTTGTGAGTTCGTCCGCATGTGATTCTAACAAATCGTTAATATCTTCAGTGACCATATTCAGATCAAAATTTTTTTAAATACATGTGAATACACTGCTTTGTATTCACACACAGAAAAGCACTCGTAAATACGTGTACATATTCGGCTGCGTTCGACGTATTTACTGATTCTTCTCTGTAAGTGTGAGTGAAGGGGGAAAATTGAAAGATAGAAGTTGGTAACACTGTATTTCAAGCTTCATACGCATATCTTGCCTAAATATAACTTTAAAACAATCAATGAATATTGGTGATTTATACAAAAAAAAATATACGTTCGTGCGAACAAATTTACGTTTGTACGAAAAAATTTACGTTCGTACGAACAAATGTACGTTCGTATGAACATAGGGACCGAAAGTATGTACCAATTAGTCTTATTTACATGGATGGCATTTATACGGAAATATACCGTCCGCTTAACGTAAGTTCGATTAACGTACGTATTTCAAAAAAATTATCTGGTCCAAAATTCCGTTTGTACTATTTCAATTTATATCGATATGCAATACTTAGATATCTTTTTAGGTTTTTAGACCAATTTCTCCGAGTTTGACATTTACACATTTTGCGTTGATTTTAATTACTTTTTCGTTTGAAAGGAACGATTTAAATATATCTGCCAAGGTATTGATTAACAGACATAGATAAGACATCTCAATGGTGATGAAAAATGTTTTCTGGATTAAGTACCTAATCTGTTAACCAAAAGGTTGCCAACATCTAGTGTTGATAGCGAACAACAATTTAAATTTCCAAGTATAATCCAAGAATAGTAGCTGTATTCTTAAATGTCAGATATAATAAATAGCTTTTCCCTAAAATCAATCACAGTGTGACATGCATGCTTGTGCATATCAACCCCAGATTCTTCCCTAAGGAACTAATTTAATTCACAACAAAATATTCCAACTGTAATCCAACCAAAAAAATTTAAAAGCCTGCCTTCAGAATAAAATTGATCACATTACGGTACGTCAAAAACATTCGGTCGCAGAGGATGGGTGGAGATGTAAAGGGGGAGATGATATGTTCATGCCCGTCGACTGAACGATCCGCACTGAACACTGATTGACAATCAGCCTGCCATTGTTTGATATCTGTATGCCTTGCAGAGGTGACTCGTCAAACGTTCGTTTCACTCGCAAGACAACCAACGATAAAAATAATCATAATCATTATAAACCTGGACGTAAACACAGATGGTTAACAATAATGTACAGGATTAGATTTCATATGTAGAAAATTTAATGCCACAAACTTTTGAACTTCATGCGAGTTTGTTAAGGTGGTGACAAGTATCCATAGATTCCTCACTGCAGGCTTCTAGAGAGCAACATCATACAAGGATTTTTAACCCTGTTAATATGCAGTTGTGGAGATTATGGCAGACCTAGATCGAAACAAAGCGGAGTGCTTCTAGTATTATGGCTTCTGTAAATTAAAGAATTAGCATAGGATTTACAGATGGGAATGACTTCTATATCAAACCAGATTTTCGGGCCCCCAAAACATTAATTTTTAAAACTACGAGCTTGATTTTATGTCCAGAACAAAGCTTCTTAAAGTCTAAATATTTCAACGCTAATTATTGGTGTAATATTTTCACAACTTTGTCATATCTTGTCTTGTAGCCAGTATTCGTGACTGTTTGGCATCCAGATATAATATGCTATATGGTTTCGAAGATAATCTTACAGCATCTGTAGGTGTTATCAGTAGTGCCATCTCTGATGATGTATTTCTTATAATTTTTAGTACTAATTACTTTGTCTTGATGAGCAAAACACAAATTTCTTTATTTTTGGGAAGATAATTTTTTGCTCATCTTTAATTATGTCGTAACTTAAGTCACCTACGATATTCAGAGGGTTATAGAAATTGCCAAGCATGACAGCAGCTAAATGTAAAGTTGATATTTTAGCGTATTACGTGGGCAACTACCCTTTTTTCGAATTCTTTTTTTTTTTCCTTGAAGTCCATTTCGATAACATTAAATTGACTGATTTATTTTTTAAAGACCAAACTTCACTACTGTATATAGTAATGCTCTTAACAACTGTGAATATGGCGGATGGGCTATACCAGCCAAGTTTCAACAATTTTTTCCGAGTTTGTAAATAAACTTGAGTTGTTGTGGTTAATCAAAACGTCCTTATTTTTTTGGCAATTTTGGACGCTTTTCTAAATGAAACTTGGTTGGCATGTTTTACCCCATCCACCACGTTCAGCTGTCATTGAACCCCAGATTATCTATTATTTCACTACCTACAAATCTGTTTTAATGGTATCAAATTTCAACAGATTGGAGACCTGCAAAGCGAAAAATACTGAAACTTTTGGCTAAACGAAACCCATGGTGACAGGTATACATCGAAGAAAATGAAAACGGTCAATATATTGTTAAAGGATCATTTAAATTAAAAAAATAAATCGTTTTCTAAATTATATTAAAGTAAAAGAATTATTATAGTAACCAGATATGTATTAATGCATTCCGCATCGGTTTCTCTTCACCTTTCAAAAAAGGAATTCATATAAAAAAAATAAATAAATAAAAAAAATGTGCCAAATATAAATACACTTCTTACTTGTTACGATTTATTATTAGACGTCGCATAAAGAAATAACAAATCATAATAAAATAATATTTTATTTAACAAGCATATAATGGAGGCTAAATTGCAAGAGGACGAAGTTTATCAGTCGAGTCGTAGGCGAGGTTTGTAATTATCTGAGTGTAATATAGCCATTATATGCGAATCAAATACAATATTTTATGTACAACTATATAATTTTATCATTAAAAAAATATTCATTTTAAAATTCAGATATTCTGAGTGTCATTTGTAAAACTTCAGAACCTACGTCATCAAGTTGGCTACAGAATTGTCAGTTAATTGTAACGTACAACAATGTTTAAAATACTATTATTTATTGTTTTATTTATTCTAAGTGAAAAATAAATAATATTCTAGTTACAAAGATAGGCAGTGTCAAACATAAATAGCCATCTTTGCTAAGTGCCAAACATTTTAACTAACTTATTGAAAAAAAGACTTGTGTATAAAACGTTCATTATTCATGGATGAGGACGCATGCGCATCACATAATACACGGGGTGCAATATGAGCAGCTGAATGTATTTACAGTTGGATATTTAATGCACTTATTGTTTGATGGTTGTAGATAAAATAAATTTGTAAACAAAAACAATGTAATTAATTAAACTAAACATTTTTTTTAGCTAATTAATGTTTTTTGTTAACTTTAATATTTGCAATTGCTTTGTTAAATTATTTTACACAATTAGTAAGCTTGTACTCTTATTATAATGTTTTCTTCTTGACTGCACTATTTTTTTAAAATATTTTTGGACTTAGCTTCTAACGCCATTATCCAGTAGATGTATTTTATTTTGGGAAATTTTATTGTACAATTTTTATACAACTCAAATATCCATGGCATAACCGGGATTCGAACCTGAGCCCCCATGGTCTAGAATAACAGTGTTTTCCAACCGGTCCGCGAGATTATTTTTTGCCAGTCCGCGAGATTTGTTTGTACTATGCAACTATTCGCCTAATAAGTTATAACTCACTTAATTTTGAGATGAAAATCTCGGTCCTTAAACTGTTAATTGCTTAAGTAATAATTTGTTTCTTGTGTGATTTTTTATTTGTTTGTAATCAGTGCAATAAAAAATATAAAACTTTAGCGATAAACATTACTTTCTAAATTTGCCGGTCCGCGAATTTTTTCGTTTGCCGGTATGTCATGAAAAAAGGTTAGGAAACGCTGGTCTAAAAGGCATCGCTGCACTAACCACTACGCCACGGTGACTGGCAATTCGATGGCTTTTGCAGTATATTTAATCCAGATCGTTTCCCGGAACACATTCTGCGGTATAAACTATTCAAATCCCGGACGTCTGGTCACTTTTCGAATAACCTGGTAGTTTTGAGCTAGGTAGTTCTAAGTCGATCAAATTCCCCGTTACGAGCGCCGCTGCCTCTACCGTATACCGTGAACGTGGAAGCGCTGTTCACCACCGCCGTGGCTGTTATGGAAATGACCTTTTGTCGAGCAAATACTGAGCCTTTTATTAATCATGCATGTATATGTGAGTGTATAATTTTTGTTGCTACATACATGCATAACTTGACTTTGTTATTTTGAAAAGATAAAGGGTGGAACACAATACACCGGATTCCTTTTAGGAACATTTTTATGAATATATGTAGCATGATTATATCCCTTTCTGCTTTCCATATTTCAATGAATTTCTCTTGATAAAACCTGATAACAAATGATACACTATAATGTTACCTTTTATTCTACAGGTACGGAAAACATTACCGTCAATCGCGTGTCTGTCTGTCTATAAGCCAGAAATTGTGTCAAACGGATTGCATTTGAAAAAGAGTAGAAATTAGATATGGATTTATAGTTTTTTATAATAATAATAATAACAATATATTTATTGACTTAGTTACATTAGATCTTTTTTAAGTCAGTCAAGACATATACATTTAATTATACAATTATTATACGATTACAAGATTTGCATTACATTTTTAAAACCTATGTTTAAATAATTCTTCTATGGAATAAAATGGATGCTCAGTAAAAAACTGCTTCATCCTTTTTTTGAATTCGTTATAACCCAAACTTCTGAGTTCCACTGGTAACTTATTAAATAGTTTGACTGCATAGAAGTTCTAACAATTACGAGATTTAGTAAGTCTCAGAAAGTCTGGATATAAATTCGACCTGCCTCTTGTGTTGTATTGGTATATTTCCACATGAGTTTGAAAACTGAATATTTTTAATGGGTCAAAATTAGGGAATAGTACATGACCGCGGATGGAAAAGTTATTATATCTAAAGAAATAAAATTATTGCGACAATCAGCTCTGTAGGGTGAACCTGTAATTACTCTGATTGCGCGTCGTTGTAAGCTAAAAATTCTGTTAGTTGCTGCCGAATGACCCCATGCTGTAATGCCATATGTCATTTGGGAGTGGAATAATGCATAGTATGCAATTCTCAGAACGTCGGTACTTACAATGGATGTCAGGTTTCTTAGCAAATATATATGAAACATTTTTTTTTTGAAACATTTTTTTTGCTAAAACACTGACATGCTGATCCCAAGTAAGTTTGGGATCGATTAGTATCCCCAATAAGTTCACGGATTTCGGATTATCAAAATTGTTTTAGTGTTGAAATAATTTGTTGGGTCTTCTTGAGGTTTAGGGAGAGTCGATTGGTGTCGAACCAGTACTTAGCTCTCTGCATTGCGATGTTATTAATAGTGGTAACATCAACAAGTGATGACGATGTTAAAATTAATGTTGTGTCATCGGCGTATAAAATACTGGTTCCACCGATGTAGGAGGGAAAGTCATTGACATAAATCAAGAAGAGGAGAGGACCGAGGATTGATGGAACGTTCGAGGTAACTGTTAAGGGATTTGACGAGACATTTTTAAATGAAACAATATGGGTCTTGTTTTCTAAGTATTTATTTTTATTTATTTATTTATTTTACATCGGCCTATATCTGCAACGACGCTAATCGCCGATGCCAGGGGGCGAGCTCCTACACCTGGATGAGGGGTGAATAAAATACTGGTTCCACCGATGTAGGAGGGAAAGTCATTGACATAAATCAAGAAGAGGAGAGGACCGAGGATTGATGGAACGTTCGAGGTAACTGTTAAGGGATTTGACGAGACATTTTTAAATGAAACAATATGGGTCTTGTTTTCTAAGTATTTATTTTTATTTATTTATTTATTTTACATCGGCCTATATCTGCAACGACGCTAATCGCCGATGCCAGGGGGCGAGCTCCTACACCTGGATGAGGGGTGAATGATTGTGAAATGAGAGTAATGTAAACATATTATTCTCGCCCGAATAATATCACCGACGGAGAATCGAACTGCCAACCACACAATCCGACTGTATTAACCAGTTCAAACTGCTGCGATTTAGTGCGATCGGCCATTCCGTCGGCTGTTTTCTAAGTAGGATGTAATCAAGTTGGTACTGTTCTCGTCAAATCCATATAAGGTTAACTTTTCTAATCTCACATTAAGATTTATTATGCATGATTAATTTAACTCACAATCGGGTTTATTCTCTAAGCACGATGTTAAAATCTTAGCGTTAGAAACTGACGTTAATTCTTTTAACACCATTTTTAACCTAAATTAATTCGCTAAACATATATGTGTTAATATTATAGCGCGGCGGCGTTAAAATAGCCAGTTAACGTTCTACAATAAGCGCCTACCGAAACGGTGGCTTTAAAAGTTAACGCTAGTGTTTAGTTTGCAAAAATGTCTGATCCTATTTAAGTAAATGTCATGTTACTTAAAAAAAAAATGAATAAAACACAAGACGGTAGGAATATTAATCAACTTTCAATTACTTTTTAAAGTGAATTCTTTACAGTAGAGATAAGAATGACGCTTCATAATTTTTGTTATACAAGTTTTGTTGAGACACAGAACTTAAAATTATAATCCTCTGAAAGCTACAAAACTTCACTTATGCCTTCGCCGTGTTTCAAAATATCGCAGTACATTTTAATGGTGTATTATTTAAAGAAACAATTGATGAGATTGATAATGACGATCACAACAGTGTTATTCCAGAGTAGAAATAGCGTAATAAATCAAATTTAATAATTAATATCACCGAACACCTTTTTAAAAATAGAATGATCATATAATTCACATATTATTAAAAAATTAGATAAACTGTTATAATACAATGTAGTATATAAATTGACTAAACAAAAGTTGAATAAAGCTATATTTTTATTTAATACACTGTGTAAACCAGTTATAATGAGAATCACAGGACCAAACATTTCTGTTCCATTTTTAAAATAAATTTCGCCACTGAATATTTAATTCAACACCGAAATATTAGGTTAAGATTCTCTTGGCATTTGACTAAATAAATACTCCTGTTAAAATTCAACGGAACAGTGCATGCGCGTGCAGTTAATATTAGTCTCTCTACAGGGTGGGTTAGCGCTTCGCGTTAACAAATATTGTATTAACGCTTACCTTAACAAATGCTCTTACAGAATAGCATTTTTGGATAATGACGTTAGACATGGAGTTAAAATAAAAATATTAACCTGACGCTAATTTTAACGCATTTCTTACAGAATACACCCGATTAAGATTTGATTTTAGCACTATAACCCGTTATTGGGTTTTTTTAAGCGTACACCCAGTCCAGTTCTACTGACGTGTCTTTATTTGCAGTTAGTTGTTGGTAGATTATTTCATAACCCTTGCCTTGGATGAGAAAACCTTCTCATCATTGGTGCCATTGTCTTTGGTCTTTGTAACTCTTAGTATTGTTACGCCACTATTTTTCTATATATCTGTTCAAATACTACATTTGTGTTCGTGTTTCAATCCTGTCTGTTCTTGTCTGTATCCAGCGCCACCCTGTGTATATATGTACTGTGTTGATTTGTCGTATATCTGAATTTCAGATGACTGGTTGTAGCGAGTAGCAGAGTATTGGTGTTGTGATTGCTATACGAACTTGTTGAGAGCAGTCATTGTATCTCGCTCGCTGATGGGCTTTGGTTTTGTCACTGTTATCATAAAATGTATTCTACCAAAATGTCAGCCATCGAATCTAATTCATACTGTAATTAATTCATCTCAACTCAACAAAGTAAACAGAATTGTAAGTGGATGGTGAATACATTAAATTTATAATTTTGTTTGGTTTGTTTTGATAAGCTTATTTTCATAATATCATTTGTTAATCCTTCCTTTTATTAAATTTTGTTGGGTTACTTAACTTTACTCATAAAAATTTGATTAGTTAAGCTATTTAACAAAGCGTTAGACATTCTTTGTGTTAACGATGTTCTGGTATTTGTCATTTGGTAAAGTCAAATTAAGATAGAGTTTGCTGTAGACGAATATGACCAGACAAAAAATCGGCAAGCAGGCAATGGACTAAAATAAAGACTGAAAGAAAGACAGGTAGGCAGATCTACCGGCCAATAAATTGATAGATAAGCAAGAGTCAAATAGACAGACATACAGTCAGTGCCGGCCTTCTGCATAAAGGGGTCTGGATAAAAGCAAGTTTTTGTAGCCTCACAAAATTTACCAAGAAAAAAAGTCTAATATATTTTGACGAAAAAAAAAATAATGATATATAAAATAAAACTAGGAAAATTTTAAATAAAAATAAAACACTAACTGTAAATTTCACTTAATATATTAAAAATATCTGATACATGTATTTCGGTTGTTAGGACTATTTTTAAAATTTATCAATCAGTTTGAAAATAGCTAAAATTAAATGTAGAAAAAACCAAGTACAATGGTACCTTGACTTGCGAGTGTCCCAACTAAAAAGTTTTTCGAGATACGAGCCGTCTCTCTGCCGATGTTTAGCTTTCAGTTGAGAGCTAAAATTCGAATTACGAGCGTAGATGGTTATCTCTACAAGTGAGATGAACGAAATGTTGGGAATGTGGGAGAATGTTTCAGACTGTATTCAAAAGAAACACCAGAATAAGTTACAACTGGGCGTTTGACGACGCTATTTAATGACACTTGCCGAACTCATTCCAAGTGGGAAAATTGATTTGACATACGAGTAATTTGAGTAACGAGCTCCGTCGCGGAACGAATTAAACTCGTAATTCAAGATACCACTGTATTTTATTCTTACTTTATATTTTTCTAATTCTTCAACTTGTTCCATCAAGAGGCAAGAGCTACATCAACCAATTCAAGAAAATAAAATATTATATTTAAATTTTTATTTATTTTTTTCAACCATCAGACTCACAGATAGACTAACAATCAACCAGACAGACAGATAGACAGACTAAAAAGTAAGCAGATGCAACGATTGAAAGACCAGTAGACAGATAAAATACACATACATGGAAACAGAGAATCAGACAGACACACAGATAAAACGGAAGATATATAAATATATAAGAAGACATTTGAATTCACATGCAGATTGGCAGACAGGCAGAAACAGAGAAAATTAGATAAATAAGCAGCCAGAGAGATTGGCTACTAAGCTTATAGAAATGCAAACTTATCAAAATACTTAAAGATCGGTAGACACATATACAAACAAGCAAAAGACCTGCCTAAAGAGACACAGACACAAATTGGAAGGTATAAAGGCAGATAGACGAAGAGAGCGACAGACTGATTGACAGATTGATAAACAGATAGCGACAGACAGAGAGATAGACATACACTTAGAGAACTTAACATGTAGACTAACAGACTGATAGATAGAGAGACAGACTGGTGCATATGCAAGGAAATACATAGACAGATCAACAGATAAATTAATAAAATACCAACAAATGGACCAACAGACTGACAAAATTAGTAGATAATCAGATCCAAAGACAGGTCAGCAGACATCTTCTACTTCTTCTTAGAGTGCCATGTTCGATGCTCTGAACTGCTTGTTTGGTATTGAGCATATTCTCAGCATAGGCTATTTCCCCGCATACAGTTGTGTTGTGTGCGTTGCCTGTGTAACACAATCGTATGGGACCTACAATCAGGGAGAAACGGTCGAAAAATGTAAGGTGGTTTTGCCGATGCCGGGCAATGAACCTTGTCCCACCGCTTTAATAACTACGTATTAAAATTCTAAAAACTTTAATTCTCTGTACAACATAGTCTTCTGATGAAAAGTCAATACTTACTTTTCATTATCTAACTTTTTACTTTATAAATCTTTGCGTAAGTTTATGGAATTTAAACAGATAGAAAAACTTGAATTTAGAAAACCCAAATTAAAGTAATTTGGTAAAAACACATTTTATAAAGCCAAAATTTATTAATTATTAATAATATTATTATTTATTAATTGCCAACTTATAATTTTGCTGAATTTCTGGTGCGATTTTTAATTACTTTTTGTTTTTTTCATTTCGCAGATCTTCTTCGAGATCTTCCCACTTTCATGTGTCACTACGTTAGATTTGACCGTGTTATTCTAGTTTTCTTTTAATTGTAACTTTTCTTCATTATTTAAGATTCTAAATTTTCCATTTTACCCAAACTATCGTGCAAAACTAATAAAGCCCCCATATATCTTGTGATCTTGTGACTGTAATGTGCCTCTTTCATAATAATAAATTCACCTTTGTGCCGATAGAGAGCAGCAATAACACAAATGGAGATCTATTGATACCTGATATATTACACTAGGAATTTTATTACGCTTAACCGAGAAAACATCCATGTTTCAAACTATCATATATTACACTTACTCACAATCACATAAAGAACAACACTGAACTCTCTAGACGTTATCAAAATAAATAATGCAGTAGAATAAATACTTAAAGAAACTATAAAAACGTTTAAATTAATTAACATTTCTTCTAGTGAGGAATTTAACCATGATTATTCTCTGCTTTCTAGGAAATGACTCAAACAAGGGGCTGATACGTCCATTACTAATCCCACCGATTGCGAAGTAAGCGCTGTGATTTGGTTTTTAAATGCAAATACACTTGTCCTGCCAAAATCTATCTGCAACTCGTTGAAGTGTATGGGGAAGGTGTGATGAATGAAGGGAATGTGCGAAAGTGGTTTCGTTTATTTAATGGGACAAACATCCATGATGGGGAACGTTCCGGCCGTTCATCCGTAATCATGGACGTACTGAAATGCTGTTGATGCCACTAACGATGCAATCACTGACTTAACGAACAATATTTACAAATCTCTAGATAATGCTCAGAAATCTATGACACTATTTTTAGACCTTGGTAAGGCATTTGATACAGTCGATCACAAGCGTCTACAAGGAAAATTAGAAATATATGGCGTAAGAGGTACCGCTTTTATTGTTAATTACGCACTACTTGCAAAATAGAACACAAGTAACAAAAATAGGTGATATAATGAGTTCTATAAAACAAGTCACGTGTGGTATCCCTCAAGGAACAATATTAGGCCCCTTATTATTCATAATTTATATTAATGATTTACTGACCCTAAAGCTAAACTGCAATTTCTTTTCATATGCAGGTGATTGGGCATTATATTATGAAACCATTCTTGGAATGAATTGAAAAAATTAGCAACAGCTTACTTAAAATATATAAAAAACTGGTTAGATAATAACAAACAGGCATTAAATTCCGATAAATCTCATTGTTTAACATTTACATTATATGAAAATTCGCAACCTAATTTTGAAAACTTAAGAATTCACAAATTTAATTTTAATTCAGAAAACTGCACTTGCAAAACAAAAATTATTAAAAAAAAGACATGTAACATATGTGGGAGTCATTTTAGACGACCATATAAGATGGAACCTACATACAGATTCAGTTTGTAACAAAATTAGGAAAACTTTATATATATTTAAACAATTGAGAGAGATTTTTCCAATAAATTATTTAAAAACTTTTTATTATGGATTGATACAAACGAAATTTATTAAATTTAAAATACCTCCACACACAGAAATTATTGTTTCTAGGTGATGTATCCATCTTATGATGGGCTGTTTATTTATTATGTTTAAGGGATAAAAATTGTAATCATATACATTTATGTATTTTTTCGTGTTTAAGGTTAACTTATTTGCCAGAAACCAGATGTGGTAGTAGGCCATGGATAATTCTCTATTATCTATAAGTGACGTTAGGGATTTGTTGCTATCAAGGACCGTAGTGTCAACGAAGGGTAGATCATTGATGTATAATAGGAATAGAACAAGGCCCAGAACTGACCCTTGTGGGACTCCGTGTTTAACATACAATATCTGGGAGGTCTCGTTTCCTGCGTGTACAAATTGTTTACTGTTTGTCAGGTATAATTCTATGAGACTTATGCTTTCGGGAGTAAACTTGTAATATAGTAGCTTTTTTTTGTTAAAATATCGTGATTAATGCAGTCAAAAGCTTTGCTCAGGTCAAGAAAGCTACCTGAGCAGTAGAGTCTTTTTTTCAAAGCAAAATGTGACGTATTCCATGAAATCTAGGATCGTGAAATCTAGGATATAAATTAGTATTGAGTAAAATTTTATCAAAATATAATGTTGTAATGAACCTTGTCTGGGAGGAAAGGTATGATGTCGGTGGTATTTTTGTTAAAGAAATTTAACAACTACGGGCCATTTTCTGAAAGCTTAGTTAAACTATAATAGGTCAGAAAATGGTTACTATAGCTACTTACGGGATTGTTATACTGTAACCGAGTTTAGGTAAATGGTTAAACTCGGCTAAGTTCTCAGAAACCGGACCTACGTTGACTGACCTGACATTCTGTCCAGAATTTTTCTTAAATTTCCTTCCTGGGGTTTCAGAATTAGATACGGTCTTTTGACGTGCAAAAGAGCGACTACCAAGCATTACGAAATGAATCTGTTACTCCGTATGGCATGATTAAACGACAGTATTTACGTTAAAGACAGATCTGTTGATTTATTTAATGTGAGTTACTTCATCACAAGTTCCGCCTAGTTGTAGCAAACATTTATATTAACCATTTATTTTTCATTCCTTCTCAGATCACCCAGCAAACATTCAACTAACGGCCGAATGCTGGCAAACTGCTTTTATGCTGGTAAATTACTGGCACCAAAAGTAAGTGCAACGCCAGTATTAATAATGTACTTCACATTTGTATTTCGCATTCCGCCTATAAGATGTACTTTACCAGCATTTTATAAGCACTCTTCTTCACTCATACTTTTTACTTAAAACCATCAGAAATAAATCTTGCAACTAATGCGATTATTTTGCACTTTACCGTTGCTGGGCCAGCAACTGATACATCAATGGGCCAGTAACGGCCACGGGGACACCGGGGTACTGGCCCATTACTTTCAATGCCGGGGAGTATGTGCTTTACCAGTACTGGCCCGTATAAAAATGTTTGCTGGGCATGTTAACCATCCATCCCCCTTTCGTTCTAATCAGGTGTTCTATCTACTGTAATCATCTGCTTCTCAATTTTAACTAAAATATTCTCAATACCAAAAATCTTGAACTACAATTAATCCTTTTAATTGAGAAGATTGGATCATAATTACAACGTTGATAAGTTAAAGCGTACTTCTCGATAATTCTAGATTAACGATGATTTAAGAGCGACGTCGAGTGGGCGTCTCGACGCTGGCGGCTGTATAGGGAATAGATATATATTGATATGTAGGTTCAGGACGCACCGCGCCAACTAACGTCAGCTCGGAACGGAATTCTGAACGCAAAGGTTTGCTTCTCTGTCATGAATACTAATTTTATAGAATCCTTCGCGGCGGCACTTTATCACTAAATTAATTTGGATCGCGATATAAATAATAAAGAGATTTAAGAGGAGTTGTATTACGGCGAAACAAGGATCTTAGTCTGATTGTTTCGGAGAAACAACACGTTCTGGTGTCTTCTTTACAGATAAATACGAAGGGAATATATACGAGGGTCATTTTTTAGGGTTTTGTAGGTATGATCAAAAAATCCTTTTACCGACATTTTGTCGTATGTCTGTCTGTCTGTCTGTCTGTCTTTCTGTCTGTCTGTTCGGTAAAAATTGTAGCCAAACGGCTAAACCTCGAGAGTTGAAATTTGGCATATTTATACAACTCTTTGACCCGTAAATAGGAAAAATACTAAAACATCTAAAAACATATTCCCCTAAAAATATAAAAAATATGTGCTCACCGAAAAAAAAAAAATCTAAAATTCTGAGTAGGGTATCAAATGAAAGCCCTTAGTACGTGGATTAACGTTTAAAATTTTTATTTTGATGCGATTTTTACCAAAATTGTGCAAAAACAATTTTGTCTCACACCCTGTAGCCTAGATCGTTAAAACTAAAAATCTGAAAAAATTCTAAGTAATGTACATTGGTGTGAACCGGAATAGTACAACAGGAATTTTTGACCAGACTATGTTTTAGGAAAATAACGCATTTTTTGCGTTTTTCGCTTGACCATGTACAATATTTAATAACTTACGTAACACAATAAACCAGCATGCTTTGAGAGTGTAATGGTTAGCATACTGGCGTTCTAATTTGCAAAAGTAAAGTTCAATCCGGTCTCGAGGCAATTTTATTTTTTCAGTTTTTTTATTTTGTTTTTTGTCTATTTTTATTAAATTTTTAAATCTATATGTGGGTTTCGAATAACTTTTATATTTATATAGTTTTGTGTAGAAATGTTCAAATAATACGTTAATGTTTTTTTCGACTTGATTACTTATAGTTTAGAACCTTCGTCGAAAAATATTATACTTAAAGATAATACTTAAAGAATTCCACTTGGTACACGTATTCTTCACAAAAAATAAATAATTTTTACCCGTATCACCAATTTTGAAAACCGCGGCAGATTCAATAGTCCGGCAAAAATAGATTACCAAGTACAATAACTATAAGTAATTTCCACAATACAACAAAATAGCTAAAATCATATTTGTAGTATGAAGCTTTAGGTACAATTTGCCGCATCGTACGCAAATATGTGTCGATTGGTTTACAAGATGGTGTCTATAATGCAATTTGCTTATTTACAACTACCTAACAGTTTTTTCTACAGTTAAAAATATCCTATTAGATAGATAAAAATTCTCTGCAAATTTTGATGATTCTAGGACACTTACCCCCGGGACACTAACCCCTGGGACATTAACCCCCCGTCAATAACCCCCGGGACATTAACCCCCCATGTCAATAACCCCCCGTGCCATTAACCCCTCGGACAATAACCCCCAGGACAGTAACCCCCGGGACATTAACCCCCCGTCAATAACCCCCGGGACATTAAACCCCGTACCAATAACCCCCCGACCATTAACCCCCTGGCAATTGATTAATATTTTAAATGTTTATTTTTATTTAAAATTTGAAAATTTTTGAACATTTGAAATTATTAATATAATTTATATATTAGAATAATTTTTACTTCCTCGTATGTATAGAGAGTAGGGTACAGTGATGAGTCAGAATTTGCCCCCCCCCCCCGGATTTTGATGTTTCTCCACGTTTCACATACCTGGGAACCCGAAAAACATGTTTTTGGAAAAATGTCTGTCGGTTTGAAGTGTAATTTTTTCGCCAAGCCTAGGGCCTAAACTACTCGACGGATTTGATTGATCTGTCATTTAAAGTTTTTTTGTGAATATCTAGATGTATTTTTTTAATTCTACTAGGCCTTAAAGTTGATGTTCATATAGGGGTCATATGAAGACCAAACTAGAAAAATAAAATTTTCTGAAAAATGCCTGTAGCGTTTTTGTTAATTTTTTTTGTGTGTGAATGTGGGTTAACTGAAGTAATAATATGTGCCCAATTATTTCCAAAAAAATGGGGGGGTTCACAGTAGGACTTTTTTTTATTGAAAAATGTGCTTTATTTTGGGCCATACGTGGTATTTGAAAATTGTTGGTAATTTTTTAGTTGCCATTTTCAAGTTATTTTTTGAAGTTTCTAGGTCATAAACAATTCAATGGCAATTGATTTATATTTTTAAATGTTTATTTTTATTTAAAATTCGAAAATTTGAGATAGTTAGCTCGCTTCGCTCGGCTTCTTCTAACCAAACCCTTACTAACCTAACCTAACCTAAGATAGTGTTTTGAAATTAAACTAGAAGATGAGTAGCTCGCTTCGCTCGGCTTCTTCTAACCAAACTCTTACTAACCTAACCTAACCTAAGATAGTGTTTTGACATTAAACTAGAAGATGGGTAGCTCTCTTCGCTCGGCTTCTAACCAAACCCTTACTAACCTAACCTAACCTAAGATATTCCTACGAAACTCTAGACATTTCTGTATGTAATTATATTGGTAGATTGTTAGAGAATAAAACTGCAAAATATTGTTCATATCAGTCAAAGGATATATAAGTATCTAGAGTTTTTGTTTATGCCTACGAAATCCTACACATTTCTATATGTAATTATATTTGTAGATTCTTAGAGAACAAATCTGCAAAATACTTGTCAATCAAGAGACCTGAATAGTCCCCAGTTAGCCAATCACGAGAACCTTAGGAAAAATGTCGTCACAGTGTTACCCAGATCACTAACACACGTTAGCTAATTATATATGTACGATTACATTTGTTCAATTTTGTTCTAATTTCAAATGTTCTAATTTTAAATAAAAATAAACATTTAAAATATTAATCAATTGCCAGGGGGTTAATGGTCGGGGGGTTATTGGTACGGGGGGTTAAAGTCCCGGGGGTCATTGACGGGGGGTTAATGTCCCGGGGGTTACTGTTCCGGGGGTTATTGTCCAGGGGGTTAATGGCACGGGGGGTTATTGACATGGGGGTTAATGTCCCGGGGGTAATTGACGGGGGGTTAATGTCCCGGGGGTTAGTGTCCTGGGGGTAAGTGTCCTGATACCAATTTTGATATATAGATTGATATTAATTTGATTTCCGATTATATTAGTTTTGTATAAGAAACTATTGAGGACTATAGGGTTGTGCGCCGCCTTAATTGAAATAACGGCGAGCGATGTTAGGCGCTCTTGAGACATGGAGGACCGCATGTAGTTCTTCAATAATTTCAATTTAGAGAATGATCTCTCTGCTGTTGCAACCGTAACAGGGTTGGTCAATAAAATTTTGTATGCAATAGTTACATTTGATTGATAACTGTTTCGGTGAGGCCTCGTCGCTCGAGGCCCCAACCGCGCGAGACCCTGTGCCACCGCACCGCTCGCAAATCCACTCCGCCGGCCCTGCAGAATTTCCCCCGGCCGCTGAAATCGCTGTTTACTGCTTAGATCAAAAATTATAGCTAACTATTTGGTACACATCTTTGTTTCCAAACTATGTGCGATGTTATCGTTCCACCATCAGATATTTACAATATTCTATCAGTGCTGTAAATGATAAGGTAAGAAGCATTGATGTGACATGTCCCTCTATGGTCACATATTCAAATTAATCTTCTTTCTCTGGCATTGAAAGCGGTCATTAGTATGTTGACGGGCTGTACGTACATGTCGAGTGCATGATTACGATAACAATGACGTTTCATTAGGGGCGGACGTGAATCTGTTAATCGACAGCGGCCGCATACACCCCGACACTACGGGGGTCATAAACAATAGCTGCATTGTTGGGGGACCACTGGTGTCATCTTGTCCACCGTACACAGCATTAATGTTAATAGCTGTTTCAATGCAGGCTTCCCATACAGATGCTACATCGAAAATTACTGCCCTCACAACTATTTGCCCAGAGAATATGGTTATTTATTTATGAATTATTTTGAGATTGCAGAAGGTATAGCATGCTGTAATTCAAATATTTTTTATACTTTAATACAAGGTGTCTCAAAAGAAATTTTATATTTAGTGGATCGATTAAAAAAAAAGTAAGCCGTATATAGAAAAAATGTTTATTAATTATTAAAATACACTTTTTGGGGATTTATTTCTTAAAAATAATATCGTCTAAATGTAGATCCTCGCGTTCTCGGCACTCATTTAATCGAACAGTAAAATTACTTATGACGTCTCGGCAGGTGGACTCAGGGATGGCTGCCATTTCGTGACGGATATTTTTTTTTCAAATGCGCCAGTGAAGTTGGTTTATTGGCGTAAACTATAGATTTAAGATAACCCCATAGGAAAAAGTCCATAGGGGTTAAATCTGGACTGCGTGGAGGCCAATTTATGTCACCTCTCCGGGAGATCAATTTGCCTGAGAAAATTTCACGAACACGTGGCAGAGACATATTGGACGTGTGTGAAGTTGCTCCGTCCTGTTGGAACCATGTTCTTTGGTTATAGCCAGGAAAGTTTTGCAGTTCAGGTACCAAGAAGTTGTCTAACATCTCCACATAACGCTCTGAATTCACTGTAACTGCACGCCCCCTTTCGTCTTTCGTCGGGCCGATAATTCCTCGCGCCGACATCGCAGCCCATACGGTCACTTTAGGCGAATGTAGGGGTTTCTGGTGTTTGCGTTTCGGATTCGTTGCACTCCAGTAGCGGCAGTTCTGCTTATTTACGTGGCCATTAAGATGAAAATGAGCTTGATCCAAAAACAAAATGTTGGTAAACGTTGAAAATCGCTCAATCACCTGATTTACGAAATTAAGCCTCTGACTGGCATCTTGGGGCTTTATAATTCTTGCACCAATTGAATTTTGTAGGGGTGCAACTTTAGGTCTTTGTGCATAATGCGATGTAATGATGATCTATGCACATTTGAAGCACTTGCGCGCTTCCGAATTGAAAGGTTCGGGTCGTCACGAACAGACTGATTAACATTCTCCACGTTTTCTACCGTTCTTGATGACCTAGGTCGCCCGGATTTAGATTTATCCAGCGTTGTACCAGTCTCTTCAAACTTTTTAACCCAATGTCGAATGAGAGGAATGCTTGGCGCATCATTTAAGTGGCGAAAACCTCGAATACTGCAGAATTTTCTACGCGCTACAGTCGCCGAATCACCGTTTTTGTAAAACTCTCGCACGCATAATGCGCGGTCTGCTCCCGATAGACGCTCCATAGCGACTAAATTCCCAAGAGCCAGGCTACCGATTGACATAACCTCCGCGCCCCTCGGATACGTTGCGTTCACGCAGTAAGCTAAATAAATATAAAATTTCTTTTGAGACACCTTGTATAATGAATTTTCCGCAATTTAATTTTGTGTTATTCATTTATGGATAAAAGATTTTAAAGAGATAACATTTTTTGTTTTTCACAAGATTTTTTTTTGTTAAAATATGACTCGTCAAGAAATACACATATATACTTTTGTTCTTATTATTAATTATTACGTCCATTTCCTTTACGATATAAATAAATACCTGCCAAGTTTTCAGAAAATAGGGGACTGAGTGATAGCAATATGCGTTTAGCTATTAGAAGGTCTTTCATGCAAAAGTTTGAGAAATACTGGTAGTGTAGAAAGTACAATTGGCACACCTAGTTGGGCAAGCATTTGTGACAAATGTTGGACCCATCATCACGAACAACGATGGAGACGAATTTAGGTGAAACTCTACTTCGTCTTTTGAATCTAGAACGAAAAGCGCACCTATCCATGTTACCAGTCTCCACTACTGAGAATCTGTTAGCATTTTAAATCCACTCCTCATATTATAATGACATAATTTACAACTTATTGTTATGAATAATAATTGGACTGAATATCAATTGAAATTTAAGCAGCATAGCTAAGTAGTTTCCTATATAATTTGCTTGCAAATTCATCAACCATTGTTTTCAATGCGGGAATGCATTTTTGCAACGATGTTGGGCGCGACCCGTACACGTTTCTGCATCATAGTTCATCTGTTTCTGATCAAAACAACTGTGATTTATTATTTTCACGAGATAACTTTTCATAGAATATCGATGTTCATGTTTTACCTTTTAAGGTTGTGTCCTAATTCTAAAATGTTAGGAATATAATAAAGTGCAACAATATATCTACAATGGTTTATAAAATATGGCATATAAAAGGGGAATGTTTATTAAAATATGTGTTATTTTAACCCATTCCAGTATTTCGTAGATATTTAATAAGTGTTGTGTATATTTTTGACACAAAGTTTCGTCAAAATCAAAATAGGGTTGTAAATAAATTAACGTCTCTTAAGCTAAGTATATTATGGAAATTTAAATATAGTGGAGAATACTTTGGTCCATAACAAGACTCAGCCAGAGGTATATACAGACCAACAGACCTATCCAGAAATGATATGAAGAATATGGTGAAATGGACCACGATTAGGAAACAGGATGGAATAAGCATGTGAAAAGGTTGGGAGAAGAAAAGATTACTCGCAACTATAAGGAAGGTCGTTCAGGAAGTAATACAACTGAATTGGCCGAACAATCAGTAAAAATTGATGTGAAGTGTGAATTTTAACACATTTCATGGTTTTGTAAGTATTTAATAAGTATAAGAAGCCAACATAATCCTGGATGTCTACGAATATTTGTTCTATAATCACATCAATTGCATTTGATTTATTCCTCTTTGATACCTTAAAAACAAAAGGTTGAATCACAACATATAATAGTATAATAAAATAACTGAACAGTGTAGAGGTCCTCGTAGTTGGTCCTCAGCTGTTAAATTCTTTTAATTATATTTTTAATTTCAAAAAAAGCTTATCTTAGCCGTAAATACAAAAAACCATAACATTCTTTGCCATAATTTAGCCATGAATTAAAAAATAATTAATTTTATCAAAAACACAAAAACTGCAATATATTCCAAAAACGCAATCAGATCAAAAATTCTTCTCGTACGTTTCCGGATCAGACCAATGTACATTACTTATAACTTTTCAGACTTTTAGTTTAACCTCTTAGAGTAAAAAAACTACTTTCTATTCCCTAATCTACGTCCTAATAGACTTTCTTTTAATGATATTTTTTTTATAGACGACGCAAAAAAACGATGTTTTTCCAAAAAGTAACTTGATAAAAAATTCTTGTTGAACTATTCCGGTTTTTATCAATGTTCATTATGAAGATTTTTTCAGATTTTTAGATCAACCCCTCTGAGAAATAGGTTGGGGAACAAAAGTTATATGACATATTTTGGACAAAAATCACAAAAAAAAAAGATTTATCAAAAATAAAAATGTTCTTGTACATATGCCACTCAAATTAAAAAAAGTTAGTTAGTTAGTTAGTTAAAATTTTTGGCGCACAGCAACAAAGGCTATTTGCGCCTAACGCAGCCCATCTAAATGACTACACTACATATTAAAAACAATAAATTCGACAGTAAATAAATAAATAAATAGAATCATTAAAAATACGCGTACTCAATAAAAGAAATCTTGCACGGACAAATACAAATAAATAATATAAAAATTCTGTTTGAAAAAATGAACAGACGCAGGGTGATGGTAAGAGGCTGTAAAGGGACAAAAAAAATATACTGCTTTGTTAAATACATAATTGTTTATATTTATCTCGGGGAGGATTTTAAACTTTCAGTATTTTTCCTATATGTGGGTCTAAGAGTTGTACAAGTATGCCAAATTATTGAGTGTGAGTTCATAATTGTTCAGACCTGAACTCGAATTGTTTTGTATTATACGTATTTATTTTATTCTTGTTAAATTGTTTGTTTCATGTGATATCTTTGTACAAATGTATTTTTGTTTTATCTTCTTTTTTATGTATAACACTTTTTTTGGCCTTTGGGCTGTTGAATAAATGAATAAATGAAATAAATTTCAACTTTCTATATTGTCGTTTGGGTACAATTTCTACAGATAGACAGAAATGAGTGACGTTATAAGGGTTTTTTGGTGGTCATACCTACAAAACTCTAAAAATCCTAGTCAAAAGAGAAAGAAGGAAGCCAATTTGAGTATTACAAACTTTAATTTAATATGTGTCCTGTCGCTCCTACATGAAGACTAGTACCTCAATAAATTTCAGCTATTTCATATCCTATCTTGAGCAGTGTTTTAGCTGTCTCCAGTATTTCCCACTATCACTGGCTTCTTTCACTGAGTCTACCTCGTTTGCGACTTTCTTGAGGATTCCACTCAATCGCTATCCTGGTAATAGAATTAGAACTTCTTCTTAGAGTCTGTCCAATCCAACGTCATTTCCTCAGTTTGATTTCATTTTCGATTGGAGCATTTACTTTCCTCCAGAAACATGGCAATTATATTGCAGTTTTTTTACAAAAGATATTTCGGCTTCTAGACCATAAGCATTACATATATGTTACATTGGTTTGTAAAATTCAGGGTACAATATAGTAAATACGTTATAAGCATAATGTATATCACAGATTTAATTAGATTACATAGTAATATTTTGTCATGTAGGTTTATGTTTTTGAAGTATTCCATTATGGTTGATAATTTTGTTTTTTTGCTCAAGGCTTCTTTTATGTCTGATGGTATTTGGTATGTTGTTCAGTAGTGTATTTTACAGTCTTATTTTTGGAAAATATGTCCATGTGTCAGTCAGCATTGTCCGACTCTGAGTCTAGTAATGATTATTTGGTCTTGACGTTTATCTAATGACTCCCAAGTCATCGTTTGATCTTTTATTTTGTTGTTTTATTTGTTGTTTGTCGTTTGGGTCATTATGCCAGGTATCTAGATATTGTTTCTGCGTACTTGGTCTCAAAGTCTTCCAAATTTTACAGCTATAGACGAGTAATTCATTAATAACTCATTTGCTACCACATAAAAATTAAAATAATATTTAATATTTAATATCATTACCTGTTATACACAAGTTGGCTTTTAGAATCCATTATAATTATGAAATATGTAATATGTTTGTTAAAAAAAAAGAAACTCATAAAATAAAAATATATATGATTGAAAATTCCATTTACTCTATTTTTCAATAATAGTCATTAGATTTTTCGACCAAGCACTCTAAATAAAAGGTTGGGGCAAATTAATTCGTTTGAAGAATTTTTTGCATTGTATAAAAAAATTATTATTTTCATAAAATTTAAAATATCAAATAAAAGCTCTTGATAAAAAGTAAATATGAAAAAAAAAATTAAAAAATTGCATCAGTTTTTGCCAGAAATGTACCAAAATTCGTAACTATATAAGAAGAGGTGGGGGAGAAAATCGATTGAAGATGGAGGAGGCAAAAATTCAAGAACACAATTGCGGAGCGGTATTAAAAATTCATAAAAACTTTTGACGATGTGAAAATAGAAATTCAGAAAATCATTTTAGGACGAGATATTTTGGAAATATGGAGGTCGTTAAATTTAAAAATTAGTCTCTATTAAAAACCGACGCGTGGACAGTATGCTGGACACCACTGAGTTAGGGAAAAAAGGGCGCCGTTTTGGCTATGCATGGGGGCGCCATGAATACTAGGGCCACTCCTATATCGAGCATACATCGTTCGCTGGCTGTTTCAGTTTTATCATTGAATTTTTAGTGACTAAGTTTATAAGCCCTTTCTCAAAACTGGAACGTACGTGAATGCTGATACATTATATATTATTTTATGTTGTCTATTTTCTTAAAAAATTAGCCACGTAGATGTAATGAATACCACTTAATATATTTTATAAAGAAGGAAGTAGACATATAAAAAAAACTGTTCATATATGATATTTTAGCTGCCATTTAAGGTAAGTTTTTTTTGCAAAGTCTATGAGTGTTTTTAAATGATATATCTATTATTACAGCCATCTATAATAGCTCTATAACACATAATTATAATATCATTTATTATTTCTTTTTACAGTTATTTCTGGTGTATAATTATAAATATAATAAAACAATGCATTTTATGTTACAATAAGTAACATTTAAAAGGCGGTTCTTTCTCTATTATTATATGAATAAATTAAGCAATTTGCACTGTCTTAAGTAACATTATTACTGAATTAAGTAACAATGTACTCCCACACACAATTACTGCTAAATTACACTCATTGATTTCTCTTGAAGGAATCAGACAAACTGAAAGTTACAAATTATAATTAAACCTATAACTAAACGTGCCAAAGCTGGATGTAACGCAGGAAATATGATGAGTATGAAAGGACATAATGGTAAACAAGATCTTAGAAGGAAAACTAAATTTCAAAAATTGATGTGAAGTGTGAATTTTCACACATTTCAGAGTTTCGCAGGTATTTAGTAAGTGAATGATGATTATTTGGGATGCCAAAACAAATTTTATGTTAAAATATTTAATTCGGATGCCGAATACCATTATTTAGGTTTCTAAATATGTGCAGTATTTTTTTTATATAGCAAGGTTCATTAAGATTTTGAAAATTGCGCCTATGGCTTCCATTGGTTGTTTTAAGTCATAAGGGCGGGGTAATATAAATAAACTAAATTATGTTATAAAATAAATAATTATGGCGTAAAATTTATGGCATAAAATTTGTTATGACTCTGAGTTCTTATATTCCATTTCAACAATTTCCACTGGTTATTAAATTTACGCTTTTAAAATTAAATTCAACATTTGCCCAAATATAACTAGAATTTTGAAAAAATAATTTAAACAAAATAAAAATGCAAAAAAAAAAACAAAAAATAAAATTGCCTTGAGTAGAGCGAACTTTAGTTTGCAAATTAGAACGCGAGCATGCTAGCCATTACACTATCAAAGCATGTTGTTAGATAAGTTCACTGTGTTAGATAAGTTATTAAATATTTTACGTGGTCAAGCAAAAAACACATAAATACAATATTTTCCGAAAACATAATCTGATCAAAAATTCCTGTTATACTAGTCCGGTTCACACAAATTTACATTACTTAGAATTTTTTCAGATTTTTAGTTTAAACCATCTGGGCTACAAGGTGTGGCGTAAATTTTTTTGCACAATTTTGACCAAAATCGCGTCTAAATAATTTATTTTACAAAAATAAAATTTTATTCGTTAATCCACGTACTAAGGCCTTTCATTTGATTCCCTTCTCAAAATTAAAAAAAAAAAAATTTTTTTTCGATGAGCAGATATTTGTTTATATTTTTAGGGGGATGTGTTTTTTAGATGTTTTAATATTTTTCCTATACGCGGGTCAAAGAGTTGTATAAGCATGCCAAATTTCAAATCTCTAGGTTTAGCCATTTGGCTATAATTTTTACCGAACAGACAGACAGACAGACAGACAAACAGACAGACAGACAGACAAACAGACAGACAATTAGATAAACAGACAGACGGCAACTTACAGTATACGGGTTTTTTGGTCATACCTGCAAAACCCTAAAAAAAGCCTGGGACTAGTTCATAGCATTCATGTTTTTCAATCTAGTGTTGCCATGTCATTACATTTTATTAAAATTATATTATATAAGATACGAAGTGTTTGTTACTAAGAAGCAGGCTTATTTTCCAAATGCATGACGAGCTTCTTCTATAAAAGCGGCTCTTTTTAACAAAGATATCCGTTAACCGTTTATTACAAAGATATTTTTCCTAAAACCTGATGTGTCAGGGTTCATTAAAATGATCAACTATTCTACTGTTTACAAAGCTTGTATTTTGATCGAAACATATTAGTCATGGATATGTTGAAACGTGTGATTCAATATTGCAAAACAGGCAATAAATGAAATATAGTTAAGTATTGATTGTCCTTGAGGTATCTTCTTTCCTCGTATATTATTCTGTTAACATTAAATCCACGATCAATTTATGAGTTGCACGCCGATTACAATAGGTAAAGTGTACGTTGAAATGCGCTACACTGATGCAACTATCCTACTTACGGTTGCAATGTTGGAAAAATGTCAAAACGTGAACGATGCGCATTTAATATTGATGGTGGCATGGCATAGCGGTCGTGTTTTGTACTACATGACATTTGATTATCGCAATCTGATTTGTATTACTGATGCTCAATAAAACCAATACAGATTAATAGCATTTATGTCCAGTCATGATACTAACAAACATTTATTTAGTTTCCAGCAAAAATGTTTCATTCAAATTACTCGAGTGCTAATTAATGAGTTTAAGGGCAGGACTCTAGAACTTTGTTATATCGTGGTCTTGCTTAAGTGACGAAAATACAAATTGACAAAGTTGATAAAATAGCATTACAACTTCGAGTACTTTCCAGAAATTTTAAAATTATGCCAAAGTAGCTTTATAGGACTTAAACAGTACTCTTTATTGGTGTCGTTAAAGTGTAATACCTAGAAGAGATCTACATGCGACGCTATATTACATCTCATATCCGAAGCTACAGATAGCATGGAAAAAGGAAATTTCTGCCTTTGAACCTTTTTCGATCTATCTAAAGCGTTTTATTGTGTTTCGCCCAAGATTCTCATTGAAAAATTAATAAAATACGGATTTGACGAAGCTAGCTCTTCTTTGATAGAATCCTTCCTTAGCAACAGAATCCAATTCGTCTCTGTAAACAATTCCAAGTCGACTCATCTTCCCCTCGATATCGGTGTTCCACAAGGGTATATTCTTGCAGCATTACTATTTATTATATACGTGAATGACTTTCCATCCGCTGTAAATAATAAATGTGTATTATATGCTGATGACACTAACCTAATAGTGACATCTAATTCCTTAGAAAGCACGATTTGTAAAAATAACGCAGTTGGTAACAAAGCCAAACTGTGGTTTACATCAAACGGCCTCATCTTAAATGATAGCAAAACTCAACACCTTTTATTTGCATTGAGAAACCATAATTTTGACAACCCAGACTTCGTAAATTTCTTGGGTGTTCATCTCGACTCCACTCTCAAGTGGCATCATCACGTTAGCTCCCTATCCAATAAATTATGTAGCACTGTATATCTATTAACAAATCTTATGGCCTCAGTTTCCAGAGAAATTGTTCGCATTACTTATTTTGCATTGTTCCAGTCGCAAATATCCTATGCCATTTTAGCCTGGGGACATTCTCCTGCGGCAGAAAGAATCTTTTCCTTACAACGACGAGCTGTAAGAATTCTGGCCGAAGTCTCTTACCAAAGCGACTATAGGCTTTGTTTCCCTGAACTGGAAATTATGACACTGCCTTCTCTATTTATTTACAATTCCGTATTGTATGCCCACAGAAACTTCAATGAACTTGTAACACATGAGCAGGTACATAACTACAACACTCGAAATAAAGGCAAAATCTATCCAACCTATATAAGACTCCAAAAATCAAGAAATAGTACTAACTATTATTCTGTATTCAAGTTCATGAACTTACTGCCTAATAATTTTAAATCTGACTGTTTTAATACTTTTAAAAATAAAATAAAAAAACTTTTAACAGACAATCCATTTTATTCTGTCAATCAATTCTTATCTTATAAATTTTAACGCGCTTGCTAGCTAGTCTCTCTGAACTCTTGTTTTAATATTTGGTACTATATTTATTTATTTTTTCTTCTATTTTAAACTATTATTTTGTGTATATTATGTGTAATTATGACTGACTTTAAACAATTTATGTATTGTAACATAGTCAATAAATTATATTATTATATTATTATTATTATTAATAAAAAAAAAATCAACTGTGGGCACCACAGGACCAGCCACCATCACAAAGTACTTGTTTAATTTATGCTGCTTTATCAAAAAATGTCTCAAATAAAAGTTGTTATTTATTGCTTTGGTAGCAAATTTTGTTAAATAAATTTTTTCGAAACATTTTGAGAATATTTCATATTCTCAAAAATCTTAAAACCGACACGAGTAAACTACTATTCATATTTCCAGTTAAACGATTTTTACCAAAAGTTGATCAACTCGTGCCATTGATGTCCAAATTTTAAATGTGAAGTTTCATAAAAATCCTTTTAGCCGATGACTCACGCTCTGGTCGTTCAATCAGTGAAAAAGTTGATGAAATTTTTGAGAAAGTCCAGCAAAATAGGCATATCAGCAGTGTCGATATTGGTACGGAGCTAGGCATTGACCACAAAACTGTTTTGAACCATTTACGGTAAGCTGGCTACAAAAAGAAGCTCGATATATGGGTTCCTCATGAGTTGAGCGCGAAAAACATGATAGACCGTATTAACATCTGCGATGCGCTGCTGAAACGTAATGAAATCGAACCATTTCTGAAACGTGTCATAACCGGTGATGAAAAATGTATCACGTACAGCAATCAGAAGCGTAAAAGATCGTGTACAAGGGATGGTGCGTCGTCACAAGCGTTCGCGAAGCGAGGATTGACGCCGAACAAGGTGATGCTGTATGTGTGGTGGGACTGGATGGGAATCGTCCACCATGAGCTACTTCCAGTTGGTCAGACGATTGATTCTCAACTCTACTGTGGACAACAGAGATTACGCCAGGCAATTGAAAGATAATGGCCCGAATTGAATAATAGGAAAGGTGTTGTCTTTCATCATGACAACGCAAGACCACACACTTTTTGATGACCCGTCAAAAATTGCAAGAACTTGGTTGGGAAATTTTGTTGCATCCACCGTATAGTCCAGACATAGCACCCTCTGACTATCACCTATTCCGATTTCTGCAGAATTCTCTCAATGGAATTAAGCTGGTTTCAAAAGAATCCTGTGAAGATCACTTGATTCAACCAGAAACCACAGAGGTTCTTCACCGTTGGCATCATGGCCCTACCCGAAAAATAGCGAAACGTTGTCGATAGTAATGGAGCATATTTGGTTTAAATAAATTAATTTTCACACTATAACAAAAAAGTTGAATTTTAATAAAAAAAAAAAAAACGCCACGAACATTTCCCACACCTGTATAATTCAATAAATAAAATAGTTATCGACTTCTCCGCTTTATTTTAAAAGTAAAATATGTTTTATTATTTTTTTTAATTATGCTCCGAGCTACAAATAGCTCAAGAGTAAGAATGCGAAGTCAAAATGGAAAGTACTTGGAACACTTTTATAATAATAATTTATATAAATTATATCGATGCAGTGATTTATGTGGCCAGGAAAAGTAATAAGACTTGCTCCAACTTTACATTTAAAAAAATTGTATATCTAGTTTGTGTTACCAAGTGTATTCAGATTTTTTAAAATGTGTTTTACACTACTCTGACTCCTTTGATTATAAAATTTATCGTTACAAAAACTAATGATGTGCCTAGGCAATTTTAGCACCCTGTTTGATATGCCGTCAATTGAAAGAGGTTGAAGAACGCTGGCGTAGAGAAATAGTACTAAATTATTAATCATCTAGAAAAAATATTCATTCTTTCTAATATTCAAATTAGGTTCCTACCACAAAAAAATTAATAGTATCATACATTGAACAATAATTCTAAGTATGTTGTATGAATAAGCTACTGGGAAAAGAAGCGATTAATCTGTATCACATTAATATCTGTCAGATTCAATTGAACGAGTGTTATCCATTAGTGCGAGACAATGGTATGATCTCAGTGGGTAAATATTGTGCCCTCCCCTCATCTAGCCTACTCACTTCCAACACTGACAAATGATATTCCCCACACAAAGAAACTGTACACTCAAATAACATCTCAACAATTACATTAGAACGTATACATCGATGTCTTTCGCGATTTATTAGACAAACTATCGATTAAAATAGATAAACCATGAGGCAATCGTGCATCCTACATCAAATTGCGATCGTAAATTTTGTTTCAGAACTTTACAAAAACTGGGAAATCTTATAGTTAATTATTTAGAGGCTGGTAATTGATTTTGTCTATAAAATTACGTAACTGTTAGCGAGCGTGCATACATATTATGGGCTCACAGGCTTGAGACCCCCCCCCGAGCTAAAAAAACACGTAATTTTATAGTGATTTTGTTAAAATCCAAGTGATGACATTTTTTTAGGTCACAATTTGTATAATGAGGACGTTTTTTTTTAGATCATCACATCTATCTTGGATTTGAGGACCTTTTTTGAGGACCTTTTTTGAGGTATGTAGGTATGTCCACAAAACAAACCCTTATAACGTCACTCATGTGTCCGTCTCTCTGTCTGTTTGTCCGTATATCAGTCTGTACGCTAGATATTGTAGCCAAACGGCTTAACAAAAAAGTTGATATTTGGCATGCTTGTAACTCCTTGACCACATGGGAGTTCAAAAAAACACATCCCGAGAAACACATACACAAATAATGTAAGTAAGGGCTTCTTTTTAAACATTGATAGTACAGTCATTTGGTAACAACACGTATAAGTGTCCTGTTGTGCTAACCTAGGAAAATGCCACAAACAGTTGCCTATGTGAGAATCACTCATCGCCCAAGGCGGCGCTGGTCACGAGAAGCATTTTATCTTGCACCTTATGAAGTTATTTGTTATGATATTTATTATAATTATTCCGTGATTACTCCTGATCTATAAATCGTACCTTTATAAGTCAGAGCACTTTTTTACCGTTAATAAATGATCTTGCCACCGAAGAAAGTTTTATTCGTATAGTTTTAGGGGCTACGAAAATGTTCAACAGCAAATTTAATGTTATAATTGTCGTCGAAAAATGAAAATAAAAAATCTGGTAAATATATCCTCGGGAACATTTTTGTAGCAATATTAAACCCTAAAAGTCCTTCATATATATATTGAATTTATAGTTTCACTGCTATAGCATTTTAATGTGATTAATGTAAAATTCTAAATTACATTTCTGTACATGTGTATGGGTAACCTCTATTAGCAAAAACCAAGTCTATATCTCTCATTGGGCATAAGAGATATTTTAGGGATGAAATTATAAAAAAAAAAGTCAATAAGTTTCTAAAGATTTTAAAAAACACTTATATGCCAAAACGGATGTTATCTCAATAAACATAGGAAATGCGAAGCGTTCTATAATTGACCCCGAATGTGGATTTAAGGGTTGTTTAGGGCAAAATCCTGAATTTCGTTCATAAATATTTGTAACCTTTATAAGCAAAAACTAAGTCGATATCTTATTGGTTCCAAGATATATTGAGGAATCCTTGAAATCATATTTCACCCCTTTTCACCTCCTTAGGGGTCGAATTTAAAAAATCTCTTGTTTGTGGGTGCCTACATCATGGAGAGAATATTCTTTCCGAATTTCACGACTATGTCCAAGGGACGTTTTATAGAATAAAAAATAGCAATTAACTACTTTCGGCGTGCAATTAAAAAAATATGTTAAAAACATATTTTAAGTTTTTAAGTTAACAGTAATCCCAAATTCACTCCCTTAGAATGAGAATTTTGAGATGCTATATGGCTTCTGTTCGAATTCTGGTTTTACTCTATTATCATACTAAATTTGGTTAAAATATGTCAAACTGTTTTTAAAAAAGATTCGTCAAAAGCAAAAATAAATAAACCAAAATAATTAAGTTCATAAATATCGGCAAAAATAAAAAAATATAATATAGATGTTGTCTCGTTCTACATAGACTAGTCATAGGTTTGCTAAATAACTGAATAAAGATCAGTGTGGTTTACCGACAATATTTGAGCCGAACATATCCGATACCGCCCAAAAAGCCACTATCTGAATATAATTATACAATCCATGTCAGAAATGAAACGCAGTTTGCTGTATTTAAGCGGAAAATTAAGGTATTTCTTATAGAGCATTGTGTATACTCAATTAATGAATTCTTAAAATCTTGTAAGGACTGGTGTAGTCATGCCAATGAGGAACATTGATTTTCCGTAATTTAATGTATGATTCTATTGTTTTATCAATAGTATAACTTGTTTTACTTATCAAAATCTGTGTAAAATTATAAATTCATGTACTGTCATATCCTACATGCAGTCCTGTATTTAAAGGATTAATAAATATTATTATTTTTATTATTATTTATCAACTATTGAACGAAAATTCCTATCCCCTCACTGCATATTTAATAGATATTCCAATGGTCCAATATAATTAGAAACAAAATTTTTAATTTCTCTTTTTTTCTAAGAGATTTGTCTAAATTTAGTGACATATTTATGTATCATGGACTTGGGTGAAATCCCCTATTCTATAAAATATTTAAAATAATTTTAAACAAAAATTCAGCAAAAGCGTTAACCTGTTAAAATGGATAAACACATATGAAGCAAAACCTCCTTGTCATGAAGCATGTTCAATTGCGTAGAAAAAAAGGTATTGATTCAACAAACCCATACACATAGACTGTCGACACGGCACGTATATTTACGTGTTCGAACTGGTCCCTATTAATAATATTTAACGGTCACGAGAACGCGAAAATTGGAGTGTTATATCAAAACATTATTAAAGTTAATAACCAAACAAACGCAATTTTTAGTGTCGATGTGTAGCACACGTGTGCACTGTTAACACGTGCTCACGTTTAATATTTCACTTGCGCCAATAATGAATTCATTAATGTTGACTTTTATACAACATTCAGCCGCGCTGAATCCTGGATAACTTTCAAAAGTTAAATAACATAAAAACATTACTATTTTATTAGTGAAAATTAAATTTTCAGTAAAACGATAAAAATATCCAATATTTAATTTGATTTTATTACATTACCGAGTTTGGGAAAAAAATAGTATATTGAGTTTTCTATAAAATAAACTAGATTTACGAGCAAGCGGGCTTTAAACCAGTGTTCTTCAACCTTTTTGCCCCCGCGCCCAAATATTTTGCGGACCGGCCAAAAGTTAAGACAAATAAAAACCAATATAGATAGTATTTTATTATTATATAGGTATATGTTATTCAGTTATATAATTACAATTTTTAGTGTGACATTTGCTGCTGCTTCTTTGTTAGAAAATTTTATATACGGGGCTGCAGAGTTGTTTTTGAGAGAATAAGCGCTGCGTTAACATCCATTCGATTTCTCTGTTTGTTATAATAATTGACATGGCTGAAAAAATATTTTCGCACAAATAGCAGTTGAAAAAAATTACTAATAATTTGATAGGTTTATAACTCAAAGATGGATATTCTTTTTCTAGCGATTTCCAAAATTGAGACAATGATTGCATTTTATGTCTGGATACCAGAGTGACAGAATTATTATAGACTGTGGTATATGGTTGTAGAATATTGCAACCAAATAAGGACCAGTTTTAGATTTCTCAAGCCTAATATACGGAATAATTAAGTTTTCTTTAATTCTTACGTTATGACAATGTACTGATTTTTTAAAGAAAATGTTTAAATTTTCCTTGGCATAAAGGAAACATGTGTATACAAATAAACTATAAAAAGACAAGAATTTTAGTTTTATAAATAGTGGCTTGCAGTGTGCTCGGGTTAGTGAGCATTACTGATTATTCTAATAGCTTGTTTTTGTATCAAAAAAACTCTTTTAGCTGATTTAGTAGGATATTTCGCGAATTGTGACTGTGTGTCCAAACTCTCCATTCCAGACCTGGTATATTACGAAGCTTACAGCAACTCCAAGAGCTCTTTGCTACGTGACGTTTCAACCACCAGGTAAGTCCATCAACTATTAAATATTCAATCCCATCTCCAGCATACTAGCATAATAGCGTGAGATTGCGCCCAATAAAGTCTCTTCGCTTTGGTATTTACTCTTGTAAAAAGACCACTGAATTTCTCTGCAAACTTTGACATTTCTGTCCAAGTTTTCCAAGTTTATCCTGTAAATGTGTTTATCTGAAATTGATAGTGCTTATTCAATATTTTGAAAGTTGTAACATTCTTAATTTTTCTAGCAAGTCCGTCCCTGCAATCTATGGTAATTATTTATGAGGTCATTATAATTTTTTACTGTTTAACCAGTCCAGGGTTGTAATCTGGTACCAATTAAGCGTGGAGTCTTGCCCTTAATAACGACCGTTAATTTCTGCGCAGCTCACATTATTACATTCCGCCGAAACAATCAATTAGAACCACCCTCTTACACTCCGCGCGCAACCCCTCGCCCTGATAAATTAATATCGCAATCATATCCAACCCTCTCATCAAAATTAATCATCCTAAAAATATTTTCAACTTTTAAAACGTAGATAATTTAATATCGATTATAAAACTAAGCGAAAGATTTTCTACAAGTTAGATAACACAACCTCACATACATGTCAAACTTCACATGTATGTGAACTAGGGTTGTAAATCGAAGGCAAAACATCGATGTTGAACATCGATGTTAACATCGGCGCTGAAACATCGATGTTGAAAAAACATCGAAGGGATAACATCGATGTATCGGAAACATCGATGTTTTATTAAATATAAAAAAAAACATTTTTTTTATATTATATAAATTTTATTTAATAATATAAAGATAAAATACGAAATAACTAACATATAATACGAAAAAAAGTAACATATAATACACAAAAAGCATTTATTAAATTTTTAAATAGATTGTGTAACAGACACATTCAAATGTCCCGCCGCTGCTTATAACCGTTTGGAACAGCTTATATAAGCCGTTCACTTTTGTAAGGACAAACTAAATCTGGTTATTTTGGTGATTTTTATAGTGTATTACTGACTTTTATAAACTTGGTTATATTGTAAAAAAGGCTTTACAGTTTGTATTATTTTAGGTTAGTATTATATTTACAAAATATTTAAGATGTCACTATTCAAAATGAAATATGGCAAACGATAATTTTTTAAATGACATATTTATAATCTGACTTTTCAAATTATTTTTCTGTAATAAGATTATTTCTATTAAATTTCACTTTATTTACCTCGTTCACTTATACAAAAAATGGCTCGACAAGAAAACTCAAAGAGCAACAAGTGTTGGTTTCGTTCGTCGTTCTCATTATTTGCAAACATTAGAAGATTCTTCTTATTTTTTTCTTATTCTGCAAACTGCTAAGAAGAATAAGAACTAATTCTATTAGTATTGTTATATTACAATAGATAGCGCTTATATTTTGTGCACTAAATTTCATAAAAATAAAAATTTTAAGATTCCAGCGCCTCTAGCGGTAGTTTCTGAATTTCAAAGTTCAAAACATCGACATCGGTAGCAGACATCGATGTTTTATCGATACTATCGCCACCTGAACATCGATGGTAAAAACATCGATGTTTTCAGGAGAGACATCGATGTTATCGATACATCGATGTTTTTTTCCCATCCCTAATGTGAACCTCTTGATTTACTAAAATATTGATGTGAAAAACTGTTGATTTTGATGTAATTATAGAAAAATTATTGTCCTAGACATCCAGCATTCTATTGACTTCTTACACTTATTAAATCGTCATGGCAAATTATAAATCAAAACAATTAGTAAACGTGTATAAAACAGTCCTAAATTCATTAACAGACGCAAATTTTAACTTCTTAGATTTCATGAATAATATAAATATTGAACCAACCTTTTCCTTCCATATTATTAGTTTAAATGATGTCAGAAATGCAATAAATAATCTAAAAAATAGTAAAGCTAAAGACGCGTACGGTATAATACCGATATTATAAAAACAGTTAAAAATTTAATCATTAGCTCCTTAACAAAAATATTCAATTTATGTCTATCCTCCAATACTCCAGATTCTATGAAACTGGCATGTGTATTGCCGTTATTTAAAAAGGGTGATTTAGAAGATCCCAACAATTTTCGTCCAATTTCTCTACTACCAATAATATCAAATTTTTTTGAAAGAATATTATACAACCAAATTGTAACTTATTTTGAAAAATATAATCTGTTTATAAGTAGCAATTCGGTTTTAGGAAAAATAAGTCTACAACTGATGCCATTCTGTCATTTACTAATGAAGTATTACGAGGTTTAGAAGCCCGTGAATACTGTCTATCCACGTTTTTAGATTTAAGTAAGGCGTTCTACTGCGTGTCACATGAAATTTTACTGACTAAACTAACCAAGTATGGCTTTGATCAAAACAGTTGTACACTTGAAATCATATCTCACTAATAGATTGCAGTATGTTAAGTTTAAAGACATAGATTCAACACCCTTGCCAATTAGCTATGGAGTTCCACAAGGATCTATTTTAGGGCCTCTTTTATTTTTAATTTTTGTCAATGACTTTCCTTCATGTATTAAAAACTGCTTCCATTTTATATACGCTGATGATACCACGTTGCTAATCAGATCAAAATCTCAATACGATCTTTTTTTAAAAAATGATGAGTTAATTCATGATTCACATATCTGGTTTTCATCAAACAAGCTATGCTTGAACATGGATGAAACAAATAAATTATTAATTACTTTAAAGAATTCTGAATTTACTAATCCAGAGTCAGTAAATTTTCTAGGCGTTCATATAGACCCCACGTTGACCTGGAACCATCATGTACAAAACCTGGCAACTAAGCTATGTAGAACAATATATTTAATTCGAAACCTCGTTGACTGTGTATCTGTCAATGTTTTAAAAATGTCCTACTATGCTCTATTTCAATCGCACATCTCTTATGCCCTGCTTGCTTGGGGACATAGTGCTTCAGCAAAACGAATTTTTATGACACATTGTAATGACACTGATTTGATGGAAGTAGATACACATTACCGAAGAAACTTTGGTTACTATTAACAACGGGATATATTGCGTAGACACAGAGTACAATGGATTATGAATTAGCACATCCTTCACAAACGCTTCAAATTTATTTTGGGTTAAAAATCTTACTGACTCTGGCAATTTATTAAAGAATTTAATAGCGTAGTAGGTAATGTTATTTCTGGATTTTGATAGACGATTGAATTTAGGATATATATCATTCTTGTATTTAGTATTATGATTATGAATGTCATTAAAAGATTTAAAGTCGTTTTTATTCTTGTAAAAAAATTTTAAATAGGCAAAAATGTAGAGTGATGGCAGAGTCATAATTTGCAAAGATAAAAAAGATTTTTGACAGTCTGCTCTGTAAGAAATGCCGTCAATGATTCTCACAGCGCGTCTTTGCAATGCAAAAATTCTATCAGCAGAGGAAATAGTGTCCCCATGCTAAGAGGGCACAAGAAATATGTTATTTATAAAGTGAGTAATAAGCTACGAAGAGCACATCTTTAGTTACTATGTCCACAAGATTTCTCAGTAAGAAAATGGTTCTACATAGCTTACCACTCACATAATGCTTAAAGAGTTCCCAAACATACAGTGTATATTTCGTATCAAAAATCGCAATTTTGTTAATAGTAGGTATTTTTTCATATAAGTATTTTCCTTGAGAAAATAATTTTGTATTAAATATCTAATTTCCAAATTTTCTTGTGTGTGAAAGTATTAAATTCCATCGCCTACTCTTCCCTCAACCTTCAAGTTTGCACGTGAGAATTCAACGCGTGTCGGGGTTAGGTCAGTAAAGTTCAGTGGGAGCAGCAACTGCCGATCTGCATCCATTGTTGATCTATCACTGTGCTCACACCGCTGGAACACAGCTGATCTTTTACACTTTCATTGTTCTAGCACGAGAGGCATAGGTCAGTTAAAGATCACTCACGAACGATTATTTACTCCACAACACCCAACAGACATCACCCAATCATTCCCACAAAGTAAGTAAAAAGAATATACTCTGCAACAGCTTTCACATATGGCCACAAACTCAGCCATAATTAATGGAATATTATCTCTATCTGAGATCTATCATGGGAATCAAAAATAAATCGTAAACAGAATCTCTACCTAGTCACTCCATAAATACTGTTACAGAAATTCAGTGAATCATTAAATATAAAACAATATTTTGCAGATTTATTTTGTAAGAAACTTCGAATAAAATAACATATAGAAATGTCTAGGGTTTCGTAGGCATAAACAAGAAACTATATACACTGCTATATCCTTTGACCAATATATATATAATATATTGCAGATTTATTTTCTTAGAATCTACAAATATAATTATTTATAGAAATATCTAGGGTTTCGTAGGCATAAACAAGAAACTCTAGACACTGATATATCCTTTGACCGATATGAACAATATTTTGCAGATATATTCTCTAAGAATCTACAAATATAATTACATACATAAATGTTTAGGGTTTCGTAGGCATAAACAAGAGACTCCTATATCCTTTGACCAATATGAACAATATTTTGCAGATATATTCTCTAAGAATCTGCGGATAAAATAATAGAAATATCTAGGGTTTCGTAGATATAAATAAGAAACTCTAGACACTCCTATATTCTTTAATCGATATGAAAATCATTTTGCAAATTTATTCTCTAAAAATCTGCGGATAAAACATTGTACAGAAATGTCTAGAGTTTCGTAGGCATAAATAAGAAACTGTAGACACTTCTATATTCTTTGATCAATATGAAAAATATTTTGCAGATTTATTATTTAAAAATCTTCGGATAAAATAACCTATAGAAATGTGTAGGGTTTCGTGGGTATAAACAAGAAACCCGAGGATACTCCTTGACAATCCTTTGACCGAAATGAACAGTATTTTGCAGATTTATTTTCTAAGAATCTACAAATATAATTATACACATCTAGGGTTTCGTAAGCATAAACAAGAGACTCCTATATCCTTTGACTGATATGAACAAATATTCCACACATTTATTCTCTAAGAATCTACGAATATAATTGTCTACATACATAAATGTCTAGGGTTTCGTAGGCATAAACAAGAGACTCTAGATACTCCTGTTTCCTTTAACCGATATGAACTATATTTTGCACATTTATTTTCTAAGAATTTACGAATATAATTACATACATAAATGTCTAGGGTTTCGTATGCATAAACAAGAGACTGTAGATACTCCTGTTTCCTTTGACCGATATGAACAATATTTTGCACATTTATTCTCTAAGAAACTGCGGATAAAATTTTATATATAAATGTTTTGGGTTTCGTAGGCATAAACGAGAAACTCTAGACAAGCCTATATCCTTTAACCGATATGAACAATATTTTGCAGAGTTATTCTCTAAGTATCTACGAATATAATTACATATAAAAATGTCTAGGGTTTCGTAGGCATAAATTAACGTCTAAAATTATTTTTAGTTTAAACAATATAAATGTAATGTACTAAGTAAAAATGAATCGTTTTCTCATCTTAAAAAGTTAATGAATAAATAATCTAACTATATAATTAGCAAGTGTCTGTATGTAGTGGCAGTAACATTATGACGTCAATTTTTCTAAAGTTCTCGTGATTGGCTAACTGGGGACACCCTGTTTCTTGATTGGCTGACAGGTGACGCCCTCTCCCGTGATTGACTAACTGGTGATATCCTGTCCCGTGATTCGCAGACTGGCGACGAAATTATCATACGTTAAAAATAAAACCAAATACACATACAAACAATTGAAATTTTTATATTATAAATCCGTCATTGTTGACGGGTAATAACCTAGTTATATATATTAGGAACGTTATTATACGTCTTTAAAAATAAAAATCAATTTCAACTCTTAGGTGAATCAGACGCATACGATACGCGACACGGTCATAAAAAGTTGATGATTCCGAAGCACAGAACCACTACTTATGAACGCAGTCTAAAATATATGGCAATCATTTTATTTAATAAGCTATCAGAAATTCAGCAATTAAGTAACTTCAAAATTTTCAAAAATAATTTAAAAAATATTTAATAGAAAGACCATTCTATTCGGTTTCTGAATTTCTGATATACAACTAAAATAATATGTTTACTATATTGATGTAATTTTTTTATATATTATTGTGTTTTACTGTATTATTACTGTACGAGTCTTATATCGACAATTGTATGATCTATTGCAGTGTTTCTCAACCTTTTCTGGTCTGGGACCCCCCGAAATTATGTAAATATTGTCTGCGGCCCCCCTATACTATGGTGTATCAAGGTAATGAGAACACAAATTTTTTTCGAAAAAGCGACGTGTGAGCAAGTTGGGAAAAATTTTAAAAACTAAAATTTATTCACAAAATTGAATAGTAGTATTGAAATTTTCCGGAAAAAACCGGAAGTACAGGATATCAAGGACAATTTCGAATTTTTAAATGGGAACGTATGTCATATTGGATATCTTTGGATAGAGCTTTTCAACAACTTTTACTTAAACATTTTTTTAATATCTTTTACGGTTGACAAAAAACTGTGATATTTTTAAATGACGATTATATTCCCTATAACGACTTGAAAGTAAAGTATTTTTATTTACAAGTGTTCAAAGTGCCTTCCATTTTAATTTAAACACATTCGCATCCTTACTTTTGAGTTATCTGTAGCTCGGAGTGCAATTAAAAAAAATATATAATAAAAAATATTGCACTTTCAAGTCGTACCTTCTTCAAAGTACAACTTGAAAATACTTGAAGTACCTCCAACGCGACCCATTGTCAGAGAATCCCATCAATCGACACATACAATTTATTTTACTTTGATATAGTCTACTTATAGTCTGTTTATTTGGTTAAAGTGGAACTATATTTTCAAATCTAGTAATTTTTATCAATTGAATGAAACTTTTGATCATTTGGTTTAGTAAAAGCCCATTTACTCATTATAAAGTTAGCTAGTGACAACTTAAACGTTTGAAATAGCCTGTAGTTTAAATTAGTTGAAAAAATAAGTAAATTATGTATAAAAATAAATAGTATATTTATTTTATTTATGTTATGAAAGGTATATTTTTATGAATATAAATGTAAGACATTTCTAAATATGGATAAAATTTATATCTTGCAAGATTGAGTGCATTTTTATTACATTTTCATGTTTGATCTTGTATGACTTCGCGGCCCCCCGACTAAGCCTTCACGGCCCCCCAGGGGGCCGCGGCCCCCCGGTTGAGAAACGCTGATCTATTGGACAGTAAAGATTATTATCATTATTATTATTACTGCCATTAGATATATGCTACCTAAACTTAGCAAATCTTGTTTTATATTAAAAAAAACTTAAAGATATGGTTTCTTCTGATATACTTAGAACTGCTTACTTTGGAACTTTTTACGAAACAATGAGTTATGGCATTTTGTGTTGGCGTTCCTCTGAATCCTCAAAGGTTTTTGTACTTCAAAACGTGCTATTCGCATAATAGCTGGTGCCCCCTTTAGATCATCTTGAAAATCCCTTTTTCCTGTTTTGTCCATATTAACTCTTCCATCTGTTATAAATTAGAAGCCGTAAAGTTTGTTAAAAATAATCCGCACATTTTCGCTACCAATTCTGACTTTCATTCTTATAATACCCGCAGTAAAAACTCAATTGTATGTCCCTCTCATAGCTCTGCACTGTACAGTAAAAGTCCTCACTACATGGCTTTAACATTATTTAACTGTGTACCACCTGCATTAAAGTCTATAACGTCCAGTAGAGCATTTAAATTAAAATTTAGACATTTTTTACAATTCAACTGTTTTTATAGCATACAGGAATATTTACACCATAAGGGCTAATATTAAATTATGTAATCTCTTAACTGTAGTGTTTGTTAAATTTATTTGTATAGTTAAACTCATGTGGTTTTAATTTATATTATATGTGTCATCTTGACTAAACCACAACATTTCTGTAATGTGTTATTGGTTGAAAAAATTTATTATTATTATTATTATTGGGTTTGTCAGGTCTTGACAAGCGTCCACTAATCTCAAACTTCAGCAACCTTTTGAGCCGCGTCATACTAGAGACTAGTGGAGCTAAATACACACGACTGCATCCCAAACCCTGGCGATATGCAGCCGCGGAAATTACGCTAGATCCAGCGCCCGCACAATGCGGAGTGACCCGAGCAGCACTGATTTCTGCATCCTGCAGATCAAAGAGTTGGCAGAAGATCTGCAGACGGGAATGGACTCGATTTCCCTTCGATAGGAGGCTTTCATGCCACCCAAAACACCAACTATCAGGACTACAAGCTTAACTTTATACCCGGGATACAGCTTTCTAAGCTCGAACAAGAGGTCCATTATTATTATTATTGGGTTTGTCAGGTCTTGACAAGCGTCCACTAATCTCAAACTTCAGCAACCCCCCGAGCCGCGTCACATTAGAGACCAGTGGAGCTAAATACACACGACTGCATCCCAAACCCTGGCGACATGCAGCCGTGGAAACTACGCCAGATCCAGCGCCCGCACAATGCGGAGCGACCCGAGCAGCACTGCTTTCTACATCCATTATTATTATTATTATGGGGTTTGTCAGGTCTTGACAAGCGTCCACTAATCTCAAACTTCAGCAACCTTTTGAGCCGCGTCATACTAGAGACTAGTTTAGCTAAATACACACGACTGCATCCCAAACCCTGGCGATATGCAGCCGCGGAAATTACGCCAGATCCAGTGCCCGCACAATGCGGAGCGACCCGAGCAGCACTGCTTTCTGCATCCTGCAGATCAAAGAGTTGGCAGAAGATCTGCAGACGGGAATGGACTCGATTTCCCTTCGATAGGAGGCTATCGAAGGCTTTATTATTATTATTATTATTATTATTATTATTATTATTATTATCATTACCGCCATTGATGATTGGCCGTTACGTTTAAAGGTCTGTGTGAAGGCGAGGGGAGGACATTTTGAATAGGACATTTATTTTCATTTAATATGATATATGTGTAAGTGCAACAATATAAAAAATCATTTGTAACTTGAACTGTTTTTAGGGTTTTGTAGGTATGACCAAAAAACCCTTATACCGTCATTTTGTCGTCTGTCTGTCTGTCTGTCTGTCTGTCTGTCTGTCTGTCTGTCTGTCTGTCTGTCTGTCTGTCTGTCTGTTCGGTCAAAATTGTAGCCAAACGGCTAAACCTAGAGAGTTGAAATTTGGCATGCTTATACAACTCGTTGACCCGCACATAGGAAAAATACTAAAACATCTATAAAACATATCACTCTAAAAATATAAACAAATATGTGCTCATCGAAAAAAAAAATATTTTTTTTAAATTATGAGTAGGGTATCAAATGAAAGCCCTTAGTACGTGGATTAACGATCAAAATTTTATTTTTGCAAAATAAATTATTTTGATGCTATTTTTGCCAAAATTGTGCAAAAAAAATTTTGTCCCACACCCTGTAGCCCAGATGGTTTAAACTAAAAATCTGAAAAAATTCTAAGTAATGTACATTGGTGTGAACCGGAATAGTACAACAGGAATTTTTGATCAGATTATGTTTTCGGAAAATAACGCATTTTTTGTGTTTTTAACTAAAATATGTTAACTATTTAATACGTTGTGTAACATATCACAACAATAACTCTCGTGGCGTGGTTGGATTCGTCATGCGCTTAATAATATAAGTTAACTTGCAAACTAGGGTTCGAATCCTGTTGATTTTATTTTTTATTTTTTTTTTTGCATTTTTATTTTGTTTAAATTATTTTGTTAAAATTCTAGTTATATTTGGTAAATAGTGCATTTAATTTTTAAAAGCGTAAATTTAATAACCAGTGGAAAGTGTTGAAATTATAATTTAATTGTATGTTTGACGAAATCAAAGGGCGGGACTTATGATGTAAGCAACCAATGGAAGCCATAGGTGCAATTTTCAAAATCTTAATGAACTTTGCTATATAAAAAAAATACTGCATATATTTAGAAACTCAAATAATGGTATTAGGCATTCGAATTAAAATTCATAAAACAATATTTTGACATAAAATTTGTTTTGGCATCCCAAATAATCATCGTTCAGTTACTAAATACCTGCAAAACCCAGAAATGTGTGAAAATTCACACTTCACATCAATTTTTTTTATTTTATTATAATCCAAACACTTTGTACCAGTAATTATGGCAGATAAAACCATAAATATGTGTAAAGCAGGGAATTTAGCACTTCACAACATTTTTAAAATTAACTTGAAATATAGAAACCAAAGTTCACATTCTCATACAGATATAAAATTAAACCGTAGCGACACTTGTGGAGAAAAATAATAACTTCAAATCCCAGGCCAAATAAAGAGTCATATTTAATTTAACCAAGCAATATACAAACACTCGCTTCGCCACCAACCGGAAGTAAGGTCAACAAAGAAAAATAATCAAACGATCACTTGATGTTTACATAGAATGGAGCATTGAGTCATTGTATGGTATGTATGGTGATATTGGGATAAGAAGATTCAGTCTTGTACGAAGAATAATATTGAATATTTGCCAAACTATTCTCACGTAGGGTCATGTGCAAAGTATCAAATGTCGGTATTACCATGAAGATGATTTAAGTATACGGTAGAGTTTGTAGGAATGAACAAGAATGGAGAAAGAAAAGTGTAATGTGTAACAGTGGTTCTTAACTGGGGGTACGTTATAAAGTACTAGGAGTACTTGATACGAATGTGGCTTGAGGAGTTCGGACAGTAATAGAAAGCAGGTGCTGCAATTATCATGACCCACGCGAAGATTTAAGTCTTTTGCCAGACTTTCGGATGCATAAGGCACACACACGAACACCTCATGGCAAGACTAGAAAACAAACTATGAGAAACATGTAACGAACAACTCACCGTTAACCACGTACTAATTAACTGTCAACTCTACACCAATCTACGTACAAACTACAATTTATAACAAGACTTTAAAGACATTTTAAGATTAGACTCAACAAGGTTCACCAACGTAGGTACTCAACTTTTACAGGGAACCAATATTTGTCATCTAAAATAAATTTAATCATTAAGAACACTGGTCAACAAATTTAAACTTTTATTTTTGCTGATTTAGATCTGGTACTTGTTTTTAACTAATTTTGGGGTGCTGATTTCAAAAATGTTAACAGTTTTTGCCAATCACGTCAAATTTATGTTCTATCGTATTTTGACTTTTCTCACCTTTTCACGTTCTGATATACGTCTACTTTAATTTCAACTTCGTTCTTGTTGTCCAATATATTTCCAATATAACGAACATAAGTGGATCATCTGTGTAGATCTTAAAATGCTAAACATTTTACTTGGCCAACAAGGTGGATTCACAAAATATCCATGTTTTTTCTGTTTGTGGGACAGCAGAGCGAGAGATAAGCTTTCGACTCTGGCCGGTGAGAAAAGATTTAAATATTAGAGACCCAAAAATAATACATGAACCTTTGGTGGAGCGAACAAAAATCTCCCCCCCCCCCCCTCTTCATATTAAACTGGGTCTAATGAAGCAGTTTGTAAAAGCGTTGAACAAAGATGGTGACTGTTTCAAATATATATCTGAAACATTTCAAAATCTCAGTAATGAGAAGCTAAAAGCTGGCATTTTTGACGGACCACAAATTAGAAAATTAGTGAATGATCCACATTTCACTGTACATATGGATGATATGGAGAAGAATGCATGGCAGTCTTTCGTGGCGCTCATCAATCATTTCTTGGGAATAAAAAAGCCGAAAACTATGTAGAGGTCGTTGAAAATTTGATTGAAAATTATCATCATCTGGGGTGCAACATGAGCGTGAAACTTCATTTTTTAATCTTGACAAATTTCCTGTCAATCTGGGAGATGTTAGTGATGAACAGGGTGAAAGTTTCCATCAGGACTTAAAAGAGATGGAGAGACGTTATCAAGGAAGGTGGGATACTCACATGATGGCTGACTACTGTTGGAGTATTAAAAGAGACCTATCAAACGACAATTTAATCCTTAAATTATTTTGTATTTCTATTTTAACACTCCAATGTATTAAAATATAATTAAAACTGTTCTAATTTTCTCTCTTTCACTATAAATAAAATTTTAAGAATATTTTCTAATTATTTAGTCCTTATTGTTCTTCAAATTTGTACCAATTACAGTATCGACGTCTAAAATTAAACGATAGAAGCATTATTTGGCCGAAAAGACGTATTTGTTGTAGAGCAAAAATCTGATGTGATACGCAAAAACTGATTTGACATTTGAGTTCAGCAGCACCAAATTAGTAAGAAACAAGTCTTAGATGTAAGTCAGCAAAAATTGTGTTGACCAATGTACCAATATAATTTTCTGACATATAATGCGGGGAAGTCCAGAAATTCCATGTCTATGTCTGTTTAGTGTCATACTAATTTGAATGACATGGCCCTAACCAAAAAATAATATAGAATTTGGGGCCTTGTCGTTCATATATGAATGATTATATAAAAAATTGCCAAAGATTCAAAAAACATGTTCAGAAAATATATTCCTGTGGTCAACCCTAGGGGTTTTTTTTATATCATTTTGGCACGCGATGTGTTAAGCAAGAGCTAACTGCCAAAAGTAACACCCCTTGTAATTATTGAATACCTTAGTATTATACTTCTATTGACATATTTACGGGTAACCCTGTACAGATATTTAGTACACTGTAGTGCGTCGTTCATTTTAACCGGTCGCAGTAGACAAATATTTCGTTTAAGAAATGTAGAAATCCTCGAGCTGCGTTAAATATAATTTGTAAAGTTGAGCATGTAGGAAAATAATGCTGTAAGTTTTAATCTTGGTGGAGTATTTGTGCGTGGTGTGGAGTTGGAATTCTCGCAATATACGTAATTTCCATGAAATTCAAGTTTTTAAAAATACTGTCTTGAGTGTCATTATTAACTGTCAAGGGGAACTGTTATTCGGGAGAGTATTATACAAAGTATGAAATAAAAAGAAATTGCACATAAAAAAAATAACAAATGGAAACATTGCATTGCTCTACTTTCTCTAATTATATTATGGAGAAAGAAACATTTATTATTTCACTTAAGTAGAAAACCGACAGTTCAAATAAACTTTGTACTCAAGAATACAGATGGAATTAAAGTAGCTTTTTAGCCAGATAAAACTGGTCGAAATATACATTACCATGACCTAAAGAGATACGAGAGTCTTTTTGGACTGAATCATTTAATCTCTCCTTCAATATTTGTGGGGGTTAAAGATAAAGTGTATTAAGAAAATTTTTTAAACAATAACTAACTACATTTGGAAGCAAAAACTGGATACACAAATCTTTTATACAACCTCTAATAAGACAAAAAAAAATTAAAAAGTTGATGTGAAGTGTCAATTTTCACACATTTCAGGGTTTCGCAGGTATTTAGTAACTGAATGATGATTATTTGGGATACCAAAACAAATTTTATGTCAAAATATTTTTTTTATTAATTTTAATTCGAATGCCTAATACCATTATTTAAGTTTCTAAATATGTGCATTATTTTTTTATATATCAAGGTTCATTAAGATTTGGAAAATTGCACCTATGGCTCTCATTGGTTGCTTAAATCATAAGCCCTGCCCTCTGATTTCGTATACATTCAAACATAGAATTAAATTATAATTTCAACACTTCTCACTGGTTATTAAATTTACGCTTTTAAAAACTAAATGCAACATTTACCAAAATATAACTAGAATTTTGATAAAATAATTTGAACAAAATAAAAATGCAAAAAAAAAAACAGAAAAATTAAAATTGACAGGAATCGAACTAGAGTTCAATTCAAATTCCTTCGTTTACAAATTACGAAGCGTCTACACAACGCACTACGCTACGAGAGCTTACTTATCGACTGTGTTACATAGCAAATTAAATATTTAACATATTTTAGTTAAAAACACAAAAAATGCATTATTTTCCTAAAACATAATCTGATCAAACATTCCTGTTGTACTATTCCGGTTCACAACAATGTACATTACTGAGAATTTTTTCAGATTTTTAGTTTAAACCATCTGGGCTACAGGTGTGGGACAATTTTTTTTTGCACAATTTTGGCAAATATCCCGTCAAAATAATTTATTTTGCAAAAATAAAATTTTGATCGTTAGTCCACGTACTAAGGGCTTTCATTTGATACCCTACTCAGAATTTTAAAAAAATATTTTTTTTTTTGATGAGCACATATTTGTTTATATTTTTAGACGGATATGTTTTTTAGATGTTTTAGTATTTTTTCTATGTGCGGGTCAAAGAGTTGTATAAGCATGCCAAATTTTAACTCTCTAGGTTTAGCCGTTTGGCTACAATTTTTACCGGACAGACAGACAGACGACAAAATGCAATAACTCGCAAAATAATGTACACTCCTTTGTGCGCCAATAAACATTCATATAAAATAACAAATTAAAAATTATTTGCACGTTATTTTAAAAAAATGCGTTCAATATATATGCTATAATAAACCTATTTTATGTAATATATCAACAGTGTAATATAAAACAGTATTATAAAATGAATTCAAGTCTGGCGGGGGGGGGGACTATTAAATGTTAATTCGTAACTGAACATGAAGCCTGCGGCTGTTTTCGCAGCGATCGGTTTATAAATATCTGCTAAATTAAAATTTATATTTTATTGTTATTTAACTAGAGTAAAAGATACAAAAAGTACTGGAATTTTGAATACATACCAACACATTAGCATTTTAATAACTCTGCTCTTTGATAAATATTTATATTTATGCATTCTTCCTTTTTGCTGCATGAGAGAATTATGAAATTTTAAAATGTTTATATAATTTTACTTCTCTTCTGTGCAACTAGTCTCTGCGACATCCATAAACCATGCTTGTTCCTCATGGCAAAGGTCTAGGAATTGAATCCTGGCATGAACATAGAATTTTATGCGTTATTATTACCTCATCTTGATTAATAACTTATTTAATTAATAAAAATACAAACGTAAAAGTTAATACCTATCTTTATAACCAAAATAAAGTTATAAAATAAATGGGACATAATGGAATAAATATGGAATTCTGGGTGTGCGTTCGTTGTCTTGAACCCACGTCAACAATATCAGTACCGTCTGCACTCCATAACGAGTGTTTACAGTACTGAGCTGTACGCTATTTTTAAGGCCCTGTGTTTTGTTTCGTCAGAGCAATCTCGGTCAAGTGTTATCTTGACCGACTCGCTGAACGCTCTGAACTGTATCCAAGATCCAGATCCAGTACATCCTCTTGTACTAAAGATCCGGTTGCTACTCCACAATCTGAATGCTCAGAGTGTGAGGGTAGAGCTGTGTTGACATAATATACACTAAATAATAATTTAAAATAGAAGAATAAATAAATAAATATAGTACTTAATATTAAAACAAGAGTTCAGAAAGACTAGCTAGCAAGCGCGTTAAAATTTATAAGGCAAGAATTCATTGACAAAATAAAATCACTGTCTGTTAAAAAAAATATATATATATTTTATTTTTAAAAGTATTAAAACAGTCAGATTTAAAATTATCAGGCAGTAAATTCATGAACTTTACTGAATAATTGTTAGTATTATTTCTTGATTTTTGGAGCCTTATATAGGTTGGATAGATTTTGCCTTTATTTCGAGTGTTGTAGTTATGTACCTGCTCATGTGTTATAAGTTCATTGAAGTTTTTGTGGGCATACAATAGGGAATTGTAAATAAATAGAGAAGGCAGTGTCATAATTTCCAGTTCAGGGAAACAAAGCCTACAGTCGGTTTGGTAAGAGACTTCGGCCAGAATTCTTACAGCTCGTCGTTGTAAGGAAAAAATTCTTTCTGCCGCAGGAGAATGTCCCCAGGCTAAGATGGCATAGGATATTACAACTGGAACAATGCAAATTAAGTAATGCGAACAATTTCTCTGGAAACTGAGGCCATAAGATTTCTTAATAGATATTCGTCTGTTGTTGACGTGCTCGGGCGTACGGCACGCTCTTCGTCGTTCACATCTTCTCGGCCCTCTGAGAACATTTTGTACCAGCGATAAACGTTGCTTCGGTCCAAGGTAGCTTCACCATATGCTACAGTCAACATTCGGAATGCGTCCGCGCACTTAATTTTGTTTTTCACACAATTTGATACAGATCCTTTGATCCATTTTTTGGTATAGGAAAAAATCGAAGACGAGCCAAAACACGTGCAAGCAAAGCAACTGTCAAAAATTAACTGAACATTCAAATAGCCGAACTTGTCGGCATAAGTGAGAGACATGAGTACCAACATAAAGACACAAAAAAATCGAAAATCGAATATACGTAACCCGCGGAAATTCAAAATTCGCGATACTTTTTGAACAGACCTCGTACAGTGCTACATAATTTATTGGATGGGAGCTAACGTGATGATGCCACTTGAGGGTGGGGTCGAGATGAACACCCAAGAAATTTACGAAATCTGGGTTGTCAAAATTATGGTTTCTCAATGCAAATAGGAGGTGTTGAGTTTTGCTATAATTTAAGATGAGGCCGTTTGATGTAAACCACAGTTTGGCTTTGTTAACAACTGCATTATTTTTGCTAATCGTACTATCTAAGGAATTAGATGTCACTATTAGCTTAGTATATTTAGTTAGAATATTTTAATATCTCTTGTTATTACTATCCAATATCATATTTATAACGTTTAGTTCAAATATCTTTTTATAATCATTGACCACTTGAAAAAACTCTATAGGTCAAAGTTTACACTGCAAAAAATTATAATCCGTGTTGATTGGAGCGGATGTGAAGAATCCAGGATTGACGTAATTGTAGTTATCGATTGAGGCGGTAAGTAATAATAGTCTAGGTATCACCTCCTCTCCTTGAACTTTACCACCCCTCTCTGTCTCCTCCGCCCTCCTCGTCCTCCTCCAGCAACAGCAGCACCACTCCACAACTCCTATTGATTCCAGATGACTAACAATACACCGCTTAATAGAACGTCTTACTGTCTTCCAAATACCATCACTGGATTATAATGACTTTGTTTCATGACAAGGAATCCGGACTATACACGCAAAAATTAATCACTAACATTCTACACGTCAAGCATTTTATATAAAACAATCTTAATAAAATAATATTTAGGATTAACGCATAATTTAGCTGTCTTCGCAGTTTTTCCCTTAGAGATAATCTGTGATCAGAAACATATTTCTAATTTTATTCAGTGATTCGTCATCCCTAGAATTGGTTTATTCAATATCCATTTTTACCGAAAATGAGTTAATGTTATAGATTTTAATTTTAGCATTGGTTTTTTTGAAAATCTACCTTAAAATAAGTACAATATGCATGTTTCAATTATTTTTTGTTTAAATTTGTGGTAATTTGTAACATTTTGTTCAATACAGGTTACCCCCGTTCAACGCGGGGGATACGTTCTGGACATGATCGCGTTAAGCGAAATTTCGCAATCAACGAGGGATTTTTGAAAAAAACATTGTAAAACTCGAAAAACACTTTATTTATTAAATAAACATTAAGAATAACAAAAAGGCATACATTAAATAATTAATAATTTATTTATTTATTTTGCTCCACGTTGCAAAAAAGAATCTAGATTCCCTTGTTTGGACTCTCTACGTTTATTACGCAAAATTTGCCCATAACTGTCAAGTAATGCATTAAAGCCACGTTTAACAGCACTCACCCGCTCGTAATCTTCGTCGTTCTCTTCTAGCAACTCCATGCATTGATTGTGAAGAGAAAGGGTTTTTTCGATGGTTTTAACAGTTAAATTTCGCAGGGGAACAGGTTCGTCATTTTCTAGGGACGTATGGCAATTGTCGGTCGCATTATAACGAATCCGTACTAGCCGGGGTCGCAATGAACCAGTTACCAGTATACGGATATTGAATAAATCAATTCGTAGAAATTGGATTTGGCTTTCATTTCGTTCAACATTCAACCGGGTGTATTCTGAAAGATAGGCGTTAAAATTAGCGTCAGGTTAAAATTTTTATTTTAACACCGTGTCTAGAGGGTTATTCCCGGGATTTCCCGCCCGGGAATTCCCGGGAAAATTCTTTAATTTTTATTTCCCGTTTCCCGGGAAAAAACGAAACATTTCCCGAGAAAAAAAAAAACAAATTATTATTCATGCTGATTGCGATACCGATACCGAAATCTTTGTTTAGTTACCTGTAATAGTCGTAATAAATATAAAATTTCATAATCAACATATTATAACGCATTCATCACTTTATAAATCAAAACATCGCTTAACAAAAATAAATTGATTATTTATTTTACGTGGAAAAATTATAAAATGTACAGTTACTCAATTTAATATTCGGACACATTATGTGTCCGAAAATCGAAACAAAAACAAATTTACAAAAAGAATTTAACATGTATGAAACAACTGGAAATATTACTACAAATCTGCAAAAGTTATTGGATGCTTTAATGACTATACAGCCCACATCAATTGAAAGTGAGAGGGTATTCTCGGTGTCATCCAATTTTTTCCCTTGATTGCTTGACTTTTCCCTTGATTGCCTCTCGTTTCTAAAATGTTATTTTCCAAACAAGTAAAAGAAAATAATTATGTTTATGTTATATTTTATTGATTATATATTATATCTTACTGTATTTATTTTATTTTTGAATTAAATTTATTTTATTTTTTTGCAAAAACAACATTTATTTAACTTTTCCGTAAAACTTTTAAAATTTCCACCTCAAATTTATTTTTTTTAAATTTCCCGGGATTCCCGGGAATCCCGGGAAATTAATTTGTAAATTTCCCGTTTCCCGGGAACGAAAATAGTCCGGGAAAAATTACCCTCTAACCGTGTCTAACGCCTTTATAGAATAATGCTACTCTGTAAGAGCATTTGTTAAGGTAAGCGTTAACACCATATTTGTTAACGTGAGGTGCTAACTCACCTTGTGAAGAGGCTATATTAACGTACGCGCATGCGCTGCTACGTTGAATTTTAACATTTTTTGACAAGAAGTTTCAAATGTAAAGAAAATCTTAACCCAATATTTCGCCCCAATTTAAATATTCAGTGGCGAAATTTATTTTAAAAATGGAACAGAAATGTTTGGTCCTGTGATACTAATTATAGCTGGTTTCCACAGTGTATTAAATAAACCTATAACTATATTCAACTTTTATACAGGGTATTAGGTAAATGTGCGGCAAAATTTTAAAGGCAGCTTTGTTGGCCCATTTAGAGCTAATATTTTGTCTGTTACAACAATCAAATATGTGACTGAGATAAATAGAAACCATGGAAACAATATCGTCATTTTATTTCAACAAAATGCATGTCTGCATATTCTTCAATTGTGTAATGTGCCATTTTTTTAACAAAATCGGAACAAAATTTTAGATTATGACGTACACGTACAATAGTATTCTATTATTGAACTAAAATTATAATATTTTTTCTCTATGGCAACTATACAACTTCTGGATTAATATGAAAAATAAAAAATGTCAGTGGTTTTCAAAATTTTGGGCATCTTTTTGTTTGTTTATTTTTGTAGGAAATTCACATTTTAGAGAAAATTGGCAAAGGAAAAATCGATTGCATTCTACGTCACCATGCTGTCTTTTAAATTGTGCCGGACATTTACCTAACACCCTGTATCGACAATTTATATACTACATTGTAACAGTTTATCTCATTTTTGAATAAAATGTGAATTTATTTAATTTTTATAAAGGTGTTTGGTAATATCAATTATTAAATAATTAATTGATTTATAATGCTATTTCTACCCTGGATTATGTGGAATAACATTGTTGTGATCTTCATTATCATTCACATCAATTATTTCTTCAAATAATACACCATTCAAATGAACTGCAATATTGTAAAGCACGACAGATACATAAGTGATTTTTGTAGCTTGCAGAGGATTATAATTTTAAGTACAAAATTTCTCAACAAAATACAAAACTGCTCTTCAATACTCCATTTGTTTTTTACTTGCCCGACCTTAATATATAAGGGGCAAGTATTGTAATCGCGAAAATTTTCGATGTCGAGATTTTGACGGATGACCACGTTTCATGGTCCAGGGAATCCAAAAAACCTATTTTCGAAGTGCCGTCCGTATGTGTGTGTGTGTGTGTGTCTGTGTGTATACACGATAACTCAAAAACGGTTTAACTTAAAGAGTTAGTTCTGGTACTAAAAAATTCTCCTATTAAATGGGAAGAACCCTATTGTTTTTTATGAAAATCGGTTGACTAGAAATGGGAGTTTACTCGTGTCGATTTTAATATTTTTGCGAATATTTAGCAACAGAAAAATATTTCGAAAAAATTTATTGAACAAAAGTTACTATAAATGCAATAACTAATAACTTTTATTTGAGACGTTTTTTGATAAAACGAAAAATTTCGAAAAATTTTTGTAAAATTATTTAAAATTTTTTCATACTTATATGTAACGTTTCCATGGTCATGATAATTAATTCGTAACTAGTAAAGCAAGCCTTGGACAAAAATTTGTATAGGACATAATTTGATGTATTTTTGAAGATTTATCTAAATATTTAATTTTTTTTTTTTTTAGTTTACATTTTTTTTTAAATATTTTTTTTATGGGAGGGCAAGTCTAGCGGAGGTTTCCTTTCGCCACTGGTTTCTATACAATTACTTTAACTTGTGTCTGGGTTACTTGTATCACAAAAATTATGAAGAGCCATTCTTAGCTCTACTGTAAAGAATTCACTTTAAAAAGTATTATAAAGTTTGAATTTTGTCTTATAACAATTAATATTCCTACCGTTTTGTATTTTATTCAATTTATTTTGATAACATGACATTTACTTAAATATGATCAGCCATTTTTGCGAACTTAACACCAGCGTTAACTTTTAAAGCCACCTTTTCGGTAGGGGATTATTGTAGAACGTTAACTGGCTATTGAAATATTGCCGCGTTAAAATATTAACACAAATATGTTTATAGAATAGCATTTACGTTTAAAATGGTGTTAAAAAAATTAACGTCAGTTTTCAACGTCAAATGTTGACAAAAAAAATATAGTTACTTGGCAGCTACCAATATAATCGCGTTATTGACAATGATAGAATTGAATTCTATTCATCCTAATAACACCACTGGTTTTTTGGTTATGCGGCACAGCACTAATTAAAACTGCCATTCATTCATTTTAAATCCAGTAACAAATTTGGAATAATTATCAGTTGTCAGTTGGTTACATAGGTGAGACGAGTGATGAAAGTGAAATTGAAAGAAATATAGTAGTGAATGATCCACAGGTGTCAGTCCGTCTATTTTTGTGAATGTGTTCGTTGTGGTGAATTGGGCAGTGCTGAGCAGTGGAGCGATTAAGGACGAGGATACGAGGACCTTTAGTCTGTGCCCTGAAACCGAGACCGTCCCAGTAACGCCAGTAACGCCCAACACAGCCAGCAGATACTATTCTTCAATCTAATTATTCGGATCACGTTTCCACTGGATTCTTTGTAGCTTTCTTAACGCGACTAATTTCACTCCGAGAAACCTAAATCTCGATGCTTTTTACATTTCTACCACGAAATAAAATTAGGAGGGATTGTTTGCGAGAAATTCCAAGATTTATTGTAAATCGTGATATGATAAAACTACAAATATAAAATTCAACATGTATACAATACAATATCAGAATTCTTCCATTATATTTCAACTAACTCTATAAGATAAAAACGGCTGATATGAGTAAATATCTCGATAGTTATTTGAGAAAATCACGTTTTGTTTTAAAAATAAGTTGTTCAATTTTGAATTTAGTTTGTAAATCAATTCGTTGATAGGGAGCTCATTAATGTCTATAAAGATAATATTTTTCTAACATATAAGCAATCTTCCTCTTAGATCGAATTACCATATTTATGATAGAATGATAGTTCGAGAGACAGACAGAGCGACAGATCTTATAAGCTAGTGAATAATCACAATCACAGCATTTAAATAAACAAATTATTAAAATTTGGCATACATGGTATTTTGCTGAGATGGTTCATATCTTACATAAGTAATAGAAGCCAGGCTGTAAAAATTTATAATTTCATATCGCGTTTTGTTAATGTTACTTCCGGGGTACCGCAGGGTTCGCATCTAGGCCCTTTACTTTTTTCTATATTTATTAATGATGTTCTCGCTGCTGTAAATCATAGTAACATATTACTTTTTGCAGACGATATAAAAATTTATTCGAAAATTAGTAATTCGCTGGATTATTATCTACTGCAATTAGATCTAAATAACTTTTATTCCTACTTTTTAAAAAATAAACTCTTCTTAAATTATAAAAAATGTCAAGTTATAACTGTTTCTCGAAATAAAAATTCCTATCAATTTCAATATAGTTTAGGCAGTCACAATTTACAAAGAACCAATGTTGTCAAGGATCTCGGCATATTTTTAGACTCAAAATTAACATTTGAATCTCACTTTAATTATATTTGTGGTAAAGCTTGGAAAATGCTAGGCTTCATTATAAGGGCAACAAAAAAATTTCATTCCTCATTATCAGTGAAATCTTTATACCAGGCTTACGTCTTTAGTTTATTAAATTTTGGGTCAGTTATATGGAACCCTTCTTACAATAAATATGTTTTATGTTTTGAAAAAATCCAGAAAAAGGCAGTACGTTACATTGTCTCAAAATCGGATGTACTGTCTAATAATGAGAGTTACCAGCATCTTTGTTTAGACTGAAATATTTTACCGTTGCAGGAATGAAGAGTTCTTTCTGACATGATATTTATTTATAAAATTGTAAACAATATTATTGACCGCAACGAACTTGTATTACTAATTAATAATCATGTGCAGAACTACAACACACGCCGTAACGAGTTGTTGCACCAGAATTACGCTAGCACTAATTCTTTTATCAATTCTCCCATTGTCAGACTTTCTTCGATATATAATAATATTTTTGGACACATTGATTTATTTAATAATTCTCTTCATAAGTAGATAGAATGTGTAAACTTTTATTAAATAATCAGTTAGCATAAATTACAAATCATTGTAAAAAAATTGTTGAATTTTTTACATTTTGAACTGTACTGATTTTGTTGTAAATGTATGTAAAAATTTAGTGGACACTTCGCTGGGTTCGTCCCGTTTGTGTTGCCAGGGTAAATAAATAAATAAAAAAAAAATATATTAAGAGTTCGACAGAGAACAGACCAACAGACCAACAGACTTGGATTCAAAAGACTACCCGGTAGATATGTTGTTCGAAAGTGCAACAAGCTGTAAAATTGACCGATTGAACGACCAACACAGCGATATATCGCTAGGCTGACAAATTAAGAAACCACCAGAACAATAAGTCCAGTGAACAACAAACCGACAGACCGACTAACCAGCAGGCAGAGATTCTGGCTATCTGACAGATGGAAACATTTTTAATCTAACATACATACGGATCGAAAAACCGGCAGAACAATAAATCAATAGACCAACAAACCTACTGGACCAGAATCCCACAGATTACTAAACCGATAGTTCGACATATTGACAGATTATCTGTTCATACAAATCATAAGTGACAGTACCAATTTTGACATACGCCTCAGAATCCTGGACCACTACAAAGACGCACAGGTCTAAAATAAGAAGCTCCGAAATGAGATTTAAAAAAAAAATCGAAGGTAAAACAAAATTGGACAGAATAAGAAATGAAGTAGTTAGAGAAAAACTAGGCACAAAACCAGTAGAGACTATAATAGAAGAAGGACAGCTAAGATGGCTGGGACATATACACAGAATGAGTGAAGACAAAATAGTAAAAAGAGTTTATGAAGCAAGAACGGTGAAGAAAGTTAGACCAGGAAAACCGAGAAAAACCTGGCAACAAGAAACAAAAGAAGCTGCAACGAAGAGAGGCGTAAAGTGGGAGGAGATAAGAAAATATACAAAGGACAGAATACGATGGAAAGAAGTATGGAGAGCAACACCAGAAAATAAGTAACTCGACTATAGCCTTACACCGCAAGGAAAGAGGCTTCAGGATTAAGTAAGTAAGTAAGTAAGTAACAAATCATGAAAAATTTATAAAATGGTTACCATATTGCTGCCACCTTTTGAGACTTAACAAAAGCATTCGACTGTGTCTCCCATCTTATATTACGCCATAAGTTATATTTTGGTGTTAGAGATGTTGCTAAAAAGCTTCTAACGATTTTTTTTTTTTTTTTTTTTGTCATGGAGAACGCTGCTTAATTGTATAAATAATACCTTTTCAACGGTCCAAAGGAGTTTGGAGTTCCACAAGGGACAATTTTGGGTCCGTTATGTTTTAAATATACATTAATGACTTACCAGCAAACATGACCATCAGAAGAATATTATTGAAGGACGATAGTACCTTCATCATTAAAAGAGAACTCATAGGGGAAACTTCCTAAGCTCCCTGACATCTGGTGGCAATTTGCGGAAGATACGAAAGGGACATTGTTTTGTTTTGTTCAGTGGAGAAATACGTGTTTTTTTGTTGTTGTTTGTGTTTTATTTTTATAAATCATGGAAAAAAAATATCAATTTAATTGTGTGCCGCAATGTAAATCGTGAATAAGGAAGAATCCTTCTTAAACATTCCGTAATATACCTTAATTGAAAAAAATATCAATTGAAACGACGTTTGGAGGCTAAGAGAAAGTGGATCGTACGTTTTTATGGACCTAAAAAGTAAAAATGGGCAAAAATCCAAGCCCATGCATGCATGTTTGCTCGCTGCTTTTTATGGAAAGTGATTTTTACGTCCAAGAAAAGACTGAAAAAAAGCATTTATCCCACCCAAAATTTGCCTAAATCATCAGTTGATATATTAAAAGGCCCTTCTACTTTTTCAGGCAGATATATTAATTTTTATTAATATATTTACCATATTTTTGTTATTAATATATTGACAGACAGTCAAAAAGAATTAAAAATACTATGAAAAACTAAAAATTTCCTTGAAATTTATTTAGAATAGTATACTATTACATATCTTGTAAATCGTAGATTACCTTTAAATTAAAAGAAGCTCGGAAAACAGGAAAAATACAACTCGTGTTCATTTTCACAATGTAAACAAATACACGATTAACAGTTTAATGTCACTTTCGAGTCTTCCAGCTTTGCCACATATGGCGCTGCGATCTTAAAAATTTTCCCCTATTAGAAAAAAAAAGGAATAAAATAACTCGTTTGCATAGTTTACTGTTAACAAATTGAGTCAAAACGAAAAAGACGCATGACCTAATATTCAATAAAAATGTCTTAATAAAATAATTATAGAAATTCTTAATTTAACGCCAGTCTAGAACAAAATGTTTATGATTAATTTTCGACATCGGACTATCGTGAAAAATCACCTTTCTCCCATAGCTGCTAACAAACAGATGACAGAATTGCAGAGCGACAGAATAATTAATAACTAAGTTTGAACTGTCAACCAATGAGACAATTGTCAATTCGAGTGTCAAATAGGCCGACAGTCTGGTCAAATTTAATTTCCAAAACTCGTTAGTAGAGTACGATTATTTCTTTCCATTTAACTAAATTTAAATTTTCCCACAGGTGTGTAAAAATAAAATATTTGATTGTCTACGTAAATCGTCTGTTTAGAGAGCGATATACATATCCATAATATAGCTTAAATTGCTGTTAACAAAAGTGTTTGAAATAATATCTGACCAAAACACAATGAGCAGTGTATATCTGTCAGTAGCAACCAAACTTAACAATACAATAAATTACGTAGGAAAATAGGATAATAGAAGAGGACTGTGAGAGTGAACGAGGCCATAACAGCTCGAGCAACAGCAGCAGTAGTCAGCCGCAGTGTTTAACGACAACCATAACGACCGTTACTAGCGATTATGTTTGATTGTATAACTTAATATCGGGGGATGCGCTATCTGTCATGGCCGCCATTGACTGGAGCGCCTCTATTGTCCAGTTCAGCAACCATATTGTACGTTAATCATCCGATATAATTTTTCACATTCCAATGTTTATTGATAGCAGTAATTGGATTCATGTGTTGGTGTATTCAATGTTTTACGTGCGATTAATTTGGCCCATGCCACTGTCTGCCAGTGTTATACTCCACTGTGCTTTATTCACCCAATGTTAATGGTTGGAAAGGTTATATGAATTTGCATTTTATTTGTTTGGAATTCATATAATTCTCTACACTGGACTGATTTGTATCTTTAAATGTGCAAATAATTCGATAATGTTGTATATTTTATCATAATAACTATAGTTTTTTCATTTTGTACAGCATGAGTCAATTCGTTGATAACGCATGGATGTATAACTATTATATGTTGATATTATATCCAAAGGGAACGACCGCTTTTGATTTAACGATTTAACCCTGTTGTACCGAAATGGGTACAAAGATTTTATTTATGAAATAGTTACAAATATCTAGTAAAACAAAGACTAATACAAAAAATTATATATATAATTCTTTATTTCCCCTAGGCCTTACGGCGTTTAGGGCTCTAGATACTACATTAGAATAGAAATAATCATAATAATAATAATAAAATTTAAGATTGTTGAAAATTTGATTGAAAATTATCATCATCTTACACCCCAGATTGATGCCTGAGATGAAAAGCGTTGAACAAAGATGGTACCTGTTTCAAATATACAGCTATGCCAGAAAGTATTAGACCCCCCCACGAAATTTTCCATATAAAAATTTCTAAGAAAAGTATTGGTATTAATTACTTCCTAGAATCAAAACAACCACAATAACAACATTTAGGAAGATATCCGACGATCCTGGAACTACAGGATCATTAGTGGGGGTACAAAGTATAAAAACTCGGTAATGCTTCTATATGACAACATTTGCCTTTGAGCTTTGTATGAACGTTTTGCGCTGTGCTTTTGAAGTTAAACATTTTTTTTCATCATTATTATTTAGTGTGCTAATTAATAATGCCAAAAACACGTGAATTGAGTGAAGTGGAGAGAAGCCAAATTGTGATTTTGAAGAAACAAGGACTTTCAATTCATGAAATTGCCAGACAATTACAATTTTCTCGTTGTGCTGTGCGAACTACCATTCGACGATTGGAGGAGACTAGATGCTACAAAAGTAAGCCCAGAAGCAGAAGAAAAAAAATTACAACAGTCAAACAGGATAGAATTTTGCAACGCATGTCCTTCCGTAATCGCCGGTTATCATCGAAAGATCTCTCCAGTCAACTGAATGAACATTATAACTTAAAAATTTCTCCTAGTACAGTGAGACAACGCCTCTCTGATGTAGGACTAAGAGGATGGAAGGCAAGACACAAACCATATCTGACCCCAGCCCATAAAAATCGACGGCTATTGTGGGCCAGAAAATACCAGGATTGGAAAAGTGAATATTGGGCCAAAGTAATGTGGACAGACGAATCAAACATAGAGGTGAGTATTGAAACACATGTAAATTACTTGCTCAAAGTTTCTAATTTTGAAAAATCACAGAATATTAAATTCATTTTAATTTTTTTTCTATTGCAGCCTTTTGGTTATCCTGGTGCACAGTTTGTTCATCGCCGGCCTGGGGAGGCTTATAAGTCGGAATGTATAATACCTACGGTGAAGTTCGGAGGGGGCAGCATAATGGTTTGGGGCAGTATGGCTGCAACTGGAGTCGGAGAAATCTCCATATGTGAAGGAAGAATGAACAGCGAACGCTACATCGAAATGCTGGAAGAGACTCTGGAGCCTTCATATTTAAAACTATTCGGCGAAATGACACCTAATTACTATTTCCAACAAGATAACGCGCCCTGCCATAAATCTCGACGTGTTTTACAGTGGTTTAGTGATAGTGAGATTAAAGTTATGGATTGGCCCGCTCAATCCCCTGATTTATCCCCGATTGAGCACTTATGGACCGTTTTAAAAAGAAATGTTGCCCAAAATAAGTGTTCCTCGAAACAGACATTAAAGGAAAGGATTATAGCTGAGTGGAATCAATTATCTATAGAAATATACCAGAAATTAGTGGCGAGTATGCCCAGACGAATCAAAAGTGTTATTCAAGCAAAAGGGGGATTTATGAAATATTGATGTATATTTTTATAAATATATATATATTTTTTTAATAACAATATTCTGTTTTTATACTTTGAACCTTATACTATAACTAACAACTAGATAATTAAAATTGCCTGTAATATAGACCTGATAATAAATGAAAACTAAATTTTCCTTAGGGGGTCTAATACTTTCTGGCAAGGCTGTATATCTGAAACATTTTAAAGTCTCAGTAATGAAAAGCTAAAAGCTGGCATTTTTGACAGACCACAAATTAGAAGATAAGTGAACGATCCACATTTCACTGTACATATGGATGATATGGAGAAGAATGCATGGCAGTCTTTCACATCAAAAATTTTCTTGGGAATAAAAAAGCCGAAAACTATGTGGAAGTCGTTGAAAATTTGATTGAAAATTATCATCATCTAGGATGCAACATAAGCGTGAAACTTCATTTTTTAAACAGTCATCTTAACAAATTTCCTGTCAATCTTAGAGATGTTAGTGATGAACAGGGTGAACGTTTCCATCAGGATTTAAAAGAGATGGAGAGACGTTATCAAGGAAGGTGGGATACTCACATGATGGCTGACTACTGTTGGAGTATGAAAAGAGACTTATCGAGAATGGTGCACTCCAGAAGATCTTACGACCGTTTAATCCTTAAATTATTTTGTATTTTTATTTTAACACTCCAATGCATTAAAATGTAATTAAAACTGTTCTCATTTTCTTTCTTTCACTATAAATAAAATTTTAAGAATATTTTCTAATTATTTAGTCCTTATTGTTCTCCAAATTTGTACCAATTACAGTATCGACGTGTAAAATTAAACGATAGAAGCATTATTTGGCCGAAAATATGTATTTGTTGTAGAGCAAAAATCTGATGTGATACGCAAAAACTGATGTGATATTTGAGTTCAGCAGCACCAAATTAGTAAGAAACAAGTCTTAGATGTAAGTCAGCAAAAATTGTGTTGACTAATGTAATCAAAATCAAAAGGGGTGAATTGTGATTTCAAGGATTCCTTAACATCTCTTAGGACCAATAAGATATCGACTTGCTGTTTGCTTACAAAGATTACTTTAAATTTCGCCCCTAAAGGGTGAAAAGGGGAGGTGTGATTTCAAGGATTCCTTAATATCTTTTAGGACCGATAAGATATCGACATTGTTTTTGCTTACAAAGATTAGCCATGCAAATATCGAAAAACTCATTTCAAGATTTTATCGTAATCTACTCGTAAAGGAGTGAATCTACATTCGAGGTGAATTATATATCCCGTCGTATTTTCTGTGTTTGTTGAGTTATAACATTCCTTTCTGGCAAATAGTTGTTTTTTTAAAATGTCTCGAAATGGTTTTCGGAATGGAAAATGGTATTCTTCTTTCGAAATTGAACAAATATATTGTATTTGTGTTTGTGTTTTATACCAATATAGTAGAGCTTTGTTTATTAGCAGAAGTAAAGTGGTGGTGGTGGTGGGCAAAGTTAAAAGGTAAACTAGCATTGTGAGTATGTATTTTGTTACAATGAGTTAATGCAATTATTTCAGTAATTGAGTTCCAATTAACATTTAATTATTTGTCCGGGCCTCTATTGTCAAATACTTAACATTTCATTTCCAGTAACACACAGTTGACACAACTAACAACTGTTTATAAATACACCAAACACATTTGTAATTAGATAACGACTGTACACTGTACACTGCATCGATCAAATTCAACTAATTGCTAAAATGGAAAAATAACATTTATTATTTTAGATGAATGTCTGTATGTGTATCTCGATACTTTAATCATATGTTAATTTAGGCAAATGTTGGTAGTTGGATATGTGGTGGCCACATTAGCTATTTTTAATTAATTTATTATTTTTCCATTTGTACCATTTCGTAGATAGTTTGGTTACACTTTATCCCAACCATGCTAGCAAGAGGTATCAAGACGTAGACGGCTAAAAAATAAAATTTTACTTAACTAAGATATGTATCATACTCGCCAAGTATCACTTTATAGATGTCGGATTGGTTGAGTACATTTATTGTATCTGTTCAATTTGATGCTTGTGAAGACAGAGGTAACTTACCTGAAAAAATAAGAAAATATATTAAAATATAATATTTGATTGACAAATTCGACAAATATATTATCAAAATAAAAAAATAAAAAATACTCTCTAAAGATTACGGCATTTGTGCTATTCGGATAGCACAAATGCCGTTGGAAAATGGACTTGATGTAGAAAAGTTGAGTTAGTTATGGGATACTATTCTCGAATGAAAATGCCATATGCGAGAAAAGCTGAATGGTTATTATAACATAATTTTCTCAAACTGTATTCCAGGACAGTACCCTAATTTTAAATACTTTCTGCAAAAATAAATAAATAAATAATACGTTCCCAACGCCTAGATAGGTCCTACCGTCCTACGATATAAGTCCTACCGATACGATACAAGATACGATACGATACAAGTCCTACCGATACTGAAAAAGGGAGACAGTAACGATGCCAACAATTACCGACCAATTTCCATTTTGCCTGTATTTTCCAAAATATTTGAAAAAGTGCTCTTCAAGCAAATGATTCAGCAACAAATTGATAACGGTCTGCTCTCAAACTCTCAATTTGGTTTTAGAAACGGTAAAAGTACAACAGATGCTATTCTGGATTATATACCTTTTATAACTCATGCCCTTGAATCTGGAGAATACTGCCTTAGTACCTTTCTGGATCTATTAAAGCATTTGACTGCATCTCGCATGATAGATTAATTAATAATCTTATATTCTATGGATTTGATGACAACAGCCGTTCTCTAATCAAATCATACTTATCAGACCGGAAGCAAGTTATACTTTTTGGTAATGTCAAATCTGAAACTTTTCCTATACACTTTGGTGTCCCGCAAGGATCTATTCTTGACCCTTTGCTAGTTCTGCTGTACGTAAATGACTTTCCTCTCTTTATAAATTCAAAATCTATTCTTTACGCAGATGATACTACCTTACTCTGCAAAAATTATAACTTAAATTCCCTTCGCTTAGAGAGTAAATCCGTGGTAGAACACGCCGCATCTTGGTTTGACAGGAATAAATTAACTTTAAATACTGGCAAAACCGAATCAATGATGATTTCCACCAAGACACACGATTTTTCAAACCCCCCGTACATTAAGTTTCTTGGTATCCACATCGACCCACAACTTCGCTGGGATCAGCACTGTGAATTCTTAAGCCGAAAACAAAGGTCTTCATTATTTTTAATTCACAATTTGAAAGCGGAAGTTGGCCTTAAGTGCGACCCCTGGGGGACACCGGAAGTAACAGTTGAAATCTGATATGCCACAATTAATTGCTACAGATTGTGATCTATTCCCGATGTAACGTTCGAACCACCTCAATAAGAGTCCATGTATACCTATTTCAGTTAATTTCTGAAGAAGTAGGACGTGATTAATTTTGTCGAATGCTTTTTGAAAATCTGTTAACGTAAACATTAAAATAAAGTGGATTAAAAACCATTACATTATACAAAATTGTTGATACAATCTTTGTAATACACAAAATAAGTATAACTATTATCCCTATACAAGTTCTTAGCCTGCCTAACAATCCGTTTTAAGTAAAATGTAGAAGACAGTAAAATATTAATGTGAAAGTTGTTGATTTTGTTTCCATAAACTTTTCATCTCTGTTGTTATTCTGTTATCGGATTTGACATTTCAGCTTTATTATAATATTTAAAGATATCCTGAAAGTTTGTCTCATCATGTAAACTTTATAATACAATAAGTACGTTCACGTATACTTGCTTCTACTCCCTTCAACTACCAACCCCCCCCCCGTCCTGGAATATTTAAACTTTAACTTAAATACAAAGTTCTCTGTTTGGATAAAATTGCTCGAGCTTTGATACTTCTTATCGATTACATATTTTAATAATTCCGTCTAGTTCACAGAATATATTAACAGGATCAAATAAAAGGAAAATAATCTTTGGAAACTGTATTTTAAATAGGTTCGCACAACCGCGCTGTTAAAATTTATCTTTATTTTATTTAGTTAACGATGGGATTTTTGTTAGGAGATACACACATACAAGAATACCTCGCTTAGTCCGGGTAATCAGTTCCGCCAATACCCGCCAGTGTCTGGAGTACCTCAAGGCTCGCATCTGGGACCTGCCTTGTTTACTCTATTCATTAATGATATTAACAAAGACATCCGGACAAGCAAATATCTATTGTTTGCCGACGACTTGAAAGTTTACTCATCGGTAAAAACTCCTTTAGATTTTATTAACATCCAGCATGACTTAGACGCAATAACAGAATGGTGCAGCAACAACTTTCTGGCCCTGAGGATAAATGCTGTAGTATATGTTTTCCAAAAAAAGGAATGCATCATCATTTCCCTACTCAATTAATGGCACAAGACTTAAAGTAGTAAGTGAAGTAAAAGATCTTGGCGTTATATTTACAAATAGCGTTTCATTCGAAAAACATATAGACACTATATGTAAAAAATCATTAAAGATGTTGCGAAATAGTGTCAATTTCACAAACATAAATGCTGTTAAGACGATGTACTTTGCATTTGTTAGAATTCATTTAGAATATGCGAGCGTGGTGTGGAACCCGCACCAATCAACGTGCGTTAAAAGATTGGAGAATGTGCAGAGCAAATTTGTAAAATACTTGCTTTACAAATTGCATATTGACCGCACCATGTTGTCAGCTGAACAAAGAAGGACGTTGGTAGGCATACAGTCATTTTGTTTGAGACGAGATAAGCGGGGTATGTTTCCTGTACAAAATATTAAACGGCGCAATACCTTCGCCTGAACTCCTGAGCAAATTTCCAATTAGGGTGTCCAATAGAGCCACAAGGAGTAATAGCACGTTCCAGATCCCTCAGCATAGGACTATATATGGCGATAATGCATCAATTGACAGGATATGCCATCTGTTCAATTCGCTATGCGAGAAGCGCCAGAGTTCCATAGACATATTTGATGTGACTTTGGGGTCTTTTAAAAAGCTTGTCTCGACCCGTCACGCCCAATTAATTTTTTGATATTTGTATATATATTTTTAATATTAGTATTATTTTTTCTTCTTTTTAAGGTTTTGTAGGTATGACCAAAAAACCCTTATACCGTCATTTTGTCGTTTGCCTGTCTGTCTGTCTGTCTGTTCGGTAAAAATTGTAGCCAAACGGCTAAACCTAGAGAATTTAAATATGGCATGCTTATACAACTCTTTGACCCACACATAGGAAAAATACTAAAACATCTAAAAAACATATCCCCCTAAAAATATAAACAAATATGTGCTCATCGAAAAAAAAAATATTTTTTTAAAATTCTGAGTAGGGTATCAAATGAAAGCCTTTAGAACGTGGATTAACGATCAAAATTTTATTTTTGCAAAATAAATTATTTTGACGCGATTTTTGCCAAAATTGTGCAAAAAAAAAATTGTCCCACACCCTGTAGCCCAGATGGTTTAAAATAATGTACATTGGTGTGAACCGGAATAGTACAACATGAAATTTTGATCAATTATGTTTTCGGAAAATAACGCATTTTTTGTGTTTTTAACTAAAATATTTTAAATACTTAATTCGCTATGTAACACAGTAGATGAGTAAGCGCTCGTAGCGTAGTGCGTTGTGTCGTCGCTTCGTAATTTGCAAACTAGAGTTCGATTCCTGTCAATTTTAATTTTTCTGTATTTTTATTGCATTTTTTTTTTTTTTAATTATTTTGTCAAAATTCTAGTTATATTTTGGTAACAAAATTCATGTTACATTTAAATTTTAAAAGCGTAAATTTAATAACAAGTGGGAAGTGTTGAAATTATAATTTAATTCTATGTTTGAATGTATACGAAATCAGAGGACAGGGCTTATGATTTAAGCAACCAATGGAAGACATAGGCGCAATTTTCAAAATTTTAATGAACCTTGCTATATAAAAAAAAATACTGCACATATTTAGAAACTTAAATAATGGTATTAGGCATTCGAATTAAAATTCATAAAAAAATATTTTGACATAAAATTTGTTTTGCCATCCCAAATAATCATCATTCAGTTACTAAATACCTGCGAAACCCTGAAATGTGTGAAAATTCACACTTAGCATAATTTTTTTTGTAAATTAATACCATGTTATTTTTATATTTGTTAATTTACACATATTTGTTGTATATTTATTGTATTAGTTGGCTTCCGACCTGTAAATGCTTATCATGAATAAATAATGACTAGTAATTCTTCTCGAGAATTTCTCGAGAAAAAGTTTTAATTCTCATTTTTCAGTTCTCGAGAAATGTAAAATTTGCTCGATGCTTTTACTTTAGTACTTTAAAGGTGATTATAATTTTAACATGTTTTTATCCTCTAAGATATTTTCAACATTAAAAAAAGATGTATATTCTAATAATTATATAATTATTTTTCTCGAGATTTCTCGAAAATTCTCGAGAAAATAAGTCTAATGTCGAGAAATCAGAAACACTAATAATGACCTTTCAATCATTTTGTAGACAGACAGACACATGAGTGACCATATAAGAATTTTACTTACAAAATCCTAAAAAGTACAGACAACCAGTATTTGATTCTGCGTGATCAAAAATTTTCAGGAGTCTCGTAATTCCCATGGGTGATCCTGGAGTAAAACAGAACCAATGTTATCGGTGAAAACATTAATTGTGGTTAAAATATTTAACTGAGTGTCATGCAATGCAGACCGTATAAATATATAATGAGGGTAATTTATATATGTAATAGTGGGCTGGACCACCAGAGGGCGGAGAAGGACGAGGGGACGTGAGGAGGGTGAATTGGCTCGGTGACTGGTTCACATCGGTATTATCAAAATATTGTCTGAAATTAACTATCGCGGCCTTGTTTATCTGATAATAAAATTATTCATTAGTGCTCGCAGCGACTGAATACATTAAATAATGTTTATTGCCGCACATATGTGGTTAATGGCGTCTGCCTAACTGTCTCTATATGTTATGTGGATAACACACATTTGAGCACGGCGCCATTTCGCAAAAAAGTATTAGAGTTTTTGGTTTTGCTTTCTGTAAAGGCGAAACATCAAAACTGAACTCAGAACTGATGTTTAGTTTCTATATAAAAAATATTGGAGACATTTTCTGTGTTAAGGGTTTTGTAGGTACAATCAAAAAATCCATATATTGACATTTTCGTACCTGTCTATCTGTTTTCCTGATGTTTGTATACCTATACGGTGGATATTGCCCAAACGTCTCGGATCAGAGAGTTGAAATTTGGTGTGTTTAAAGTTCTTTAAGTTCTTTAAAATTTTATATGGTGCATCGAATGATAGCTCTTAAATGCGATCATCTTTAAGAATACAATAGTTATTTACGCAATTAATGTGGAAACTTAATAAATCACTTTTCGCACGAAGCATGAACTGAGTGCCAAAAATAGTTGCACGAAATTGAAAAGAGTCCTTTACACAGGTATTGTGGACAACATTTTTTGCAGGGATGGGGAGTCGGAGTCGGAGTCGGGAGTCGGGAGTCGAGGAGTCGAAGCTTTTTGGAGGAGTCGGAGTCGCAGTCGGGAGTCGGAAAAAGTTATCGACTCCCGACTCTTTGACTACATATTTATCAAGGATGAGAACAATCCGAAAGCGAAAGAAAAATACCATACTACCAGAATTTGTTAAAGAATGGGAACAGGAACGACATTTTTTCTCTGTTCATGAACGAAAATGAAATTAAAAATATTCAATTCCGGTTTCCTTCATGCTTTTCAGTTAAAAATTTAGTTAATTTTTAGTAATATCTAATTTTTCTTTTTTTTTGTATACTTTGTTTATTATGTTAAAACGAAACTAAACTGGATTTTTATTTTCTCAAGTTGTAACGGGCTTTGTGATTATTTTATGTTTCATGTTGGCAGCTAAAATCTATATGTCAAAAGAAAAAAGTGACATGTTATGAAAAATAAAGTACAGTCTGTTCCAAACGATTAAGCGGAACTAACTGGAATTTTCATTTTTGTAAGTTGTTATTAGCTATTTTTTTATATAGGTATTGAAGTTTGCTTTTCCTGAACAAAATGATCAAAAGCTTCAATCAAACGGTAAAAGTAACTAGTATTGAAAATCTAGTTCCGCCTAAACCAAAGGAACAGACTTTATATAAAATACAAAACATTTTTTTTTTAAACTAATATATTTGAAAATTTGTATTAAAAATGACTCAATAGTCAAGATGAAATGAAAATGACATTTTATAAAAACAGCTCGCCCCAACCCAAGATATTTAATGTAAGTATAGTCTGTTTGCTTGGTTTAAGCGGAATTAGATATCGAAATCTACTAACTTTTAAGGATTGAATGAAGCTTTGTATCATTTTGTTTAACAAAAGCCCACTTTGATAGTTAAAAAGTAAACTCGTGATAATTTGAGAAAATAAAAATTCCATTTAGTTCCGCTTAAACATTTGGAATAGACTTTACAATTTACCAGTGAAAGGAGTCGGGAGTCGGAGTCGGAGTCGGAGTCGGAGTCGATTTTCAAAAATACCGACTCCGGAGTCGAGAGTCGGGAGTCGATAATTTTTCTGTCGACTCCCCATCCCTGATTTTTTGTATTGTTATGGTTATTTATATTTAAGTTATATCTTGTTTCTTTGGTTTACGTGGACTTAGATTTTGAAAACTAGTAATTTTTATCGGTTCAATGAGGTTTTTGATCATTTTGTTTAGCAGAAGCCATACTTAATTAATAAAAAATTGATGTGAAGTGTGAATTTTAACACACTGCAGGGTTTCGCAGGTATATATTAAGTGAAGGCGGCATGCTGAGTGTGTAGCACAAATTTTCTTTTGTAGTAACCACGACAAAATGAACGATCTTTTTAAAATAATTTATCGTCTGTTAATCTAAGAGCTTTAAAAACAAATTTTATGTTAAAATATTTTTTTGTTAATTTTAATTCGAATACCTAATACCATTATTTAGGTTTATAAATATGTGCAGTATTTTTTTTTATATAACAAGGTTCATTAAGATTTTGAAAATTGCGCCTATGGCTTTCATAGGTTGTCTTAAATCATACGCTCCGCCCCTCTGGTTTCGTATAAATGACACATAGAATGAAAATATAATTCCAAAAATTCCAATTGGTTATTAAATTTACGCTCTTAAAAATTAAATTCAAAATTTGCTGAAATATAATATACATGTTACAATAATGCATTTAGACTTATCAATGGGTTACATAAATATTGTAGCGCTAGTGAAATGTTTGTAATGAATGATGTATGTACTTGTATGACTGTCCTCAGGAAATACGTTTTTAACCTGCGTGACAGATTAATGAAGTCTGTGAACAAGCTTGTTCATAACTGCATTACTTGTGATAACACTTTTAATATGAAATGGTCAGCTGTTCATAGACAAATTTAGTCTGTCACCACATTATTTTACAATAATGTGTTAAAGCGTTATTTCTTATAATGTAATTGTATAATAGTATTATTGAGGACAATTTCAAACTTTATATGTTCTTTATTTTTGTTCATTATTTATTTATTTTTTTTGTATAGTTTATCTTGTTTGTTTAATTTGTATGTATTTGTCTTTTTATTGGCCGCAAGGCTGTTAATAAATAAATAAATATATAAAATAACTAGAATTTTAACAAATTAATTTAAACAAAATAAAAATGAAATAAAAAAAAAACAAAAATAAAATTGACTCCTCAAGCAAGGAACGAACCTGTGTAGTGAATAAGAAATCTGTGTAGTTAGCGCGCAATGTATCCGCTAGACCACGACACGCTTATCAACTTAAAGTGTTATATGAGTATAACTTTTATGCATCGTCAACAAAATTCTAAGTAATGTACATTGGTGTGAACCGGAATAGTACAAAAGGAATTTATGATCAGATTATGTTTTTGGAAAAAAACGCATTTTTTGTGATTTTTGGCTATTAAAGTACACAAGTTATAGCTTTGTAACACGCTACACTGGAACGTGTATGCTGGTGTAATGGTTTTTGACGCTGGTTTTTCACCCAAGTAACTCGATCCGAAAGGGATTGAACCCTGCGAGAAGAGACAATATTCCTTTTTGTTTTTTTTTTTTTTATTTTTATATTGTTTAAATTATTTTTTCAAAATTCTAGTTATATTTTGGCAAATGTTGCATTTAATTTTTAAAAGCGTAAATTTAATAACCAGTGGAAATTGTTTAAATTATAATTTAATTCTGTTTCAATGTACACGAAATCAGATGGGCGGAACTTATAACAACCAATGCAAGCCATAGGCACAATTTTTAAAATTTTTAATGAACCTTGTTATATAAAAAAAAAAATACTGCACATATTTAGAAACCTAAATAATGGTATTAGGCGTTCGAATTAAAATTAACAAAAAAAATATTTTAATATTAAATTTGTTTTCGCATCCCAAATAATCATCATTCACCTACTAAATACCTGCAAAACCCTGAAATGTGTGAATATTCACACTTCACATCAATTTTTTTCTAAATAGTTGCAATAGTTGCATGAGTGATGGTATAGGGGTTTCTTATAGGCCTATACTAAACAAATAATATTAATTTTTACTGCGGTGGTATTACCTTAGCCTCTTACAACATGAACATGTAGCTAGTATTTTAATATTACATCGATGTAAGATGTACAAAACAACCGTATTAATTATCCTTAAAAATATTCACTACCGTCTATATTTCGAGTCTTTGGTCGCAGGTCTTTGAACTATATGCTAACAACTGTATCTCTCCTTTATCGTTATCGATTGTGAATTGTTACTAAATGAAGATATTCTAATTTGGGTAACAACCTAAGCTTCCTTATTCCGGCTGACACACACACACACACACACACACACACACACACACGCAGCGTGCCCGGAGCCCGGAGTCAACCAGCAGCAACCAGCCACCTAGCTCAACGTGTTAATGAAGAGAAAATTTATGAATTATAAATGAATATTTTATAAGGTGAAATATGGAAATAAAGCTGTACTTGGTTGATATCACATTGAATATTTATGGGGCTTTATGTGAAATATACACTCTTCTCTTTGCACCATGGAGTCTCTGTGTATGTATGTGTGGAAAGGTGTGTGTATATGTATGTGTGTATTTGTGCTTACCACATAATATTGTGTTACACTTCTTTGTCCTTTGGGACTCTTTGCTATGTAACAAATATTTACATGCGCACGTAAAAGTTTATGGCGAGTGGTCTGATCTAAGACTGGACGAACGTGGGTAGTTCACAGCACATGTCTGTACTTCAACATATATTACACCTTACAAATACGCTAGATTTTCGACTAAATACATTTCCTCAAAAATAAAATAATACAACATCCTTATAAATTAAATTGAAGGTTTTATTTGCGTTTTAGGGTTTTATAGGTATGACCACCAAAAAACCACTATAACGTCACTCATGTATCTGCCTGTACGGTAGAAATTCTAGCCAAACGGTTTAACATAGAAAGTTGAAATTTGGAATGGTTCTACAACTCTTTGACCCACAAATAGGAAAAATACTGAGAGTTCAAAAAAACACCCCGAGATAATCTACAGAAAACCAACACACACAGGTCTATATCTTAATTTCAACTCATTCCACCATAATAGCACTATGAGAGCTAGTTAATAGAGCCAAAGTAATTTGTTCTTCTAAAAGGCTTCTAAAAGTTGAATTGAAGAACATCCGTTCCACTTTACAGGATAATGGCTACAGTCATAAAATTATTACTGATGCTATCAATCATAAGAAAAATGACGCACCTAGAACTGACGAAGTGAGATATGTCTCTATGCCCTATTATAAAGGAGTATCTGAGAAAATTGGTAAGATACTAAAGAAGCATAATATCCAAGTAGCCTTCAAATCGAGTTCGACTTTAAGATCTATCCTATCATGTACGAAACCCAAATCTGTCCTAAACAAAAACTGTGTCTACTCTATTCCCTGCCAGTGCGGGAAACAATATATTGGCGAGACTTGCAGACCTCTACATGTTAGGGTAAACGAGCATAAGAAGAAAGTTCAGCAGGGCGAAATTTACAGTTCCAAACTGGCTGAACATGCTTGGGAAAATGAACACCATTTCCAATGGAAAGATGCTAAACCCTTAATATTTGAGGAAAACAAGTTCAAAAGAAAATTGAAAGAGTCTGCTTTGATCGAAAACTCTGGAGATGCTGTCAGCCAAGCCAGTCTTATAGCCTATGTTTGAATTATGATTTTACTCATTATACCAAAGTACATGAAAATATACTCAGCTTTTTTCTCATAAAATAAAATAAAACAGATTATAGCCTCCGTTTATTTTAATATCTTCTTAGTGTGCCATGCTCGATGCTCTGAACTGCAACTTTTGTACTCAGCGTATTCCGAACGTATGCTTTTTTCCCGCACACAGTTATGTTGTATGTGTTGCTTGTGTAAATCGTATGGAACCTACAATTTATTATCGTGGAATCCGAACCACTAATTATTTTGGGGAAATTTTACTAAGGCTTTTACCTAGGTGGTTGCCCTATGGCATCCGAGGGAGAAACGCTCGAAAAAATATAAGGTGTTTTTGCCGGTGCCGGGGGATGAACCCTGGCCCGCCACTCAGCAGTTTACACACTATCTAACTGAGCAACGACGGCTCTTTATTAATTATACCATTATCTCTATATCACTTATCCTAAGCCCTGCAATTGTGCCATCTGTGAGACATCTTCTAGGCTATGCATTTTTTATTTTATTAAACATTTTGTTGTCCGCTGTGCTGTTGCAGATGTATTCCCGGGTTGAAATATAAACGAGTATTTCTTGAATTATGACCAAAAACCAATTAACTGAATTGTAATATTTGACTAATATTTTTATCGGTAATTATCGTTAATAACAACATTGAAATATATGATTAGTTTGTCCGGAAGTAATGGACAATTTTCCAAACAAGCAGTCCACCGCACTGCGCTGCACATAGGAAACCGAACTATTAACGGGCGATAATTAAATGAAATGGTTTCGACAATAACCACTAATAGATCCTGGATGACTCCTGTATAAATTCGGTCAACATTCAATGAACCAGTGTCTCTCAAACACCGATTATAAAAGAACAATCAGCTTACCATAAAAATGCAACATGAGCCATATCCGTATTTACCATGAAGTAGCGAAGCAGTAGTTTCAAGCTCCTTATTTTTCATCTTTGGCCCGACAGTCCGAGGTTAGCCTAGGCCTTCAGTGTAATAACAAGTACCAATTCCAATTCATAAAATGAACTCTTTTCAACTCTGATATTCCTATTATAACTTGAAGGATATTGTTTGTCTGTTGCCAGTTCTCGCGAGAAAAATTAAACGCTGAGTGGACACGTTATATTTCACAAAACTTTTTTAAATATTGGATAAATATTTGGAGAGTTATGGCGGGAAAACTACAAAAATTTTAAAGTTAAATAACTCCCTTATTATTTACTTAACAGCAAAAAAATGTAAAACGAATATTGTTTAAAATGAAAAGACTTATCTTTTATCCAAATACATTTTTTCGATTGGATATATATTTGGAGAGTTATGGCGGGAAAACACCAAAAATTTAAATTTAAATAACTCCCTTGTTATTTACTTAACAGCAAAAAATGTAAAACGAATATTGTTTAAAATAAAAAGACAAATCTTTTATTTAAATACATTTTTTTGATTGGATAAATATTTGGAGAGTTATGGCGGGAAAACTCCAAAAGTTTTAAATTTAAATAGCTCCCTTATTATTTATTTAACAGCAAAAAATGTCAAACGAATATTGTTTAGAATAAAAAAACAAATCTTTTATCTTAATATACTTTTTTGATTGGCTATATATTTGGAAAGTTATGGCGGGAAAACTCATTTAAAATTTACTATTAAAAAAAAAAAAAAAAACATTAGATAACTTTTATCCAAATCAAATCTCGAGCCAAATCTCGAGTCAAAATTATTCAGTCAGTATACAAAAATCAAGTTAATTCCATCTCCAAATTGCAAAGATAATAATAACCTGCTAAATGTAAACTTAAAATTAATAAACGAAATTAAGAACTTTCGAAATAATTCGATTGAAAAACAATTTATCCTAAACCTTACTCAGATACATTAATGCATCATAATCTTCTTCTGCAGATTTTCTCTGTAGTATTTAGGGGTCGCTGTTCTTAATTTTTCTCTTCCACCTGCAAGCTGCTCTCCTTCCTGTATAATTCTCATCTCTCCTCATAATATGTCCATACCAGTAAAGTATTCTTACTTGTACTTTCTGGAAACCTCTACTACGTTAGCTATTTCTCTTATTCTTTCATTACGTATCCTATCTCTACTTATTTTGCCTATCATCGACCTCAATATTCTCATTTCAGTCACATCCAGTTTTTTTTCCTGGGCTTTCTTTATTGGCTATTTCTAACTACCATAGCTGGCGTTACCACGGTTTTGTACACTCTGCCTTTGGTAACTCTTCCGATTCTCCGCCCCTGACACCCTTTTTCTGTAGGGAAAAGTCTTCTCCCACTCACATGGTGACTGCTGTTTGGCTCACCAGATGTATTGGTATATGGAGATGGTCACCTTATTGAGTAGAACTTGTAGTGGAGTGGGCTAGGTTTCTCTGCCCGGATACCGTACGACATCCATTTACTTATACTTCCGATTCTTCTAGTTCTGATATTCATTCGTCATGACAAACATTACATTATTACGAAAATGCAGCGTACGCATTACGTTATCAGTTAACATATGTTAGACGCTGACAAATAATTTTCAATCATAAAGCTGAACGTCACAATGTCTGGGTGTAGCAATCCTGACCTAAGATTACCTTTGTGATAATAGGATTGTTCTTAAAGTCTCGCTTTGAAAGCTGCTAACACATCATCTCATTCCTACAATACGCAATATAAAAAGTATAAGTAATTGCAAACGTGTATTACTGTTGTGATCGCCGAAGACGGAAACAGGTTGTTGAGCAGTTTCCGAAACGTCAGAATATTATATTTTATGAACTATTATATCTTTTTGATACCAATACACATTATATTATACTATCTACCCTAGTACTATCACCAATAGCAAGCTTCCAAAATAATGGTGTCCGCATTAATACTAGACCATTGTAAAATAATTTTAAAGATTTTAATTTATAATAAAATATTAAATAAATGAATAACTTTAATAGGTAAGGTTCTTGGGACAGAATGGGAGTAGCTGTGTTGAGGTAAACACATAATAAAGTGAGCTTCTTGCTCGAGTATATTTACGTGAAATCTTTTGTCACCAGTAAACAGTTTAATTAAATTTCAAAACGGCCTTAATTAAAAACTAGTTAAAAAACAAAACATAGGTGTCGCTGCTACACGCTGTTATTAATGAACTTCCCTTTAAAACCCTCGGCTTCCCTCCAACGTCCACCCACCACTACAAAATTAAAATGGGAATTTACTATAGTTTTACTTTATTAAACTTTGTCTTATTAATTACATATTAAAACACAATATAACCAAAAAACCATTATACCGTCCTTCATGTGTCTCTCTCCCTTTTGTAGAAATTGTGACTGAAGATAGTTGAAATGTGGCATGCATGTACAGTTCTTTCAAGGCAAGAATAGTCATGGGGAAACTGTGGAGTATAGGAGAGAGGAGGTTTAATGACGATATTAGATGGAGATTGAGGTTGTTTGACGCCGTGGTGAAGAACATCCAGCTATATGTGGTGGAAATTCTGGGATGAAAGGAATGGGAGAAGGTAGAACGAGTACAGGAGAGGTATTTGAGATGGATCTTAGGGGTAGATAGAACAACACCAGGGTATATTGTAAGAGAGGAACTGAAAAGGGATACGATGAAAGTGGGTACAGGAAGGAGGGCGGTTAAGTACGAGGAGAAAGAATAGAAACAGACAAAAGAATAATGAGGGAATGCTGGGAGGAAAGAGCCAGAGAGGAAGAACAGATAGGAAGATGGTACGCATGGGGGGAGATGAGAAAGGAGTATTACTGGAGATGCGGAGTGGATGCGACAGAGGTGGAAAGGAGAAGAAAAGACGGGATAAGCGTGATTGAGGAGTTGTGGAGGAGGGATAAGGAAGTGGAGGAGCAGGAAAGGACAGTCAAAATAGACCAATCAAGGAGCGCAGGGAGATATAAGGAGGTCAGAACTATAGGGGTACCAAGCTACTTGAAGGGAGAAAGAGGAAAGTTAGGAGGGAGGGTAAGGAGGATTACGAGGCTAAGGTGTGGGAATGAAGAGAGAGGAAATAGATATTGGAGGAAACAGGATAAGATGTGCAGGATGTGCGGGGAGGAGGAAGAAGATATAGAGCACTTCGCGAAGAGGTGTAGAGAGATGACAGTATGGTCGGGGAACACATTAGACCTGTTGTACGAAGGTGGAAGAGGGAGAGGTGGGCGAGGGAATTAGAGGCAAGAAGGACTGAGATTGGGGAAGGATAACAGGAAGGGGTAAAGGAAGGAAGGAAGAGGCCCGGTGGGAGCAGAAGGGGAGAAATGGAAGGAAGGAAGGAAGAGGGCTGAGGTTACCTGGAAATGAAAAGGAAGGAAGGGAGATAGGTGGAGGGGTGAAGAAATGGATGGAAGGGAAGAGAATGGAATAAAATAAATTAAAGAGGGGTGAGAGAACTGGAAGCAAGAAGGAAGGAGATGGGAGAGGGAAACCAGAATGAGAATAGGAAGAAAGAGAGGGACACTGGAGCAAGAAGAAAGAAATGAGAAAAAAAAAATATTGTAAATTGTATTGTATTGTACGTTATTTAGTTTTGATTGTTTTATTTCTATTTGAAATGGTTAATACCCTGAACGCCGCAAGGCCTCGGAAATTAAGAATATATATATATTAATTGGATCTTGACGGGAGTATGTATAAATAAAACTTCTCTGTTGATCGTCAAATTATAAAATATATATTTTGAATTAATCACACCAGTTAGAAACAGAATCATGTTCTGTTTCTAACTGGTGTAAACTATTCACACACCTCCTCAGACTGATGATGACCACATTTTCGTGGCCGAAACGTCTCCATTTTATTAATTCATAATATATATTTTATAATTTGACGATCAACAGAGAAGTTTTATTTATATATATATATATATATATATATATATATATAAAATAAAACACTATCTTGTATATTCGTATATTCGTCAATTTATTAAAATCAGTAATTAAAACATTACAGATACGTTTCGTGAATAAAGATGCACATCTTCAGTCACGTAAAAAAACACAGACAAATAATTTATGCAAACATGGCAGGGCCACGTCACATGACATCACAAGAACAAATGTGTTCTCGTAATGAGAGAGCGTTATGGATTTATAATGCTCCGGTTGTTATACATATGTTTAAATATCTCGTATCCTAGGCATTATGACCAAATATCAGCCAAGTGAAAAATAAATAATTGAGTAAAATGATGCTGCTACTTTTTTATTCCACGGCCTGCCTGATTTACTATTCTCAAATATTCTAGTGTGACCCCCGAATTACCAGAAAATGTAGTGATTACATGAACGTTAGATAATCTTTAAATCGTATTTTAAGTATTTTACCAGCGTTTTGAATATATTTGACCTATAACATTTTCTCTGTAAAGACTTGTACACTGTATGTAATTAATCTGAGTAAAATGACAAATTATTTTTTAAATTAAAAAAATAACAAATGATTGTAACATAATATTAACAAGTGTGCCTCTGCGGGATACAGTATTGAGAATGGCAGAGGCATGGTGTGGGGTGATTTATATATGTGGCGTGTATAATTACCGTGTGAGGTGGAAAACACTGGCAGCCGCCACTGCACGTGTACCTCGTGTGCTTCTAACTACATTTAATTATGGCAACCAAACGTGCTGGGCAGACGTGCAGGTTGCCTATATTTCAAGAACCAACGATAAATCTCAGATTTGTTTATTAGATTTCTGATTTCTCGTGCTACTGATGAACACTGAATGGCAGTCCAAATGCAGTCTAAATGCAATCCTATTTTAATAAACATATTGAAAGAAATATTCAATTTTTTATTCATGATTTACATCATCGTAACACTATTCAAAATTTATTTCTAATAAATATATTTAGGGTTCTGTAAGTATAATTAAAAATCTGTTCGACACTCATGTGTCTGTCTGACTGTATGGTAGGAATTGTGGACAGACGTTTGACCGCATATAGGATTAATATATAATCCTTTCAATGAAATATCCAATGAAATGTTATGCCGATAATAATAATTTCTTAATAAAAATTAAAAAATTGGACAATATCAACAATGAAATTAAACTAATTTATAAAATGTCTATATGGTAGAAATTGAATCCAAACGGCTTAACGTAGAAAGTTGAAATTTGGCATGCTTGTACAACTCTTTGGCCCACATATAGAAAAAAACTCTGAGAGTTCAAAAAACCGTCCTGGGATAAATACAGTCGATTCCCCTTAATTGGGACACATCGGGACTTAGGCATTTAGGCCCAATTAAGCGGCTGCCCCAATTAAGCGAATTTTACATAAAATTAAACTATGCATATTTTTCTTCCAATAATTTTATTTTATAAACCTTTGGACAAAACTATAAATTACATATAACCAAAAAATATAAACTTTTAAGAAAAAATAATAATAAATTCCAAAATAAAATAATAAATAGGTACATACAATTTAATTCAATGCAAAAATTCGTCAAGTGTAGTCTGTCTTTTGTTTTTGTAACATTTCACTTCTACAAAATCAGCACAGGTATTCAGTGCGGATGTAGGGCTGTAAAATAACGCTGTAATATTAAATTCTTTGTACATTTTCTTGAGAATATGTGTAACATAATATGTACTGTGATCTTAACTGTCCCAATTAAGCGGAATGTTGTCCCAATTAAACATGTAAATTTACTGTAGGTTCCTTGGTTTGGTTTCTGTTCTTTGAGATTTGGCCCAAATAAGCGGCTGCCCCAATTAAGCGGCTGCCCCAGTTAAGCGGTAGCGCAATTAAGCGGAATCGTCTGTATACACAAATATGTATTTAATAAAAAAATATTATATTTTTTTTTTTTAAATTTGAGTGTCATATCTAATGAAACTTCTTAATGCGTGGTTCAACAAGAAAATTTTTATTTTTGAAAAATCTTTTTTTTTTGAGATTTTGGCCAGAAATATGTCAAAAAAAACTTTTGTCCCCTACCCTATATCCTAGACGGGTTGATCTAATTATCTAAAAAATCTTCGTAATGACAATTGTTGGGAATATTGTACATTTGATGGGAACTGAAATAGTTCAACAGAAATTTTGGATCACATTATTTTTTCGAAAAATTTCGATTTTATTGTGTCGTTGATAAAAGAAAACTATTTTAAAAAATTTATTTTGGGTTATGAAAAGAAAGTAAGGAACGATATGTAGTTTTTAAAAATTCGTTCAACACGATTTTAGCCAAAAATGTGCTTAAAAAGTTCTTGTCCCGGACCCTATTGAATTCTTGAACCCTATGTGATTTTAACAAAGTTATTTTTTTTTTTAATTCATGGCTAAGATAAGGTGCGTCCTTTTTTAAAATTAAAAATATTGTAAAATATTTTAAACAGCTAAGAATACGAAGCAAATGCAGAAAAAATGCTGGGAATAGTGACTAATTATTTAAATATTGTTTAAAAAAATTAAACGGAAGCTCTTAAATAACGATTAAAACCGATTATCAAAAAACTTTTGATTTTGATGTGCTTATCGAACAAATATTCCTAGACATTTAGTATTATGATGGCTTCTTACAGTTACTAAATACCCTGAAATGTTTGAATATTCACACTTCACATTAATTTTTTTTAAATATTTTTTAGTTAATTTTTAATTCATTATTTTAATATATTTGTATTGTACGGTATTTATTTTATTTAATACTTTTTGACTTTTGTAAACATTCTTTGTTGTGTAATATACCAATAAAGATTATTATTATTACAATTATATACGTGGCCCCAGACTTGCAGTATTCGGGCCCTTTGTAAAGTTCTCCCACAAACTAGATATCTACTGGAATGAAGTAAGCGATGGATGGTTAGACAAAAAATGAGATGTCAGTTTAAATGTCAGTATTAGAATTAGATTATTGAAATAAAGTTATTGTATCAACTAGGTATTAGTTATAACATACAAGTGTATACAAAGTCATTACACCTATGAAATCCTGAAATTTGTGAGAATTTACACATTAGTTTTTCAATACTAAAAACATCATAACGTAAGAGATATGATAAGCGTCTCATCGTCCTCAACCTACCATAGCAGCATAGATAAAGAAGGAAATAAATGCGAAACTGCCGTTATATTTTTTTAACTAAATTAGCGCTGTAGTTGTTGGGTTATGGAACTAAAATTGGTAGGAAAATTGGGGAGGAAAGGGTGGGGTTTTCGCGGGTATTTCAAATGCTTCAGTGGATATAGTTGTAAGCATAATTAAATGTTATTATTAAATGAAACAATTGTTATGATTTATTTTGTCTATTTTTAATATTATTAACGACAACAATATTAAAAATAGACAAAATAAATCATAACAATTGTATCATTTAATAATAACATTTAATTATGTTTACAATTAAGAACAAGCAGTTAGGAATTATACAGAAACAGAAAGACAATAACTAGCAGAAATAATTATTTATTAAGTAGACTAACATATAACATAATATTTACTAATATTTAATATTTATGGAAACTTCCATGGACAAGCCATCCAATTTTGGATTTCCAATGTTCCTCATCCACGTTTTATACAATTCTGGAGCCACACGTGTCTTCAGGTTTGGAAAGCAATATCTTGTAGGTTCACTACTATCACACCCCAAAACAAAGCATTTAACACCCATTTTCCGAATTAAACAATGAAATTACAAAATTACAGAAGACGATTTTGACACTAATTACAGATTTTGACGCTAATGACAGAAGACGTAACAGGCAACATCCTGTCATGCGTGTAGCTATAGCGACTGGCAGCGACTAGGGCGCTATTCGTGTTGGGTTATGGAACGTAATATGGTTTTCGTTTTGCCATTAGAGTTTCACCACCCTGCATAGAGGCCAATAGCCATGGCAATAAGTGTTTGCAGTATCATAAAAAATGCTACTATCAACCGGTCTTTTTACGAATAAAATCAGTGACTTAAAAACTTATACTTGAAATGCTTCTCTTTGTCGTACCCGTGCAATTTTCTCCCGTAACAACATCGTTAAAATGATTAAAGCAGAAAGCAATAACAATTATTAATAAGTCTTATTGTGGCATGTCCACATGATAAGTTATCTGTTGGCTGAGCTGGGCTGAGCTGGGCTGAGCTGGTCTGAGCGTACGTATGCCTGACACACGTATTATAATATTTACATATTTATTTACTGTCAGTGAGAGTTTTCCTCAGGTGAAAGTTGTGACTTACTGAATACAAATGCACATCGTTTAAATTCCAGGGAGTGGATATAATGCATTTCAATTATCTATGATCATTAAATTATCTCAAGTATTAAGGATTAATGCCTATTGTATTCTTTTCTGGATTATTATTAGGATTTAATCTTTTCGAAAGTACTATTTCTTCTTAGGCACTGGCTGTCGTATTGACTTTAGGACTTACAAAAGATCTTCATATTGTTCTGTTTAATGTTGAGGTACGTAAAACGGAAAGCCTATATAAATATATACAGTTATTCACAAAATTGAGCGTACAAAAGTTTTAGAAATATACCTCTTAGGTAAAGATGCCTATAAAACAGTTTATTTAAAGCAATTATTTTTTATTTCTAAAATACATCTTAGAGATACAAAACTATCATAAAAGGTATAAAATTAAATAATATTTAATAAACATTTGTTAAAGAAAACAAAAAATATATACATTTTCAGAGACACAAAATTGACCGTACAAGAAGTAGTAATACTAATAAAATAATTAGAAAACAATCAGTTAATTCAAATTAATATTTTGTCGCGTCACCTCTTGCTTCTATTATTGCTTCAAGGCGATTTGACATAGACTGCACTAATTATCCACAAACTTCTGCCAGCATATTATTCCACTCTTCTTGAAGTTCCGTTTTAAAATCATTTTTATTAGAAAATGAATTTGTTTTTATCCGAACTTCTCCATAAATTTTCAATTAGATTGAGATCAGGTGATTGTGGCGGTATTTTGAGTAATTTTGGTGCATTGTATAAAAGCCATTCCTTTACAATAAGTGCAATATGTTTGGGATCGTTATCTTGTTGGAAATAATAAACTGGTGGCATATCTAATTTTTCTGCAGTAGTCGTAAGATTATTTTTCAAGATGTTTAGATATTTCCATTTATCCATGATCCCTTCTATAAATTCTAAATTACCTGGGCCGTTTGAGCCCATAGCACCCCACAACATAACTGATCCGCCTCCGTGTTTTACTGTCGGAACAGTATTCTTTTTTTAAATTCTGTATTGGGCTTCCACCAATAAATTTGTCTGCCGTCCGACCCAAAAAATAATAATTTTAGTCTCGTCAGAAAAAATTGCTTTAATCCATAAGCTAATTGGTTTGTTTACATACATTTTTGGAAATTCTAAGCGTTTCTTTTTATTCGTTTTTGAAATCATTGGTTTCTTGCGTGCAATTCGACCATTGCAGTTATATTTTCGGAGTAATCGGCGGACTGTTTCTACTGAAATTTGTTTATTTAATCTTTGTGACAATTCTGACGTTAATTGGGGTACACTAATTTTAGGATCTTGCTTGATTTTTCGCAAAATAAATCTTTCATCCACAGTTGATAACATTTTTTTTCTTCCTCTGCCCGTTTTGTTTTGAATTGTACCTTCATATTTTAATTTATTTATTATTTTTTTAATTGTGGAATGTCTGCGGTTCACTATATCACCTATATCACGCATTGTATTACCCCTGACGTATAATTTAAATATTAGTTTTCGTGTAGATTCGTCAGTCTGTTTACGTTTATTTTCCATTATAATAAAAACAAAATCACTGTACTTGAATGTGGTCTAATGCAAACTTAACTAATGAAAAAACCATCTGTTGCAAGATAAAACCTATGCAATATAATTTCAGGAAACGACAGTTTTAAATCAAACGAAATTAACTAGTACGCTCAATTTTGTGTCTCTAAAATATTATTTTTTAGCAACTTAAGCGTCTCTTTTTAATTCATATTTTTCATTAGCAATATTGATTCGCTAGCTTCATTATTATTCTGAAGCCTTCTAGCACCTAAGATTCGTTTTTGATTAATTTTTTGATGACATATTTCAGGCACTTTTTTGGTTAGTTCCAATTGGATTTTAGACTTCACATTTTTTTTTTCACATGATTTGCTTCCCCAAATAAAAAAAAATAAATAAATAAAAAATCCTTTAAGTATTTAACTGGTGATATTTACTTATGAGTATCTTCAACTTGTGACTTTTACGCCATCCTGTATAAATATAAAAACATATTTTCCCTTAATATATTTGAAATGATTTTAGTTGATGAATAATTTTTATTTTGATATTTGTAAATTGTACATTTACTGACTGTTTGTGAGTTGTTTGCATTCCATTACCTTATTAAATAACTAAAATGTAAATACAGAAATTTTAAAAGACTAAACGTAAACAGAATCGCAGATGAGATCGGAATGTCTGAATATTTTAAGATAAACAGTTTCAATTATTTACAAAATATAGCTTTTATTATTTAAATGACAAACTTTTAAAAATATCTTTTCACATTATCAAAATAATTTGGTATATTTTCCATTTTATCTTCTAACATAGGGGTAACTTACATTAGACTTTATATTATAATCCCAGAAACATAATTGCAAAGTGAGAGCATATGTCCAGTTGAGATCGGGTCTTCTACAACCAACCATAAGGTTATCCGGGTGCGCCAATTATCCGTTTCAATTAAAGATTGACTGTTAAAAAGGTTTCAGGAATATCATATAGGTTTTGGCTTGAAAAGTGAAACGTTAGAGTAGTTAATAGAAGGATGTACGAATCTGAAGGAAAAAGTTAAAAATTGATGTGAGGTGTGAATTTTCACACATTTCAGGGTTTTGTAGGTGTAAGTGTAAGAAGCCAACATAATACTGGATATCTAGGAATATTTGTTCTATAATCACATCGTTTGATGTGATTAATTAATATTTTTTGATAATCTTTTTTTTTTTTTATTTAAAATTTCTTGTGTGGATAATGTACAATAGTGACAGCTTATGCTTCTAGTATTTACCTTATACTATTTACATAAATATTGTTTTTAAATTTAAAAATATTTAATTTTTTACAATAAATGATGGATTTTACAGGAAAAATAAATTGTAAAATAAAAAACCTGTACTGATTTGATTAAAGAGGGAAAAAAATTACTAAATTTTAACATTACGATAGTCATTTTTATTCGTTATTTGAGTACTAAGAGCTTCCATTTAATTTTTTTAAACAAGGTTTAAATAATATGCCACAAATCCCAGCGATCTTTTCTGTATTTGCTTAGTATTGAAGTCTTCATTAGATTGCTAAGAAATATATTGATAAATGGCTTAAATTTTTTCAATATCAGAATAGTTCTGTAACAAGGTTGGAATGAGAAAATTCGATGCGAGTGGAACCACGAACATCGAATTTTCTCTTCCAACCGAGTCACAGGCCCTACTTTCTCCACGACCACCAGAAATAAAAAAAATTTAACAAATAATTATTTTAAAAACATTTTATCTTAACAAATAATTTATATTACATAACAAATTAATCAACTAATTAAACTATTTTTTTATTTATTATTTGTTTAATTTTAATTTAATTTACCACACATCGGCCACTATTTTAGGTTAGGAAGTTATGTTGCATTTATTTAATGTAAACGTTGCATATATCTTAATGTAACCCTACAAAAACAAAAGACAACAAGTATGGAATAGTTATTCCATAACAAGTGATGAAATGAAATACACGCGAAATGCATAAGAAGATAAGTGCTTTAGAATAACATTCCAACTCTTGTGTTAGAATATTAACTCTCTGTAGTCAAAATTGGTTTTAGAATTGGTAAATTCTATAGTGGTCGTGGAGAAACGTATTTCGCACTATTAATGTGTTATTTGATTTATAAGTACTTCATTATTGTAAATGATTTATTCCTATTTGATACCTTAGTTAAATAAAATAACTAAATACTACAGACCGCACTCTACAGTATAGAGTGTAGTGTGGTGTTCAAAACTCGGTTGTTAAATTTTTTTATTATATTTATAATTTCAAAAAAAAATACACCCACTCTCTCAGTCATAAACCAAAAAAATCATAACATTATTTGCCATAATTTAGCCATGAATTAAAAAAATAAATAATTTTTTAAAAATCACAAAAACTGCAATATTTTCAAAAACGCATTCGGATCAAAAATTCCACTCGTACGTTTTCGTCGAGATTAATGTACATTACCTATTATTTTTTCTGATTTTTAGTTTAACCTCTTTGGGTAAAACGAACAAGGAATTTTTTGGCAAATTTTTTCTAAAATTGTGTTAAAAAAAATTTAAAAACAAGAATTTAGAATCTACTTTCTAAGAGCTTTCGAGTTGATACCACACAATAAATTTTAAAAAATATATTTTTTTTTATCGACACAAAAAAATCGACATTTTTCGTAAAACTAACTGTTGAACTAAAAATCCTATTGAGCTATTACGATTCCCATCAATATGCATTATCCAAGTTTTTAGATCAACCCCTCTGGAAATGAGGTGGGGAACAAAAGTGTTTTTATATATTTTTGGCGAAAATAACATAAAAAAAATTGAAAAAAAACTAAAAAATTTGCTAATAATACCTCTTAATGCAGATATACACACTTTAAGAGGTATTTTAACCCCCTCACAATTTAAAAAAAATATAATTTTTTTCATTAATTACATATTTGTTTATATTTATGTGTTTTTTTGAACTCTCAGTATTTTTCCTATATATGGGTCAAAGAGTTTTATACTAATATACCAAATTTCAATTTCTACTGTACAGACAGACAGACACATGAGTGACGTTATAAGAGTTTTTTTTGTGGTCATACCTACAAAACCCCTAAAAAGGAACTAGAGGGTTGTGTGGAAATTTGTGTGGAATTTTGGAAAAAAAAAATATCATGGATGAAAACATTGAAAATTTAAAATGGTGGTGGATTTGAAACGATGTTTGGTTCAATTAATTTTATTACATTTGGTTTATATTGAGGCTATTTTTTTTTCTTTAGATTTTATGTTCAATATTTACAAACTTGTCAAATGAGAGTACAAATGTATTGGGTTGTTACATAAGTCCGTTCTTTTTCCTTTTCACCTTTTATTCAATAAAATATACATTCTAAAATCACTTTGGCCCAATCTTTACTCTCGAAAAATCTGTTCAGGTGAATTCGTCCACAAATGCGAAATTTTTTCCATTAAGGGAATTTTGTAGAAAGCGGAACAAATGGTAGTCGAATGGTGCGATGTCTGTACCATATGCTCCGACTACAATTTGTTCCGTTCACTACATTCCCTTAACGGAAAAAAAATCACATCTTTGGACGATATCAAAATTCAACTCTACAGATTTTTCGAGAGCAAAGACGGAACCTGCTGGAGAGATGGCATTATGAAATTTCCTGAGCGTTTATCCAAAGTGATAGAAAATAATGGACAGTACATTTGATAATAAAAGTTTTTTTTAGAATATATATTATTAAATAAAAGTTGTAAAAAAAGAACATACTTGTGTATCAACCCAATATAATTCCGGAAGCATCTTATATTCACTTTTATCCGAGTAGAAAATATCTCGCCTGAATCTCCTTTTAAAAAATACTAGTCAAAAACATTTGAAACACCCCATATTTCTAAATGATGAGCTTAACTCAGACTAAAATCTTTCTCTGCGTAGTGAGCTCATTTCTTTTCTTAAATTATTATGCCCATACATCAATCTATGGTTGCAAATGGTTGTTGAAGATTGGTCAACAACATTAAGTAAAGCCAGTAAACATCCAATAAATACTGAGCCAGCCCCGAAATTTCTCCAATAAAAATTTATTATTTTGTTATGAATTTTCTTAAGATCTGAAATATATCCTGAAGTATAAATTTATCTGGTAGAAGTCTTCAAAGCGATTTCGATTTCTTGTTTCCCCATCCCAGGTATTTTAATTAATCAACTAAGTTTTAATCTTGTAACTTGTTTACTCTTGATCAAGTAAAATAATGTTTCTTTTTGACTAGTAGCTACATAATTTATTGGATTAATTCAGAACGATAAGAAGAGAAAAATAAAAGAGCTATTTCGCGAGGAATTTTCTATCAAAACAAACACATTTTTTTTGTTTGTCTGTGTATTTCTGTCTCCCTAGAGTATATATCCAGTAACAGAACTAAAGTTTTTCCGATTCGACGTAATTACTTCCTTCGAGATCGTAATTATTACAAAAAATATCTGTTTGTTTTTATTCCCTTTAAAAACTATCGACGTTTCCTAATTAACAACTTATTAAATGGACTTATTGGAACTAATTATTTTTCACTACATTTCATTTACTTTATTTTATACAGACTTTTAGCGCGGAATAAGTTTTACAAAAACTGGTTGCCAATTAAGTAGCCTAATTAAAAAAGTAGCAACATTTTCTAAAACCAAAAATTTAAGACACCAACCACCTTGGTCTACAGATCAATGGGTACACAAGATTTTAGATGACCTGGATATAAATTCAAATATTGGTGTCGAAATTCGTAAAAAAGGAATCATCAGATTTATTTTCTAAGAATCTGCGGATAAAATATCATATAGAAATGTCTAGGGTTTCTTAGGAAAAAGAATAAACAAGAAACTCTAGACACTCCTATATCCTATGATCGATATGAAAAATATTTTGCAAATTTATTTTCTAAGAATCTGCGGATAAAATAACATATATTAGGTGATTGCAAAAGTTTGTGCCCATGTAATAATGACTGTATCCGTGATTTGGTGAATAGTAATTCACGGATTTTGACAGAAGAGATTGCTGAGAAGTTAAATGTTGACAAATCGACAGCATTTCGCCATATAAAAAAACTTGGCTATACTTCGAAATTCGATATATGGGTTCCGCACATTTTAACAGAACGGAACAAACTGAAACATGTTTCCACTGCCGTTTCTCTCCTTGTCCGTCAACAAAATGAACCTTTCTTGGATCGAGTAATAACTGGAGATGAAAAATGGATTATGTATCACAACATAAAAAGAAAAAGAAACTGCAAGCATGGGAGTGAACGAGCAGAATCTTTGGCAAAAGCTGAATTGCATCCAATGAAAGTGTTGTTATGTGTCTGGTGGGATTGTAGAAGAATATATTATTTCGAGCTTCTTCCACGTGGCAAAACAATAACTGCGGAGAAGTACTGTGAGCAACTCACCCAACTCAATGTGGAAATCCAAGCAAAACGTCCAAGTTTGGTTAATCGAAAAGGCATCATCTTTCACCAAGACAACACTAGACCACATGCCGCTCAACAGACACTGCCAAAACTTAGGGAGTTAAGATGGGAAATGCTCCAGCACCCGCCGTATTCCCCTGACCTTGCCCCTTCAGATTTTTATCTGTTTCGTTCTCTTCAAAATAATTTGAATGGCAAAAAAATTGTTTCTGTGGAAGAAGTCAAAAACTACCTTACTATTTTCTTTGAAGATAAACCACCCAGTTTCTACAAAAAAGGAATTCAAAAACTTGTAAAACGTTAGGAGACAGTTATAGAAAATGATGGGGAGTACATTATTGATTAATAAAAATGTTTTTCCATGAAAATGTGTTTTATTTAATTTTATTTCAAATCGGGCACGAATTTTTGCAATCACCTGATAAAATGTCTAGGGTTTCGTAGGCATAAACAAGAAACTCTAAACTCTTCTATATTCTTTGACTGATATCAACAATATTTTGCATATTTTTTCTCCAAGAATCTACAAATATAATAACATACAGAAATGTTTATAGTTTCGTAGGCATAAACAAGAAACTCTAGACACTGCTAGATCCTTTGACCGATATGAATAACATTTTACAGATTTATTTTCTAAGCATCTACAAATATAATTATTAGCAGAAATGTCCAAGGTTTCGTAGGCATAAACAACAAAATCTAGACACTTCTATATTCTTTGACTGATATTAACAATATTTTGCAGATTTTTTTCCTAAGAATCTGACATATATAATTAGCAAGTGTCTGTATGTAGTGTTGATAATATTGTGACATTAGTTTTGCCTAAGATTCTCGTGATTGGCAGTCTTATATTGTAGTCATAAATTATTTTTAGTTTTAACAATATAAATATAATGTACTGAGTAAAAATGAATCGTTATTCATTCTTAAAAAGTTCATGAATAATTAAACTAACTATATAATTAGCAAGTGTCTGTATGTAGTATCGGTAACATTATGGCGTCAATTTTTCCTAAGGTTCTCGTGATTGGCTAACTGGGGACACCCTGTCTCTTGACTGACTGACAGGTGGTACTCTCTCCCGTGATTGGCTAACGGGTGATATCCTGTCCCGTGATTCGCTTAGTGGCGATGAAATTAAGACACGTTAAAAAATAAACCAAATATACATACAAAAATTTAAATCTTTGTAATATAAATCCGTCATTGTTGAAGGATAATAACCTAGTTTTAAAATAAAGCAGTAACAAAGTAATAATTTGTATTCGACTATTGCAAAATATTTTCCACTTAAAATATTCGAACTCTCCCAAGTGAATCAAATCTCTATCTATAATAATAAACGAGATAACAATAGTGGGACATTTCCGTGAAGCATCATATCGTCTTTCATCACAATTAGATACTAAAAATTTACCTTTAACCATCACATAGTTAAAACTGATAATCTATTTTGTAATTTCACATATATAGCCTGCATCTATGATTGCATTTTGCGGTTATTGCATCGGCGTAACCACGATAGAGAATGCCGCATATTAATACGAGATTTATGAAGGTGGAGATAATGCGAACGGAGGATGGAGGACGGAGAATGGAGGACGGCAAACGGTGGATGCTGGATGTTGGTATGGCGTAACGCTTATATCGAACGTCACATCTCTGAATTACTACTAATTGAAGCTAATTATTATGGATGGTCCGAGTATTTCTTCTCTTTTCATTCAGACCCGTGATTATAACACCAGATAACTCGGATTTATTACGGATCATATGTTTTAATTGCTTAAATATTCATGATGAGATTTTAAGAGATGAATGATGCAAAACCGAAATAACAAAACCGAAAAATGTTAAGGCTATATTTCATGATATTGAAGAGTAGCTAACTTTTTCCGTACAGACATAACTGGTACTAATTACGCGGTAGATTTTTGATTACTGTCTTAACTTGAAGTTTTGCATATTTAAGGATGCATAGGTATGATCAAAATGCCGTTTTTCACTGTCTCACTGTCTGATCGATAGTAATTGTGGCCAGACTGCTGGACTGAAAAAATGAAATTTGACCAAAATCGACCAACGTTTATCAAAATTATACCGGAATATCACGGAATGTTTATTTTATTATTTTAATTTTATTTATTTTACATCGGCCTATTTCTGCTACAAGGCTAATCGCCAATGCCAAGGGGCGAGCCCCTAGATTTAGATGAGAGGTGAATGGTTGTAAAAATGGGAGTAATGTTAACATATCAGCCCATAATTATGAAAGTGGTCTAAGTCAAAATTTAAAAAAAAATTAGTTTATCAGTTATTTCACATCACATTATTTTAAACTAAATTAATCCAATGTAATTTTCACGATTTTGTCAAAAATGAACCATTAGGTAGTGGTTGTAATTTCAACATTATATGATATTCATTTAGTGTTAATTATGAAAGTGGTCTAAGTCAAATAATAATAACATTGAAACAATAGACCACAAATTTTTGGTATCTGGTCATTCTTTTCTGCCGAATGACCGTGATTTCGGGTTGATAGAAATGAAAATAAAAAAATCAGATTACTTATACAACTCTGAGCATTATTATGAATTGATAGAAATGTGTAGAAGAAGAAATAAATTTTCGGTAAAATGAATGTCGAAGCCGGATTTTATTTCAACGAAACCACTGGAAGAGTCAACGATAAGAAGAATAAAAAATACCGCGGGCGAATCTGTCTCTTGGCTTCAAATTCAATGGATGAGATTTTTGAAAAATTAACCTTATAAGATGCTCTATATAACTTTTTTAGATGATTCTAAATTCCACGTTTTGCATCTTTCATTTAAAAGAGGAAGACCAAAAGTATACGGAAATATTAAATTACTTCCATTATACACCACCCCTAGACCAGTAACGGAAGAAAAACATAAACATTTGATGTGTTTACTACCATACATCCCTCCAGTTTTTCAGGAACTCTTGAAGAATCTTATAAAATCATAATAATAAAAGTTTAAAATCATAAAAATTGATTACTTTTTAAAATTAATAAATGTTCATGAATTATTTCATTAAAATTATTGTTTCTAATAAAACTTGTAGTTTTTTATTGCTTTAAGTCATTTATAGGACATTCAGTTAATTTTGAAAATGGTCTAAGTCAATTCAAACTTCAAAAACAGCATTTTCACACAAAATTTCATATTCATAATAAATTTCCATTATTCAAGACTAATAAAATACTAAATTACAATGTTGCGTAGTATAAAAATACTTTTTTATTTATTCAAATGCAAATTATTAAATATCTCGAAACAAGAAATATATGACTTAGACCACTTTCATAATTATAGGCACATATTATTCTCGCTCGAATAATTTCACCAACGGAGGCTTGAACCAACTACCTCACAATTTAGATTGTTTTTACCAATCAGAACTGCGTGATTTAACGAGCTTGGCAACTCCGTTGGTATAACGGAATGTTTGAGCGTTGATATTTATTTCTAAAATTATCTAAAATCAACATAGAAATTGTTGATCTGACGCGACAACATCACAAAATATTGCCTATATTTTGGCCGCAATCTTCCAATTGATACCTACGAAACTCTGAACCGTATAAAATTCTACACTTCAAATAATTTTTTTGTTTATATCGAACTTTAAAAAGTAGAATGGTTAAAAATAAAAATGAGCAGACTTCTAAAATCATCTTTATTTCAAAAGAACTTTAATGAAACAAAAACTTATAAACCTCTTAATTATTACTTAACGTCTGTGTTATTTGACATTCGAGTTTTTTGTTGTAAGATCATTGTTAATAATTTCAAAGTCATGTTAAACAAATAATTAGCTAAGTGATCGATGAATAACAATTAATTGCCAGACAATATAATCACTAGTGTGATTAGATGTGGAATGAACGGTGGCGGCTGACATTCAGCGAACATGACTTACATACATGTCTCAGTAATGACAACCTTGTTAGTAATAAGCGGATATTAGGCGTACTAATTCATACTACCGACTACATCTAACCGAACAACATGGATTATTACAAAATCTTATTATCATATCGAGCTGTAAAGGTTACAGAGATGAAAGCTTTAGTTGCAGGGGACGAATTTTTAACAGGAAAAACACACATTATTGGAGTAGCATCAATACCGTGATGGTGCGAGATTTAATTTAAATTTAATTTATTATAAATAACAGCACAACAGACCGAAGTCCAAAATGTGCCTTTATACATATATATATATATATATATATATATATATATATATATATATATATATATATATATATATATATATATATATATATATATATATATATATAAATATATATATATATATAAGTTGAGTTGTACATTTTATTGTATTAATTATAATGCTATCTTAACTCTAACTAATAACAGCAATAATATAATATGTTATTGAATATTTCATATTACAAACAAAAAATAAAAAAAAAAACCCAACGATAAAGAAGAAAATTTAAGGGATAATGATCAAAATTAAAAATTTAAGGCAATATTTCAGTTCCAGCGCTTCTAAAACCAGCATAGCTTATGTTAAAAATATCGATGTCTGTGTCACTGATCAGAAGAGAGTTATATAGTTGGGACATTCTAGAGATGGGACTCATTTTACTGTAGCCTGTAGAGAACTTGGTTACATTAAACAAGTAGTTCCTACATCTCAAACCATTTCTTGGAACTTTAATGCCAAACTCAGCCAAAATGTCCGGACAAGATACTGTACTATCAAAAATTTTATATAATAAAAGTAAGCTATGCAGATTACGACGTTTTTCAAGTGACATAACTCCATACTTATTTTGTAAAACCCCACAAGATACATATTTAGGATAAGTATTCGTCATTCTAAATTCTAATAATCTTAAAAACATTGAGTTTTTTCAATACAGTGTATGTATTTTTTTTTTTTTTTTTTGAAATGGCGACCATATTACTGAAGCCTACTTTAACTTTGGTCTAACAAATGCATTAAACAGAGTTATGTAAGTTATAGTATTTTTAAATTCATATCCCGTCCGTAAAACAAAAACAAGATTTTTCGAAGCGCAGCAATATGTTCAATATGATATTAAAAATTTAGTTTTGAGTCAAAATAAACAGATCTCTCATGATCTCCACTCTTTCCACTAATACTCTATTCAAATTATATAGATGAATTAATATGTCCTTTTTTCGGCTGAATGACATCATTTTGCATTTCTTAGAATTTAAATGGAGGCCCTGTAATTGAATCCAACTGTTTAAGTTGTTTAACTGCTTTTCTTACGTCTTACAGTCGTCCAAACATGATATCGTTTTAAACAATTTGATATCGTCAGCAAATAAGAAACAATCACATTCATCCAATATTTATGTTACATTATTAATAGTTAGTAAAAAGAGTAGCGGTTCAAGATTGGATCCTTGAGGAACACCAGAAACCAGAGATTAAGATGAAGATCTACAATTTTTATATTCAACATATTGTTCCCTTTCCTCGAGGTATGAGACAAACCATTCGCAGATCACGGTCACTTTTGAACCCACTATGTGGAGGGCAAAGTAAGTGCCGTGAAGTACAATGAAAATACTTAAATTCATTCAGCCAACCGTAACGTTTTGACCGATTCTAGAAATGCTCAATGCTCAATGCCGGTATAAAATTTTTATATGGTTAAATTCAGAAAAAGTACGCTATCGATTAGATGAAAAAAAAAATATATAATCAAATTTAAAGAAATATAACTTTGAGTTTTAGCTTGAGAACCACTACTTTAAAAAAATATTTTCATCTATAAGCAGATGCTCCCCTTAATTTCCTCAAACTTTGTTATTTAGTATTTTTTTGTATCTCAAATAATAAAGAAAATAATAACATTGTCCCGTTTCATTGTTACACCTTTTATAATATATTTATTATTTCTGGTTTTGGTTTACATCCATATATTAAAAAATTTTAATTATCTGTAATGAAAAATGAAAAAATATTTTCATAAAAAAATTACCCTCGTTCGAAAAATTAAAACAACCTAATTTGGAACAAAAAACTCTATTGATTAAAATAAAAACAAATTTCGTTTATCCAATTATTAAATTTTACGAGTAACACTACAACACACATATAAATAAAAATAACTACAGCTATTAGGAAAAAATTTACGAACGACAATAAAAATATACGTATATATTTTTTGATTTATTATTGTGTAGTTTTATTTGTGGGCGTACGGGAAGGGGTGAGAGACGTGCGGCGAGTGGCGTCCAGCAACGGCACGGCTCGATTTAAACCGAATCCAAATGAAAAACAATACCCGAGGGGCCAGTCACAGCAGCGATTGTGTGGGGCTGTAATTAATAATACTCTAAATAAACTCACTTATCATGATCTAGTTTTCTGGTTATTAATGTTGCTACTGATAACGCCGGTGAAAAATATGCGAATAGAGAAATTTCCTTGTTTACCTACTAAAAATTAAGGCTATATTTCACAAGATAATATGTCGCTGAATAATTTCCCAAATAAATAGAACTAGACAAATTGGGCTTCGTTTATAAAATTGTAGAGACCAGATCAGCGCAAAAAAACATGTATAGAGCAAACCACATAAGTATGGCAATATAATAATAATAATAAATAAATACATTTATTGACCACATTACATAAAATATGTTTACAGTCAGTCTAAGTAACATAATGAAATAATATAAATTAAACATTATTAAAATCATCAATTTCATATATGGGATTTGTCAATAAATATTCTTTAAGTTTGTTTGAAAATGTCTTGATTGGTAGGGATCTTATTTCCTCAGGTATTATATTAAAAAATTTAATGGCTTAGTAAGTTTGCGCTATTTCTTGATTTTTGAAGTTGAATGAAATTACTACGTATATTATTTTTTTGCCGTGTGTCATACCCTTTTCACACTAGATCTTTAAGACGAGTGAACTTAAAGTTCACCGATGTTTAAGATCGGTATGCTTTCACACTTGATGTTTAAATCTCTGGTCCTGTCATCAGCTACAGTAATTTTGTCCTTAAGTTACCGTCATGAAATTACCAGTTTTGAACTGTCTGCGCAGACGCACATTTTGAATTATTATAAACAATTAAGGATATTTCATTTCATTCTACAATAAAGGCACTACAATAAAGAATATATTATACCTGTATTAACATGTAAGTCGATACATTTTATCTCAATTATTGTAGCTCTGTATTTTATTAAACACATTATTAAAATAAATAATTTTATTATAACAATAAGTATAAACTTCTTATAACGTCGATATAATACAGTATTCTTGTTTATGATAATATAAAATGTTGACAGCACAAATTCAAGGAGTATTTTTTTATAATAGAAATTAAGTTGGCAATGCGGACGAAGTTTAAGACGCAGATCTCTGTCTTAAACATCGCTTGTATTTAACCGAGGACATACGGTTTCACATTAGCGTTTAAAGATACATTCACTTTAACATCCGATCTTAAAGATCTAGTGTGAAAAGGGTATCATGCCCGTGGTTGGAAGAGGGGAAGTTACATAAATTCCTGTGCATGAACATTAGGCATTGGTAGATAAATAAGGCAGGTAAAGTTATTATTTTTAATTTCATGAAGATCTCACGACAGTCAGCTCTAAAAGGAGCACCAGCTATGACCCTAACAACTTTGCGTTGAAGAGAGAAAATTCTATGGGCTGCTGGTAGGTGTCCCCAGACAAAAATACCGTAGTTTAGATGTGATCGAAATAGCAAAAAGTAGGTCATTAACACGACTTTTTGGTAAACTTCTGCTTTCAAATTGCGAATTAAAAACACTGTAGACCTTAGATTCCAGCCTAAGAATTCACAGTGCTGTCCCAGACCTCACAGTCGATGTAGATACCAAGAAACTTGACGTACGGGGGGTTTGAAAAATCGTGTTTCTTGGTGGAAATCAGCATTGAATCGGTTTTGCCAGTATTTAAAGTTAATTTATTCCTATCAAACCAATATGCAGCGTGTTCTACCACGGATTTACTCTCTAAGCGAAGGAAATTTAAGTTAGAATTTTTGCAGAGTAAGGTAGTATCATCTGCGTAAAGAATATATTTTGAATTTATAAAGAGAGGAAAGTCATTTACGTACAGCAGAAATAGCAAAGGGCCAAGAATAGATCCTTGCGGAATACTAAAGTGTATAGGAAGAGTTTCAGATTTGACATTACCTGAAAGTATAGACTGCTTCAGGTTTAATGAATTTATAGGGAGATGGGGTTATTAAATAAGAACATCAATTAAATCCGATGCTCCCATTTTCGCCAATCAAGAAAACATTTTATATAACTTCTTGTAGCTCCTAGGTGGAGCAATGCTCTCCTATGAAACTTTGCCAGCTGGTTCGATTCTTTATTCTTATTTCTGTCCAAGATTTTCTCATCCATCCATTTCTTGAGAAATGCCCTTGCGCCAGGTAATTGCAGGTCTACCTCTTGTGCATGGTCCCTGAGGATTCCATTCAAGTGCCTGTTTGGACCTGTTATTGTCTGGCTTTTTTGTCACTTTTTCAATAACAGATTATTACATGTCACACAAAGCGTAGTTGTTCTTGTTTTCTTCTTATCTTTGATACAACCTATAATTTAGATCCGGTAGATGGTCTACTATACTGCTATTTACGAATGACTTGGCGCGTGGTCTACCACGACATATTAACAATTCAGTAAAAGAAAACAAAAAATATTTTCTTTCTTTTCTCTTCTTTTCCATCCTTTTATTTCGCAGAAAAAAATGCAGGAATTTACTGCTGATCTCCTAAATAAATAGTAAAGTACCTATTTCCACCACTTACTACTATTTCAGTCCATACCAAATATCCCTATTAGTTGATCTGTTAGATCAACTCCGTCAATTTTTAGAGGGAATAGCAAATACGATACCAAGTTACCACTGAGACAAAGACTGATCGATTTTATAATTCATTTATTTCCTTCTGAGTATCTTCAACAGTTGACTGGGATGTATATGTCCCATTGGGACTCAAAGGATTAAAACAATGTTTTACTTACGAGCATATAAACAAACAAAAATTTGTATGAAAAAAAAAAATATATTGTTTGCTTTTGAAGCAATTATAGTCAAAAATGTGTCAAATCAATATTATTCCAGACTAAAATGATAAAATGTATCGTTCATAAATTATTGAAAGGCGTTTGAATTTAGCACGTTGTCGTATTTGTTTTTCATATCACATGTTTGTACCCTAGTTATAAATGACGCATTTGACCATAAGCGTATATACAGATCACGACGGATATTGTTTGATATTGATAGTTGTCCGACATTGACAATTTCTAATGTATTATCAGAAAAAACTTTTTTATCGCCACTTTTGTACATATATTATTGGTATGCATAAAATGGCCAAATAGATTTGCACAATAAGTTTAATGTGGAAGCATATTTTCGATTAAGGAATTTGATTTTTATTTTTCTCATGTGCAGCCTCTAGTAAGTACAAACCTTTCAAATTAATGTAAAGAATAGGAAACTCAAACTCCTTTTCTTTACAAAATTTTTGTATAATATACTTTGTATAAAAAGTCGCAATTCTCAAAAATATTTACCTTATTTCATGAATATGACTCTATGAAGCAACTTACCTAAAAAGAAAAAAAGAGAATGAATTAGAATATTTTTATTACGTATCAGGATAAGCTAAGAAATTGCACTGCTCGAGATTTGTTGTAGCATGGTTTACAATGCTTTCTTAAAAAGAACAAAATTCTAATAATACGATACTTTATTATAGACATTGAGACTCATTTAAAACTGTACTGTAATGATTTAGCAATGGAAATGTATGAAGTGCGGCCACAAGCGTACATACTGTACAGGGATTCAATTGAATATAACGTGGAAACAATATAGAAAACAGTGTATCCATCAATTGTTAAATAATAGACCGGGAGCTCATGACAGTTTTTGGTCTCCGATTTCATACAGCATGCCTTTTGGAGGAGAGAATATTTACCCTGTGACAACAATAAAGGGATGGTACTAAAGCCCTGCACGCTTTCCGGTCATAGAGAAAATTGCATTTCCACTTAAACACAAAATTTTTGTGCTTTTCTCTGATTTAATATGGCTTGCCCTTTTGTCAAAAGAAAGTAATAACAAATTTAAAGTCTTTTAAATATATGCATGCGATTCGGAGGGTCCCAAAGGGCTCAAACGGTCATGTGATCTTGTAATAAAAAAACATGATTTTCCGCGTTTTCATACAGCATGCCTATAATTAAAAGACTTTAAATTTGTTATAACTTTCTTTTGACAAAAGGGCAAGCAATATTAAATCAGAGAAAAACACAAAAATTTTGTGCAAGTGGAAATGCAATTTTCCCTATGACCGGAAAGCGTGCAGGGGTTTAGTACCATCCCTTTTTTGTTGTCACAGGGTAAATATTCTCTCCTCCAAAAGGCATGCTGTATGAAATCGGAGACCAAAAATGTCATGAGCTCCCGGTCTATAACGCAAATACACTAATTAACAATCCAAAAGATAAATAATAGAGTATTCGCGACTGAAACTAACGTTGGCGGCGCTGCCTACAACAGCTTATGGCGGACGAGAAGCGTATATGTCAGAAGTTTTTTATTAATATTTATCTGTTCAAACAATATTTCGGCAAAAAATCACTGTATTTAAGTCACTATATTTTAAAATACTTCTTAATTCACATAAACTGCAGCACAACACGCTACAAATATTATCCAAATATACGCTTCTGTTTAATTTAGCCAGTCACCACCAGACGTCTCACTGTTATTTGCAGTCGCGAATTACAAAAAAAAAAATTGGTGCTTTCCTTGTTTAATATACCCTCGCAGATCCCCGCAATTTTTTCGTCAACAATAGAAGACGATACATGCAATAACAATTTTCTTCTGTCTTATTTTGATGATTTTTATGGTGTGACTGATTTTTAGCATTTGTGAACCGCGCATCTGCATTTTCTTTCAATCTCAAATTTTTCACTCTACTTGAATTCTAATTACCATTGGAATTCTTCTGAAATTTAAACAATTAAATTTTTAGAACAAGGTCACGGTTTGTAATTATATGTTAATATAAATTAAAAAGATGATTTTCAATGCAACAGTTATTAGCATGTTTTTGAATAACAGTAAGTATATTCGAGCCAAGGTCAATACATAAGTGTTCCACTATGTCACTGTGGTAGAAAGAATCTAATAGCCAGTATGACACTTCTGTTAATGTATTGTTTACCTTCAAACTATCATACGCTATCCATAAGGTGGAACTGTAATTAGGATTGAGCAACATAATTAGGTTTATGATACTGTTACATACAAATTTAATTACAACCATTCGCTATGTTTTTAGGATCTCGTAGGTATAAACAAGAAACTAGGAATGACGAGAATTAGAAATTCCTGGAACCGGGTACCCACCACAATTACCCGGATATTACCCGCTACCCGTTAATTACCCGCTACCCGATAAGTACCCGCTATCCATTAATTACTCGCTACTGGTTAATATATAAAAATGAAAAGCTAGTATAGAAAAATAAGCAAAGGTGCATTATGGAATACGCATACTTAATCCCTACTGTATAGACCAGGGGTCGGCAACACGGCTCCCGCGGGCGCCGTTGCGCCTTCGGTGAGATTTTTATGCGCCTTTGCTATCGAGACACAGACACGCTGAGCCCAATATCCACATCGCATCTATTGGTGGTTCGAGTTGAGCGATCAGCGCTTGATTAAACGATCTTGCGAACCACAAGTAATAATAATAATAATATATCTCTTTATTTGCACAAAATATATACACATATATATAAATAGACAAGATAAAATAAGTATAAAAACAAACAAGAGTAAATCACCCCCCTAAATGGTTTAATATTTGGGGAGTGTACACCACTAATACCGTAAGGTATGCGTATGGTATCTATATATTAATTAATTCTATATAATTATTCTAATGTATATCGGACTGTGCAATTAATGAAAAGAATGAAATGGAATACAATACAATTTAGATTTTATTTTTATATGAAAAAAGATAATCAAATTTTAGTAACAAGAATTTCATCTATTTTATTTTGATCTAGTTGTAAAATCCAGGTTTTAGCAATTTTAACTGTTTGTTTCCCCAAAAACATTTGTTCGACTGTTTACATATTTTAACGAGTTAAAAACATATTTAAACGAGTGTTTACATATTTTACGTTTTTATGCGCCCTCAATAACATTTGAATTTATATTGCGCCCATATTGACAAAGAGGTTGCCGACCCTTGGTATAGACAAAAAAAAAAACTTATACCGTCATTTTGTCGTCTGTCTGTCTGTTTGTCTGTTTGTCAATTCGGTAAAAATTGTAGCCAAACGGTTAAACCTAGAGAGTTGAAATTTGGCATGCTTATACAACTCTTTGACCCACACATAGGAAAAATATTAAAACATCTAAAAAATATATGCCTAATAGCCAAACGGTTAAACCTAGAGAGTTGAAATTTGGCATGCTTATACAACTCTTTGACCCACACATAGGAAAAATATTAAAACATCTAAAAAATATATGCCTAAAAATATAAACAAGTATGTGCTCATCGAAAAAAAATATATATATATTTTTTTTTAATTCTGAGTAAAGTGTCAAAAGCCCTTAGTACGTGGATTAAAGATCAAAATTTTATTTTTGCAAAATAAATTATTTTTATGCGATTATTGCCAAAATTGTGCAAAAAAAAATTTTGTCTCACACCCTGTAACCCAGATGGTTTAAACTAAAAATCTGAACAAATTCTAAGTAATGTACATTGGTGTGAACTAGATTAGTACAACAAATTAGAATTTTTGATCAGATTATGTTTTCGGAAAATAACGTATTTGTTGTGTTTTTTGGTTGACGATGTACAAAAGTTATAGTTATGTAACACACTACACTAGAAGGTGTATCCTGGTCTAATGGTAAGCTTGGTCGCTGGCTACGCAGCAAACTGGGGTTCGCTCCCGGGCAGAGGAGACAATTTTATTTTATTTATTTTTTTTTTTTCATTATAATTTTGTCAAAATTCTAGTTATATTTTGCAAAATGTTGCATTTAATTTTTAAGAGCGTAAATTTAATAGGTAACCCCTTTTAAAATTGCAGCGCCAAAGTGGCAAAATCGAAACTAACCAAATAGACAATAACAACATTTTGACATATGGACAATACGTTTTAAACTGATATTTCGAAAGAATTTATTTATATTTTTGTCTTAATTTGTGTTTTCTTAATAAATATCTCACTTATGCCTAACAGATACAAACCCAGCAAACATTTTTATACGGGCCAGTACTGGTAAAGCACATACTCCCCGGCATTGAAAGTAATGGGCCAGTACCCCGGTGTCCCCGTGGCCGTTACTGGCCCATTGATGTATCAGTTGCCGGCCCAGCAACGGTAAAGTGCAAAATAATCGCATTAGTTGCAAGATTTATTTCTGATGGTTTTAAGTAAAAAGTATGAGTGAAGAGAGTGCTTATAAAATGCTGGTAAAGTACTTCGTATAGGCGGAATGCGAAATACAAATGTGAAGTACATTATTAATACTGGCGTTGCACTTACTTTTGGTGCCAGTAATTTACCAGCATAAAAGCAGTTTGCCGGCATTCGACCGTTAGTTGAATGTTTGCTGGGAAATCTAAAAATCCAAATAAATGTAACACTTGTGTCAGAACAATAACAAACTTGTCTATTTCGTTAGTTCAACATAAATCCACCAGATAGAGTCTCTCTTATGACCATTTGCCTATAACCAGTTGGAATTGTTGGAATTATATTTTCATTTTATGTCAAATATACAAAACCAGAGGAGCGGAGCATATGACTTAAAACAACTAATGGAGGCCATTGGCGCATTTTAAAAATAGTAATGAACCTTGCTATATGAAAAAAATACTGCACATATTTAGAAACCTAAATAATGGTATTAGGTATTCGAATTAAAATTAACAAATAAATATTTTAACATAAAATTTGTTTTTAAAGGTCTTAGATTAACAGACGATAAATTATTTTAAAAATATCATTCATTTTTCCGTGATTACTACAAAGCTTCATTTGTCCTACACACTCAGCATGCCACCTTCACTTATTATATACCTTCGAAACCCTGCAATGTGTGAAAATTCACACTTCACATCTTTTTTTTTTTCAAGGGTAAAAGATAAACTCGAATATCCATTTTCAGATCAACACCTGCTTTGGTTATCGAGCTACAAACAGAGAAGCTTTGAATATTATCCTGCCATTCAAATGTGTTGCTGCCCAGCAAACATTCAACTAACGGCCGAATGCTGGCAAACTGCTTTTATGCTGGTAAATTACTGGCACCAAAAGTAAGTGCAACGCCAGTATTAATAATGTACTTCACATTTGTATTTCGCATTCCGCCTATACGAAGTACTTTACCAGCATTTTATAAGCACTCTTCTTCACTCATACTTTTTACTTAAAACCATCAGAAATAAATCTTGCAACTAATGCGATTATTTTGCACTTTACCGTTGCTAGGCCAGCAACTGATACATCAATGGGCCAGTAACGGCCCCGGGGACACCGGGGTACTGGCCCATTACTTTCAATGCCGGGGAGTATGTGCTTTACCAGTACTGGCCCGCATAAAAATGTTTGCTGGGTGGATACACCTTGGATACAAACAAAAGGGCATATCTCGCTAAATATTATATACATCCAACTAAAAATTTGCACAGGATCTCTAGCATAGATCTACAACCAGTAACAATTTTAACCAAAACGAAGTTAGTCGAGCGTCGACCTCCAAACCACTAAACATGGAATGACCAATATGTTCGTTAACAACGATAACGCGGATCTTTCTCCGTATCCATGTATTAGTTGTTTTATCTCTGAGATGATGTTTATAACCTCAAACCAGTTGGTAATTTTGGTGTGGTGTAAGTCCGTCTTTATGGAATATTAAATTTAATCTAGTAACTTTGTGGATATTAGTTTCTTTCCATATTTTATGAGAATATGGATATAAATTAAAAATAATGATTATGGTTAGCAGAGTAACGCGGTGTGCCGGGACGGGGTGCGGCTGGAGGGGAAGCCCTGTGTTTTATTAACTTGTTATTTATCGTTACGCTTAAGTCCAAATAAACCCTTCAGTACTTTTATAATGCGATAAAATTACAGTTAAAAATACCACAGCTTTATTTATGCCAATTTCAAAATGATTATTAATTCTCATAAGTTAAAACCACCATCTGGCATTACCATTTATAAAATCTGGATTTAAATTAAAAATATTGCAATAAAAATAAAAAATTAATGTGGAATGAGAATTTTCACACATTTCAGAGCTTTGTAGGTGTTTAGTAAGTGGTAAAAAATTATGGGTACATATTAAAATTAATAATTTTTTTCAAAAACACTTAAACAGCAATATTTTCCAAATGTGAAATAATGTACATTACTTAGATTTTTTTCAAACCGCTTAACCGCTTTTGTTTAACCGCTCTGCATTAAAGGGTGCGGGAGAGAAATTTTGTAATATATTTTCAAAACAAATCGTGTTAAAAAAAAAAATCTTGAAAACTACTTTACATTCCTTAGGCCAAGTTGCACAGTTACCACCTATGTATAAGTTTAGCTAAACCTTAAGCTTCAGCTTAAACCAAATACTTAAGTGCCAGATGTTGCACAATTAAAAATAAAAAAATACTTAGCTAAGTCAACTGATGTGATAAATTCACAAAGTTGGTAATATGGAAAATGAATATTTGAGAATATAAAAGAAACGTAAAAATAAATGTATAACGAACTTATCAGAAGAGTTGGTCTTAAATTAAATGTTGTGGAAGAAAAAGAATGAAAAAAAAAACCTCCTTGGATGAACATACATGATGAATTTAACAATATAAGCGGTCACTTTTACAGAGGAGCAGAATATTTATATATATATATAAAAGAAAACTTAAAAATTTACAAGAAAACAAAAATGCCGACAATAAGTATTCACTGAAAGTGACTGGAGGTGGTTAAGTGGCAGAATGCTCAGAGAAAGAGTTAGAATTAATAAATTTTAAATTACGGGCAAATCATAGACCACATATTTACATTTAAAAACAATTTTATTATTTATACATTATAAATTAGAAAAATAAACATTTATTATTGTTCCTAACTCGAATGTCGTCATTTTATCTTCTCTTTTGATTTATTATTGGGTTAGGTATATCGTTTATAAAATTAACATCTGTTTCTAGATCTAGATTAAGATTGCTCAATCTATTACTCCCAGAACTCAAGAAAACCGTGCGATATAGCAAAAGTCTGGGCGTACATTACACTGTTCCATTTGAATATTAGGCATTTTAATATATTGATGACGCAAGGTAAAAATTGCGATATTTGATATAATATTGAATTACAACTTTATTTACTTAATATTACTATTTACTCGAAATCTATTGTAAAATTTTTCATCATCCCATTGACTAATATAATCATACCGGCCTATAGACGGGTATGCGGCGAAAACGTATAAAATATTTATATATAAAATTTTCATTCAATCAAATTAATCTGGTTAATTTTAATATGACACATAACCTGTCCTATTTGACAGTTTATTTTGGCTTAAACCAAACAAATCTACCGCTTAAGTATTTTCCTGTTTAGGCTTAAGTTTAAACCAAAAACTGAAATTAAATTAACAAAAACCCCATAAAAAAAAAATCAAAAATAAAAATATGTCTGTGAATCTCCGCATTAAGAGGTTTCATTTGATACCCCACTAAAAAAATTTAAAAAAATAATTTTTCCATTAAATACATATTTGTTTATATACAGGGTGTTTGTTTGAAACGGGGCACCCCGAAAATCTCCTTTATTTGTAAAGATACAAAAAATCTTCAGAACAAAAGCTAAACTAGACAAAAAGGCCCATCTAAAGGTTACTATAAGAATTCTGAGGCACTTCCGGTTTCACCGGAAATGGTGTCAACTTTTATCTAGCATAGGGAATTCATAATTTTATATTTTTTTCCTAAAAGTACATTAAATTAGCTTTACAATGACACAAAAAAGTCATATTTTTATGTAACCATTTCAAAATGGCGACCATTTATTTACAAAATAATAATCAACATAAGATTTACAAAGTTGAACGTAGCAAGCTTTGAAAACAATAAATTTGTTCTGCTGGCTTAATTTGTTCACTAATTTTGCAAAATACTGCCTTCTCGACTGCGCTCTATCAGGATACCTTTCCTGATAGAGTCGCTGGGTCGTAACCGCATTTCTTTGGCACTCTCCGTATATCAGAACCATATCTGTCATCTCTTCGTTGGTATATCGTACATAAACCATAATTAGGTACAAATAACGACTTACTACCAATTAATACAATATTTTTTCAAACACAAATAAGCAAAATAAACTATTAAATTCTTGTTATTTATAAAACTTTTAATTGAAAATTGAAATTTAAGTTATTTCATGTTATTTCATATAATAACTAGTTATAACAGTTTATTTTACAGATATTTTGTTTCTTTTTTTATTGTTTTCAAAGCTTGCTACGTTCAACTTTGTAAAACTTATGTTGATTATTATTTTGTAAATAAATGGCCGCCATTTTGAAATGGTTAACATAAAAATATGATTGTTTTGTGTCATTGTAAAGCTAATTTAATGTACTTTTAGGAAAAAAATATAAAATTATCGATTCCCTAGATCAAAAGTTGACATCATTTCCGGTGAAACCGGAAGTGCCTCAGAATTCTTATAGTAACCTTTAGATGGGCCTTTTTGTCTAGTTTAACTTTTGTTCTAAAGATTTTTTGTATCTTTACAAATAAAGGAGATTTTCGGGGTGCCCCGTTTCAAACAAACACCCTGTATATCCCGTGCTGTATTTTTTTGAACTCTCTATAGTTTTCCTATATGTGGGTCAAAAAGTTGTAAGTATGCCAAATTTCAGCTTTCTATATTTAGCCGTTTGGTTAAAATTTCTATCGTACAGACAGACAGACACATGAGTCACGTAATAAGGGTTTTTTGTTGGTCATACCTACAACACTCTAAAAATAGTAATAATAATAAAACAAATTGCGGACTAGTGTCCTGAAACTTCATTAATTAGAAACTACTTTCATTTAAATTATTACCTTCGAAATACTGCCCTTCTGCTGTTACATATTCATATCAGCATTTTTCCATTTGTGAAATAGAGATGGGTCGTTCGTGAGCGAACCGGCTCACTGAGCCGACTCAGTATACTGACCGAAGTGACACGGTTCACCAAATTGAAATGATCCGGCTCACGGCTCACTGTATAGTTTCAAGTTTCAAGGATACGATTGGTCGGGCGATTGTGAGCAGTGACCGGAGTGATCCGGATCTGGATCGATGTCATGTTGAACTTCGCGAGAACTCGGCAAACTCGGAAACTAATAGGCTTAGTCTGTATTTTCTTACAACCATGCTATATAAAAATATTAATAATATTGCCCAAATCCCAGATGTCCGATTTATAAGGGCAATAAACATCGCCAGAAACTTAACACATCTGGTTTAAAATACAGTAGCTACATAAAGTGAATTGTTTGTTTCAAAAATGTTAGATAAGAACCGGGGCTAAGCGACGTTCTACCTACGAGCGAACGACCGACAACTGACCGGGTCTAAGCGACGTTCTACCTACGAGCGAACGACCGACAACTGACCGTGTCTAAGGAAGAGTCGGCTCTAAACGACGTCTACTTACGAGCGAACGATCGACAACTGACCGGGTCTAAGGAAGAGCCGGGTCTAAGGAAGAGTCAGCTCTAAGCGACGTCTACCTACGAGCGAACGACCGACAACTGACCGGGTCTAAGCAAGAGCCGGCTCTAAGCGACGTTCTACCTACGAACGAACGACTGACCAACCTGTGTCTCGGGATCATGTTTACAGTTCATATATTGCAAGAACCGGCTCTAAGCGACGTTCTACCTACGAACTAACGACCGACCTGTGTCTCGAAAACATGTTTACTTAACCGGATCACTGAGCCGGATCAATTAACCGGCTCAACAAACTGAACGACCTCCACTGATCCGGTTCCGCAAACTGAGCCGAAATTCCCATCTCTATTGTGAAACACTTTGTTTCGGCAATTTTTGGAATCACTTTTTGATCAGTTTCCAATATTTATTTATTTTATTTCTTTATCTCTTTAGTTGTAAACGGACTTCTTCTAACACATCAGTCGACATAAAAAAGTCACAGTCAAGTGGACAGATAATCAGACCAATTCTGTAACTCAGTTACTATGATAATAGTAACTAAATTTTTCACTATGAGCAAGATCAGTTACTATCATGAATGAAAGTCATTATACTTTTTATAATATTTTATCTTGTAGTAACGTTATTACACAGTTTTACAGAATTGATCTGAATAAGAGATATTATTTTAGTTTTCTCTATATTTTTGAAAACTCTATCACATTGCTAATTTGATTTTGTCTTGATTGGACTTAATTCATAAATATTGACTATTTCTTTTAGCTTCATATTAAAATCAACTTCCTTTAGTAAAGTATCATGATTAATTCTTATTTTGTTTGGTTTTATCTGCATCTGCACGCATTGCGCATTATATAAGTTTTAATAGATTTTGGTAAGGCCGTGTTTTCTATAAATAAAAGTGTGAGTAATGCAAGGCTGGGGAGCGGAATGGGCCATTAAGTCAATGGACCTCCGAACTTGACCTATCTAACCGCTAATCATACTTATTTCACCGGCCAACATGTTATTATATGACATAATGATTTTAATTTGCAACGATAGCGTGAGGAAGGTTAACATTAGGTAAAAATGAAACAAATAATTAAGAATATTAGAGGAAATTTTGAAAAATACGATAAAAAAAAATTGGGTTTATATATTTTTCAAGGGTTTTTATCTAGTGCGTTTTGACTTCATGATGAAAAGAATTTCAACAAAATTTTGATGACACAATTTTATTAAAAGATTCACCTATTCCATTTATGTAAGGAACACTTCGTTGGGCACGTTTTTGGATCGAGCAGTGACGGAAGTGCATTACGAAATTTTACTTTTATAATACGTGCGATATCTTTGTTTTTTTGTCACTTAGTTTGATAAACCTGTATATTGTTAGATGTGAGGACTTCAGAATCCACAAGCCATACTTGTTTCTCCACCTTATTTCGTAATGCAAGATCGAATCGATTATCGTATATTGTTCTATCAGAATACAACAATCCAAATATATTATCATGGTCTCAACAAAAAATTTCATTCATATACAGGTCTGTTCTGTAATAATACGGTTCTGTTTTTAGGGTTTTGTAGGTATGACCACCAAAAAACCCTTATAACGTCACTCATGTGTTTGTTTATCTGACTTTTAGTCTATCTGTCTGTCTGTCTGTCTGTCTGTCTGTCTGTCTGTTCTCAAATAACGAATAAAAGTGATAATCAAACTGTTGATTTTGATGTGATTATAGAACAAATATTCCTAGACATCCAGTATTATGTTGGCTTCTTACTTATTAAATACCGACAAAACCCTGAAATTTGTGAAAATTCACACTTCACATTTATTTTTGTCTGATATGAAGCCATATTTAATAGCAATAGCCAAAGTATTACACTGGTCAACAAATTTAAACTTTTTTTTTGCTGACTTAGATCTGATACTTGTTTTTAATTAATTTTGGTGTGCTGATTTCAAAAATGTTAACAGTTTCTGCCTATCACATCAAATTTGTGTTCTATCATATTTTGATCTTTTTTCATCTTTTCACGTTCTGATATACGTCTACATTAATTTCAACTTCGTTCTTGTTGTCCAATATATTTCCTAGGAACGCCTTACATGCAGGTACTTGTTATAGACCTTTTTACAACGGCGGGGGTAAACTTTTTACTTGGCCAACAAGGTGGATTCACAAAATATCCATGTTTTTTGTGTTTGTGGGACAGCAGAGCGAGAGATTAGCATTTTACTCAGAAAAATTGGCCGGTGAGAATAGATTTAAATATTGGAGACCCAAACATAATACACGAACTTTTGGTGGAGCGAACTAAAATCATTTTCCCCCCTCTTCATATTAAACTGGGTCTAATGAAGCAGTTTGTAAAAGCGTTGAACAAAGATGGTGACTGTTTCAAATATATATCTGAAACATTTCAAAGTCTCAGTAATGAGAAGCGAAAAGCTGGCATTTTTGACGGACCACAAATTAGAAAATTAGTGAATGATCCACATTTTACTGTACATATGGATGATATGGAGAAGAATGCATTGCAGTCTTTTGTGGCGCTCATCAAAAATTTTCTTGGGAATAAAAAAGCCGAAAACTATGTGGAGGTCGTTGAAAATTTGATTGAAAATTATCATCATCTGGGGTGCAACATGAGCGTGAAATTTTTTAAACAGTCTTGACAAATATCCTTTCAATCTTGGAGATGTTAGTGATGAACAGTGTGAACGTTTCCATCAGGATTTAAAAGAGATGGAGAGACGTTATCAAGGAAGGTGGGATACTCACATGATGGCTGACTACTGTTGGAGTTTTAAGAGACTTATCGGGAATGGTGCACTCCAGAAGATCTTAAAAACGACCATTTAATCTTTAAATTATTTTGTATTTTTATTTTAACACTCCAATGCATTAAAATGTAATTAAAACTGTTCTCATTTTCTTTCTTTCACTATAAATAAAATTTTAAGAATATTTTCTAATTATTTAGTCCTTATTGTTAGGCAAATTTGTAACAATTACAGTATCGACGTCTAAAATTAAACGATAGAAGCATTATTAGGCCGAAAATATGTATTTGTTGTAGAGCAAAAATCTGATGTGATACGCAAACACTGATGTGATATTTGAGTTCAGCAGCACCTAATTAGTAAGAAACAAGTCTTAGATGTAAGTCAGCAAAAACTGTGTTGACCAGTGTTATATATCCAACCATATTATGTCTAGTTTTGCGTTCTGTTGAGGTTGGAATACTTAATAACAAGTAACGTCTAGAGCCTTTTCTATACATAAAAGCTATTTCAATCGTTTAGGCGGAACTAACTGCAATTTTAATTTTTGTAAGTTGTCATGGTCTCACCTTTTATGGTTTGGAGTGGGAAACATAAAAAAAAATTATCAAAATCTTCACTTAATCGGTAAAAGTTACTAAAATTGAAAATCTAGTTCCAACTAAACCAAAGAAACAAGCTATACTTAAATAGTTTTCACAAAGTAAGTTTTTAATCAAATCGACCATCTCACTTTGTCGTAATGTGTATTTTATTTGACACGTGAGTAAGTAGAGTAATTTTTATGTGGTTGAAGATGTTAGTCAGCCGGTATCTAGTTGTGCTGGCAGTCAGTGATCCCGGCCATAAATCTCTGCAGGCTGTGGAATATGTGATTGTGCAGCCTACTGATTCACGCTGCGTGAATTACGGGTGTGGCATCTTCCACATCCTAGACAACCAACGCGTACTTATATTTACATTAATTTTGCTCACAGCTACACACCACACATCCTTGGAATTAAATAATTCTAATTTGATTGACAATACACTTTCATTTTACATATTTGGATACTGTTTCGTTAAGGGTGTTTGGAAATTTGAAACCCTGCTGTTTCTATACAGTCATTATTATGAATCAAAGGAATTGAAGCAAATTTATATAATCATGATTTTAAATTTCTGATTTGATTATTTGTTTTTTTAATAGTCATTTTTACACGTTGTATTCTAAATAGAGCTTGCGCGTCATATTATTGACATTCTTTAAACATCTCGTTTTTAGGGTTTTGTAGGTATGACCAATAAACCCTCATATCGTCATTTTATCGTCTGTCTGTCTGTCTGTCTGCCTGTCTGTTCGGTAAAAAATGTAGCCAAACAACTAAACCTAGAGAGTTGAAATTTGGTATGCTTATAAAACTCTTTGACCCGCACATAGGAAAAATATAATAAATATTAAGTAAACCATAATTTCCTGAACCTGTTAAAATACATGGTTACCGTTTAATCATAAAAGTCTCGGGTTCAGGTTTTGGTTCACTGATCTTAAAATATAATGGGTTCAGGTTCAGGTTCACGAAAAATATAGGTTTTTTCGGGTTTTAAGTTCGGGTTCGGGTTCAGATTCAGGTCCCTGGTTTTAATATTTAAATAATTTGAATATTTTTAACTAATTGATTTTATTTTATTTATTTTAAATAATAATTAAATTTTATTTCTGAATTTACCACTCCCACAAGTATGCCTCTGACTATAAAGTATACAAATAAGAGGTGTTAAGATACAGTGAATTTATTTTTTAATGCAACATGTACTATGTCATTACCATGGATACAGTTTTTGACAGCAATATAAATCGTGTTCATTTTCATTTACAACATTGAAAAAACCATATTTACTAGCAAAATCAAAATATTCTATTGAAAATTAAATAAAAAAAAAAAAAATAAAAAAAAAATCTAATAAAAACTTATAATAAATGTTCAAAAGTTTCTCCGTCTACTTGCATACAAAATGTTAAGCAATCATAAAAATGATTCAAAACACTCAGCAATTGCTCTTGAGGTATATTGTTGGATGCTTAAACAATTTTGTCTTGCAGTTCCGGAACATCCCAAAGTTCTCCATTATATACTTTGGCGTTTTAATATCCCCAATAAAAAAAATCATCGGGTGCCAAATTTGGAGATCTCGCTGGCAATTCATCAACCCTCCTCTTCCAATCGAGCTATTTGGGAAAGTTCTATGTAAATATTCTTTAACTATTCTAGAATAATGGATTTGTGCGCCATCATGTTGAAACCATACTTGTCCATTGATATTCAGGTTTCGCAACGCAGGTAATATTTGGTTTTGCAAAAGGGTTAGATATTTTGCGGCATTAAGGTTACCGTCAATAAAAAAGGCCCTATAATATTGGTTCCTATTATCCCTGCCCAAACATTTAATTTTTGTGGCCTTTGAGTTCGGGAGGAATGAAACAAATTAAAATTTTCTCGACTTCAGTACCTAAAATATTGTCTGTGCACTTCACCATTTAGAGTAAATGTTGCTTCGTCAGTAAATAAAATTCTTTGAAGCATTGTTGGGTCGGAATTAATTTTTTTCACACATTTCAAAACAAAAATGCATACGTACTGCTGCGTCCTTTTCTAACAATTCTTGATGATTTTGAAATTTGTATGATCGAAACTTTTCTTTTTTTAAGAAGTTAAAAACAGATCCAATACTGACATCAACGGTTTGTGCAATTGATTCTTAAAATATTTTGATGGTTTTCTTCCACTTTTAATAATATTTCCAACTGCGTCTCTTCTGTAAGCACGTGGGATGTTGTTCTTTTTTAGGGTTTTGTAGGTATGACCAAAAAAACCATATACCGTTATTTTGTCGTCTGTCTGTCTGTTGGTAAAAATTGTAGCCAAAAGCCTAAACCTAGAGAGTTGAAATTTGGCATGCTTATAAAACTATTTGACCCGCACATAGGAAAAATACTAAAACATCTAAAAAACATACCCCCCTAAAAATATAAACAAATATGTGCTCCTCGAAAACAAAAATATTTTTTTTAAATTCTGAGTTGGGTATCAAATAAAAGCCCTTACTACGTGGATTAACGATCAAATTTTTATTTTTGCAAAATAAATTATTTTGATGCGATTTTTTCCAAAATTGTGCAAAAAAACATTTGTCCCACACCCTGTAGCCCAGATGGTTTAAACTAAAAATCTAAAAAAATTCTAAGTAATGTATATTGGTGTGAACCGAAATAGTACAACAGGAATTTTTGAATAGATTATGTTTTCGGAAAATAACGCATTTTTTGTGGTTTTTGGTTCACAAAGTACAAAAGTTACACCAATGTAAGACACTCACATGCAAGGCATACGATAGCGTAATGGGTTAGAGCACTGGTGTCGTAAGCTAAAATGCGCTGGAAACGAAGGGTTTCGAGTTCGAGTACGGAGAGAATTTTATTTTTTCTGTTTTTTTTTTTTGCATTTTTATTATGTTGAAATTATTTTGTCAAAATTCTAATTATATTTTGACAAATATTGCATTTAATTTTTAAGAGCGTAAATTTAATAACCAGTCTTATTATATGATTAACAGACGATAATTTATTTTAAAAATATCGTTCATTTTGCCGTGATTAATACAAAGTAAAATTTGTCCTACACACTCAGCATACCGCCTTCACTTATTATATACCTGCGAAACCCTGAAATGTGTGAATATTCACACTTCACATCAATTTTTTATGTTTTGACTTAAGCCATCCTTCGCGATGAAATTTATTAACTAGTCTTGAAATTGTAGAGGGATTTGGTATTGGCCGATCTGGATAAGTTGCACTAAATACAGCAGAAACTCATTTGAGAGTTATACCAAGTTACCATCATTAATTTTTCTTCATCTGTATACATGTTGATAAATTTTTAAATCAGCAATGAGCAAAAGTGTACACACTAATTGTTTATGTTGCAAATGAAAATGAACACGATTTATATTGCTGTCAAAAACTGTATCCATAGTAATGACATAGTACCTACATGTTGCATTAAAAAATAAATTGACTATGTAATTCCACAGATGCTAGCTTGGCACCTTTGGCCGCTCGAATAACTAAATGTTTGACTTGATATAGGAAGGTATAGGACCAATTTCGGAGTTTGTCAGGGCGGAATTTTGGGTCCGTTTTTTTCCATCGTTTATATCAATGACCTCCCAAATTTACTTCCTGAAAGTGTCAAAGTTATACTTTACGCCGATGACACTACTGTCCTGACAAATCATACGTCTGTTAACGATGTGGTCAGAAATACAGAACAGGAAATGGTGAAAGTTAAAGATTGGTTCACTTCAAACCGACTTTCCCTTAATAATAATAAAACCCAACAGATGATTTTTTCACTTAACCGCAATATTGATATTAATATTCAGTTCGGTGAGCCAATCAAATTTCTTGGGATTTATATCGATAGTCAACTTAGCTGGCATGATCACATTGACTATTTGGCAAAAGTTCTTAAAAGGGTTATCTATGCGTTCATCAGGCTGAAAACGTCTGTGTCTTTTGATATGCTGCGTATGTTCTATTTTGCTGCTTTTCAGTCGCGTTTAACTTACGGCATAATTCACTGGGGTCTAAGTTCGTCTGTCAACAGAATTTTCTTACTCCAAAAACGTGCTGTAAGAATCCTGAATAACGTTCCTAACCGGCACCACTGCCGAGAGCTCTTTAGGAAATGTGGCATTTTGTCTTTTTATAGTCTTTTTGTTTATACTTGTCTGGTATACGTTAAAGAAAACCCGAACAGTTATGTAACCGTATCCTCTAGACATGTTTACAATATTCGTTCTGCTGGCAACATCAGACTACCACGACTTAGATTGTCTAAATCTAGGAATGGTATTTTTTGGCAGCCACTTTCTTCAACTACTTACCAGTTTCTTTAAAAAAATTGTCAATTAGATTGTTTAAATCCAAAATTAAAAAAATTCTTATTGAGAATTGTCTCTACAATTCGGACGATTTTTTCAAAATTAATTTCAGTTCCTACATCTAACATGTAAGCTGTTGTTTTTTGCTCCACCTTTGTTAATTTTATATATATATTTTTTTTGTCTCTCTTTTCTATCATATTTAATATTGTATTTCATTCTTCAATGTTTTCAAATACTTTCTACTTTTGTTCATTGAATTTATCATATATGTACTGACAAATGTAAACGTCGTAAGATGTCTAGCATGGAATAAATATTATTATTATTATTATTATTATTATTGATGCTCCATCGTACTAAGTGAGGTTGATGTCACAACGTCTTGTAGGATTTGCAGGTTGTACATGTCTTAGAGATGTGTTTACCGCAATTCGGGACACAGTACATTCTAGAAGGTATACTTTGTAATACAGAAGTAATTTGGTGGCAACAAACACAGCAGGACATATAAAATATCTTCTCATCCCGCATAGTCGTTGCAGTAGATTTGTGTTGCTCTTGTAAATGAAAGTCGCGGTCCACAGTTAGATATATTTAACACTGAGATTTATAGAGGGCGGCGGCGCTATGAGGGCGGCCATACAGAGGGGCAGCAGGCGGTGGGAAATGCATAAAACAACACGCCGCCTCTAAATAATTCAATATTCCATTGTTAGGTACACGTAAAACGTGTCTTTAACAGCGACAATTTACATCCCGCTACAAATACACGACAAAAATTTAATTTAAAACCGTATTAAGCTCACTTTACACCACCAAATGTGAGTTTGCATGCTTTATGTGCCAGGATTTTATTAAGGAATAATGTATGATCTCAAAATTACATACAAGGAATGTTTGGGAGGTTTTTCTTTTCTTAACACGCAAATGGAAAATTTTGTGGCAAGAGTTACATAAAAAGTAAATCACTGCTTTCATCAGAATTTGCTATGTGATAGCTTGCGCACTCTGTTATTAAAACTAAACAAAATAAAGAAAAACATTGCAAAGAAATTGTTGTTGAAATAATGAAATACTAGAAAAAATTTTTCGACAATATCGTTTAATTATATATTCAAAATTATTCAATTTGTTGGAAATTTGATTAGTCTAACTTAAATGATATAAGAGCTGGAGTTCCACAAGAAAGTGTCCTTGGGGCAATTCTCTATTTACTCTATACCAGTGACTTGCCTACTCCGGTACAACTATAGGGATTTGCAGCTAAGCACCCTACCATCTGGTGAGCGTTTCATGAACTTGTGTACATCAGATAACATTTCGTTTTGTGTATTGGTTTTGTATGAAGTTTGTTTTTAAAGTTTTATTATAATCATTGAAAAATGTATAATACATATTGTTGTGTGCCTATGTGCAATTCATTGAAAAGAAGAAACCCGGAAATATCGTTTCATTTGTTGCCACTAATATCAGACACCGTACGGTTCGAAACTAAATTGGGAAAGCAAGAGGTTAGGAATCGACGCGATGTTTAGATAAACAATTTAAAAATTGGAAAAAAAGTGAGCCCTTATATCAAAGTTTGCTCATTACATTTTAATGATAGTGACTACAAAAAATATTTTCAATTTTGTATTTATTATCGCATATCTTGAAAATTCCTGTTATTGTGTGTGGGTTTTTAATGCACAAGTCTGTAGGCATAATGCATAAATCTTTATGAACTCTCTGTTTTTTTCAGTGACTCCACACAATATTATATGCCCAGCATTGTAGATTTCTACCCCTTGGTAAACAACACGGGAATTATTATTTCCCCCAATATAGTTAAAATAATCGACAATGGAAAACCGCCATAACTTAAAACCAGATCACAAAATGTAGTATTTTAGATGTTTACAAGTAATGTCACTTCACAAAATCAGAAAATCCCAAACAATTATTTATTTTTTGTCGTTTTTTGATACACTTTTCGTTATTATTTACTAGTAAATGTCAAGTGGTATCTGATTTAGAATGGTTTCAAAAAAATCCGCGTGGCGCTAGGATCTTAAAATTTTTCCCCTATAGCTACATTCATAGATGATACTGCTCTCCTTGCAGTTGAGCAGGATCAAGAAACTTGTATTAGGATACCTTTCATTTGATACCACATAATTTGAAAAATATAATTTTTTATCACGACACAAAAAAAATCGACATTTTTCGAAACATGTATTTGATCCAAAATTCCTGTTGAACTATTTCGGTTCCCATCAATGTTCATTACGGAGATTTTATTTTCAATCAATCCCTTTGGGAGATAGGGTGGGGGACAAAAGCTTTTTGACACATTTTTGGCAAAATTCCAATAAAAAAAATGATTTTTCAAAAATAAAAGTTTGTTGATCCACGCATTAAGAGGTTTCATTTGGTACGCCACTCAAAAATTTTAAAAAAATACTAACTTTTTTTAAGAACATATTTGTTTATATATGATGAGGAAGTAATGGGATTCGGACTGGTCAGAAATTAAAATTAAAACAATCTTTTAACTTCGCTAACGTTTCGATTTAATATGAAATCTTCATCAGAGCTAGGTGAAAAAGTCACAAACTAAAATAAATTAGTCAGATAAATAAATTTTAACGTCCACATAATGTGAGAGGTCATTGAACTTAGAAGTTCTAAAATATCGTTAAGCATCTTATGGATTTACATTGAAAATTTTGTGTAATTTTATCTATGGTAATACTAGGTATATTACTGTAGATAACACTGGTCAACACAATTTTTGCTGACTTACCTCTAAGACTTGTTTCTTACTAATTTGGTGTTGCTGAACTCAAATATCACATCAGTTTTTGCGTATCACATCAGATTTTTGCTCTACAACAAATACATATTTTCGGCCAAATAATGCTTCTATCGTTTAATTTTAGACGTCGATACTGTAATTGGTACAAATTTGGCCAACAATAAGGACTAAATAATTAGAAAATATTCTAAAATTTTATTTATAGTGAAATAAAGAAAATGAGAATAGTTTTAATTACATTTTAATGCATTGGAGTGTTGAAATAAAAATTCAAAGTAATTTAAGAATTAAATGGTCGTTTGTAAGATCTTCTGGAGTGCACCATTCCCGATAAGTCTCTTTTAATACTCCCACAGTAGTCAGCCATCATGTGAGTATCCCACCTTCCTTGATAACGTCTCTCCATCTCTTTTAAATCCTGATGGAAACGTTCACCCTGTCCATCACTAACATCTCCAAGATTGACAGGAAATTTGTCAAGATGTTTAAAAAATGAAGTTTCACGCTCATGTTGCACCCCAGATGATGATAATTTTCAATCAAATTTTCAACGACCTCCACATAGTTTTCGGCTTTTTTATTCCCAAGAAAATTTTTGATGAGCGCCACGAAAGAATGCCATGCATTCTTCTCCATATCATCCATATGTACAGTGAAATGTGGATCATTCACTAATTTTCTAATTTATGGTCCGTCAAAAATGCCAGCTTTTAGCTTCTCATTACTGAGACTTTGAAATGTTTCAGATATATATTTGAAACAGTCACCATTTTTGTTCAACGCTTTTACAAACTGCTCATTAGACCCAGTTTAATATGAAGAGGGGGGAAAATGATTTTTGTTCGCTCCACCAAAGGTTCGTGTATTATGTTTGGGTCTCCAACATGTAAATCTATTCTCACCGGCCAATTTTTATCTCTCGATGTGCTGTCCCACAAAAATGTCCCTGTCAAAATACGATAAAACAAAAATTTGACGTGATAGGCAGAAACTGTTAACATTTTTGAAATCAGCACCCCAAAATAAGTTAAAAACAAGTATCAGACCTAAGTCAGCAAAAAAAAGTTTAAATTTGTTGACCAGTGTAATATATGTGACTGTTTGTACATGGTTGTGGACCATTTATATTGAAGACATAGATGTTGTATGTGGTTATGTTAAATGAAAGCATGAATTTAATTTTCCTTGACTAGAAAGCAACAATAATGCATACTTAACATACAAATAATTATAGTTTCGAACGACGTGCAAAACATACAATACTAACAATTAATTAGCCTCACAGATAGAGTGATGGATGTGAACGTCTTAAGGGTATACATCGTTAATGAATGCAACCTTAATAACGTTCTCACCGTCTCAGTAGGAAAAGGAACTTTTTCAAACGTTAAATGCTTTTTAATTAAATTTTCAACAAAGACATATTCTCGTTTATGCCGTACATACATAATTGAAATTCATAAAATGATCCATATTTTATGTATGAGTAATGCAATGCTTTGTACAATACACCTTGTGTCGGTTAGGCTGCTTTAAATTACATTTTTCCAACGGTTTTCTTTTAAAATTGCTGTTAAAGATGGTTTATGCTTAAAGACTGTTTTACAATAACGGATTTTAATATGAAAATTTTTGTAGAGTCAAGAGAAAGGTCATGACTCATCTAGCTAGTATATGAACTACTGAAAAGTTTCTTCATAATAATACTAGTCTCTAGTATGACGCGGCTCAAAAGGTTGCTGAAGTTTGAGATTAGTGGACGCTTGTCAAGACCTGACAAACCCCATGATAATAATAATAATAATAATACATTTATTGACCCACATTACATAAAATATGTTTACAGTCAGTCTAAGTTATATAATGACATAATATAAATTAAAAATGAACATTATTAAAGTCATCAATTTCATATATGGGATTTGTCAATAAATATTCTTTAAGTTTGCTTGAAAATGTCTTGATTGGTAGGGATCTTATTTCCTCAGGTATTATATTGAAAAATTTAATGGCGTAGTAGTTTGCGCTATTTCTTGATCTTTGAAGACGAAGGAAATTACTACGTATATTATTTTTTGCCGTGTGTCATGCCCGTGGTTGGAAGAGGGGAAGTTACATAAGTTCCTGTGCATGAACATTAGGCATTGGTAGATAAATAAGGCAGGTAAAGTCATTATTTTTAATTTCATGAACATCTCACGACAGTCAGCTCTAAAAGGAGCACCAGCTATGACCCTAACAACTTTGCATTGAAGAGCGAAAATTCTATGGTCTGCTGGTGAGTGTCCCCAGACAAGAATGCCGTAGTTCACGTGTGACTGAAATAACGAAAAGTAAAACTTCTACTTTCAAATTGCGAACTAAAAATACTGTAGACCTTAGTTTTCGGCTTAAGAATTCACAGTGCTGATCCCAGCGAAGTTGTGGGTCGATGTGGATACCAAGAAACTTGACGTACGGGGGGTTTGAAAAATCGTGTTTCTTGGTGGAAATCATCATTGATTCGGTTTTGCCAGTATTTAAAGTTAATTTATTCCTGTCAAGCGAAGATGCGCCGTGTTCTACCACGGATTTACTCTCTAAGCGAAAGGAATTTAAGTTAGAATTTTTGCAGAGTAAGGTAGTATCATCTGCGTAAAGAATAGATTTTGAATTTATAAAAAGAGGAAAGTCATTTACGTACAGCAGAAATAGCAAAGGGCCAAGAATAGATCCTTGCGGGACACCAAAGTGTAGGAAAAGTTTCAGATTTGACATCACCAAAAAGTACAAACTGCTTCCGGTCTGATAAGTATGATTTGATCAAAGAACGGCTGTTGTCATCAAATCTAGGATTCAAGGGCGTCAGTTATAAAAGATATATATTCCAGATTATAAAAGATATATAAAAGATATAGCGGCTTTTGAAGGCAATCAAAATTTTGCCAATGGAATGAATTGGAAAGTTTACAAAATAGCAGGTTTTGCAAGAGTTCGTAACTTTCGATTCTTATTTTAAAGGGTTTATAGTGGTTTTGCAGCCCATCTTTAGTTAAATCGATAGCTCTTTCAATAACGAACCCAACGGTACCAATATCTACAAACCAAGTTTTTGTCACCGATTTTTGAAAGTGTGATCTCATTGATACTAAGCAATGACAAATATACAAAACAATGATGTCCACATTATTACTAGACCATTTCAAAATAATTTCGAATTATTAATATAATTTAATTTTATACTTTGCCCATTACATAGGGAACATTTCCTAGTTGCTCCCCCCCGTATATTGAACTGATTTCAATCAAAGAAGAAATAAGAATTGAAAATTCCAAGTAGCTAATTTATGTCCTCTTACAGTTTAAATGCAGCCTTTGAATTTTTCCAGTTGACCAGTTATAGTATTTGTCATGAACGCATTTCCTTTATCATTTAAATAAGAAAATCATTTGATTAGCTATAAACTATTCTAAAGAGCGTATCGGAGATTAAAGGACTGTAATGAGATAAGTGAGTGGCCAGCTGCTGAGAAAGGGAGTGGTAGGGTAACTCACTTTGTGTGAACCAGTCAATTACTGTTCATTCAAGAATGTGACTTAATGAAAGAGCTCTGACAAGTTTATTGGAGCCTCTCTTGTTATACTTCGTATCTTTTAACACTTTGTAGAGATCGCTTTGTTTTTCCTCTAATAAAGACTTTTAGAAATTTATAGAGATTATGGGTTACAAAATAATATAAATATATGGACACTTTCAACAGACCAACTACTAATGCAGATTAATGGTCCACGGTAGTGTAATTCTACAAAATTACATTTACGAACCTAAAATCACATGAGTCATCATCAACTCCTCGTTGAAGTCACACCCAGGTGTGACAGGAAAGGATTCCCGGTAAGTTCATCGAAAATCAATTCATCAAAAATCAATTCATCGAAAATCAATTCATCGAATAATCAATTCATCGAATCGTCAATTCATCGAACAAAAAATATTTTGTAAAAAGACAAAAATTCTATATTTTTCAAAAACTAATCAAACTGAACATAAATTCCTGTTGAACTATACCGGTTTCCAGCATGTACATTATTGAGATTTTTTCAAATTTTTACCAACCCCACTGAGAAATAGGATGGGAAATAGGATCCTCATCAAAGTTATTTGCCATAGTTTTGGCGAACAAAAAAAAAAATAATTTTCAAAAATAAAAATTTGCATGTTTATCCACGTATTAAGAGGTTTCATTGATATCACATTTATAATTTTTTTTAAATATTATTTTTTTTTCCGTAAATACATTTTGTTTATATTTCTCTCATAATGTGGTTTTTTGAACTTATTATAGTTTTCCATATGTGGGTTAAAATGTTGTACAAGCATGCCAAATTTCAACATTCTATGGTCAGCCATTTGGCTACAATAGGGGATAGGTATGATTTTTTTTATATTTTATTATATTCCTTTTGTTGCATGCAAACATAAACCAGTGGCGAAGGGAAATCTCCGCTAACTTGCCCTCCCATAAAAAAAATTTAAAAAAAAATTTAAATTTAATTTTTTTTTTTTTTAAATATTTAGATAAATCTTCAAAAATACATCAAATTATGTTCTATACAAATTTTTGTCCAAGGCTTGGTTACGAATTAATTATCGTGACCATAGAAACGTTACATATAAGTATGAAAAAATTGAGACTTGGAAAAATTTTAAACAATTTAACAAAAAAATTTTGAAATTTTTCGTTGTATCAAAACACCTCTCAAATAAAAATTATTAGTTATTGCATTTATAGTAACTTTTGTTCAATAAATTTTTTCGTAATATTTTTCTGTTGCTAAATATTCGCAAAAATCTTAAAATCGACTCGAGTAAACTCCCATTTCTAGTCAACCGATTTTCATAAAAAACAATAGGGTTCTTCCCATTTAATAGGAGAATTTTTTAGTACCAGAACGAACTCTTTAAGTTAAACCGTTTTTGAGTTATCGTGTATACACACAGACACACATTCACCTATTTTCGAAGTGCCGTCCGTATGTGTGTGTATGTGTGTCTGTGTGTCTGTGTGTCTGTGGTACTAAAAAATTCTCCTATTAAATGGGAAGAACCCTATTGTTTTTTATAAAGATCGTTTGCATAGAAATGGGAGTTTACTCGTATCGATTTTAAGATTTTGGCGAATATTTAGCAACAGAAACATATTTCAAAAAAATGTATTGAACAAAAGTTACTATAAATGCAATAACTAATAACTTTTATTTGAGATGTTTTTTGATAAAACGAAAAATTTTGAAATTTTTTTGTAAAATTATTTAAAATTTTTCCAAGTCTCAATTTTTTCATATTTATATGTAACGTGTCCATGGTCATGATAATTAATTCGTAACAAGTAAACCAAGCCTTGGACAAAAATTTGTATAGAACATAATTTGATGTATTTTTGAAGATTTATCTAAATATTTAAAAAAAAAAAAAAAAAAAATTTTAAAATTTTTTTTTTTTTTTGGAGGGCAAATCTAGCGGAGGTTTCCCTTCGCCACTGGTTTTAATTTGAAAGCTTAAAAAAATCATAAATGTATGTAGCGCGCGAAAACCACGTGTGACGTCATACCCTTCACAGTCTGTCGTGAACTTATTTGCTTGTATAACTTTTATAGATTGTGTAAAGTTAGAGTGATTTTAATTAAAATAAAGTTTAATTCTATTAAAAAAATTTATACATGTTTACCGAATTAAATTTTATATTAAACTTCATGTAAACAATGTTCTGACATCTAAATTATATAAATATTTACATTTCACAGAGTTGCAACGTTTATATTGTTTACATTAAGTTATAGAATACATAAATGGTTTACTTACAAGTCTGTTTTGACACCATGTATTTCTACAGCACTGTAGCATTCATTATTTTTCATATATTCCATGAGCATAAAAGCAGCAATGTTGGGTAAATTATCACTCTGAGCCCTAACAAAATCTTTATCTGCCATTTTAATAATAAATGCGTGAAAAATTGTTTAAAAACAAATACAAAACTCGCGAACAATACAATATACACACGTAAAGATTATGTTGTAGTCTGGGCAGTCTAGGGTTTGACGTCATGCTCAGTCGTATTTACTCGGCAACCTTCGCGCTGTGATCGGCTTATTTCAAATGTAAAATATTTTATTTAAAAAATTTGGCTGTAATATTAATTTATATGATTTTTGATTTGTTAGGTGACACAATTAACATTAACATATCAAAGAAATGTAGTTTTAAGGAAATATAAATTTTATGCATATCCCCTATATATACCGTACAGACAGACAGATACATGACGTTAAAAGGTTTTTTTTTTTGTCATACCTAATAAACTCTAAAACTGGATACTGTATATGTGAGCACATATAATGAAAAATGTATGCAAAAATAACTTTTTAATTTTTGATTTCTATTAAAATTTAATTCTCCAATAAAATTGGTCAATAAATCAATAAGTGGTGTCGGCGAACCACGATGTCATAAAGCGTGTTTCGAAGAGTTTGGTAATGCCTACAAATGCATGCAGTCATAAAAGATACTTTATTTCGCAAATTGCCGTGATGTGTAATAAAAAGAACACGTCATAAAAAAACTGGTGTAAAATCATAATGTATCAGAATAAAATCCCCTAAACGACATGTCATAACACGCCGCCCGTTTATGATTTGATATAGCTTTTATTGCGAAAAATCCAACAAAATATATAGGACATTACATTATGAACCACTTTATTCAACATGCCACCATCCAAATATACAACTTACTGATTTTTTTCTAATGTGCTTTGTTATGGAACTCTAAAGGTGACATCAACGGCCATATTATAAGTCAATTTTGGGGTTAAATCGCTTTTTTATGTTTTAGTACTTTTTAAAAGACACATTTTCTTTAATATTTAAGTATATCTCATTCAAATAACATGACTATCTTCAAAACGTAGAAGTTAATATGGAGATATGTGGGAGTGGAAATTTCAGAAATAAAATTTCATTATTATTTAAAATAAAATTATTCAATAAGTTAAAAAGTATTCAAATTATTCAAATATAAAAACTAATCTATTTTAAGATAAAAATCCTCAAAGATTAGTTGAGCTATCACATATTTTTCTAGTTAAGTGTTAAAAAGATACAGAGTGATTTACTGTCGTATATTATATGATTAGTTTGAAAGAACTTTATTGTTTAGATCAAAATAGCAATGGTCAAATGTTTACACAGAAGGTGATAGGCGACAATATATTCTCAGTGATATAGACCGCGTAGTAATTAGAGTCGAAATTAATTACTTGGGTTTATAATTTATTGGTCATAGAAAGATAAGTTTATAAAAGGGTTTGTTGTTAATGTGGAGAGCTGATTATTTTTACAACGACAAAAAAATGGGGTCAGAGATCAGATTATTAGTTTAAGAAAAGAGTTGGAAAAATCTGGTGAGAGGCAAAGGCAGTGATGAGCAAACCGACACCGTGAACGGACGAACTCCCAAATGTTTTTGGTAGAGAAACCCGGTAGTTTGTAGAGGGTAAGAAACTAATTTTAAAAAAATCTACTTTTTAGTCCTTAATCTACGTCGTAAGAGAATTCTTTTGATACCGCACAATATTTTTTTTTTACTTTATTTTTTTTTTAATGACATCGATTGACATTTTTCGAAAAATCAATCTGATCAAAATTTCCGGTTGAACTATTCCAGTTCCCATCAAAGTTCATTATGGAGAATTTTTCAGATTTTTTGATCAATCCCTCTGAGAGATGGGTGGAAGACAAAAGTTTTTTGACATATTTTTGACAAAAATCTTACAAAAAAATTGAGTTTTCAAAAATAAAAATTTGCTTGTTGATCCACGCATTAAGAGGTTTCATTTGGTATGCCAATCAAAATTTTAAAAAAATATTAATTTTTTTATTAAATACATAATTGTTTATATTTGTTTCGTGATGTGTTTTTTTGAACTCTCAATTTTTTATTCTACGTGTGGGTCAAAGAGTTGTATAAGCATGCAAAATTTCAACCTTCTATGTTAAGCCGTTGGCTACAGTTTCTACCGTACAGATAGACAGACAGACACATGAGTGACGTTATACGGGTTTTTTGGTGGTCATACCTACAAAATTCTAAAAACGTTTGAATATTATTAATAGCTTGGAATCTATCTTATGTATGCTAGTGTGTTGGTTAGGTTAGGTTAGGTTAGGTTAGGTTAGGGGTACCGCAAAAAGGTACGGACGTACACTGACGTGATAAAGCAACACCCATTATTATATCATGTAATTCTGCTCAGACAATGCAATGTGTAATATTTGGTTTAATTGACTCGGTTCATGAACTACAACTGGGTTTTTTATATACTTTACTCGATGTTTGGACTACAGTTTAGTAAACTAGTGACATTCTGCTGGAAACGTTTTGTCTCCCAAAAGCGCTTCCCTCACATACGAGATTCCTACGAAACCCTTAAAAGTGTGAAAATTCATAAATCATATCAATATTTTTTTATCAAACCTACTCATCAATTTAATGAATATATGAATATGTTCAGGGAAACTTGAAAGAAATAAAGTTTTGATTTGTTTTATTAATTTATGACATTTATAAAACCATTGCTTTTAAGTTGTTATTGTTCGGAAGATAGACCTTGTTCACTTCCTACATTAATCAAATAAACAAATAACTTTATTTGAAGGTTTATTTCGAGTATGTAAACAATAAATTTTATTGTATTTATTGAATATATTTAAGGTAAAGTCAAGAATTTTTACAAGTATCTTTTCGGTTGATTGAAGACAAAATAAATATTTGATTGAGCAATATCCTTGCAAAATATTCCGATCTCTACAATTATTTCTTAGAACAATAAACTTATGCAATCAGACAAAAAAAATTGATGTAATAGTGAAGTATTATATTTCGAAATATAAAGAAACAATAAAATATCGTGAAATCAAAAGAATTCGTGCTCTACCATAATCAACAGATCGGGTTTGAAATGGCAATATTTGAAATTTAGGTGTTTGGACAATATGATAGTTTTATGACGCCTACGAGAGAATCAGTTACACCATTAAACTATCAGACATTCATATTCTACTACATAAACAAATAAGAGCCGCTTTTACAATCGTTGGATAAAGCTCGGATAACGCTATTCCCGGTATAAAGTCAAAAAATCGCTTTTACAATGCTCGGATAAAGCTCAAATAAAGCTTACAATGCAGGACAGTATAAGTTATTCCCTTGCTCTGATTGGCGAATAAGTATTTATCACCCAGCAACGGTAAAAAAATTAAATTGACATATATGATAAATGTCACTTTATAACGTTTTATTTGAATTTTTATTACAGTTATATAATTGTGGTTGCAGCAGCGTAGTGTGTTGAAAGTGTAGAATCATGAGATCGACCTAGTATGGGTAAAAAGATTAAAAAAAAAAAAAACTTGCTGTTGCAACCACAGGCTCAGATTCTTTACAATGAGTGCCTGTATCTCTGAATTAGTTTTCGGAAATATGGGGCTTGCTTCACAGGGCACGGTGGTCTCGGGTACTGTAAAAAGTAATCGTTAGGTCATGTCAGAGAACGCTAGTCGCGACCTTAAAATCTCTAAAACCTAGACATTGCCATAAGAAATAATAACAGTACGTAATCCCTCGTTATCCATGTATTTGTTCAGCAGTTTTGATTACACGCTGTTATGGAATAATAATTTTATTTATTTTTTAAAAGGGTAGCAATGAACAGTAGCAGCCGATTACCGCTGGAATATGCTCCTAGCACATTGAGCGCTTCGAATCTAACGGGCCATTATATCACCCCTTCCACATTATGTACACATAATGCCTGTTTTTGTATATGTATATATGCAGTATTGGGCTGGGGCCAGTTTGAATGAACCGGTTGTTATTTATTTATATATTTTTCAAAATGCGAACTGGTTCTTAATGTTGTTATACACTGAAAAAAAAAAATACTCCTGTTATTAATCAGTGAAATTTTCCTCTTTAAAGAACTTGTTACAATTTTGGCAGTCCACAACTGTACATAATATGTATATGCTTAATCTTATTACTGGCGTTTTTTTCTCCACAATATGTTAGTGGAACATAAGCTCCGCGGTGACAAGGGATTACAGTACATATATATGAACCACAATCAGGGCCACCGCGTGCGTTTATGCATAGTCTGCACTGCACACGAGCGGCTCATCAAAGGGACGGCATTTGGTATAGATTCTAATAGAATTCTACTAGTAGAGGGTGATATTATAAAAATTTACACATTGACGGTATTTGTGCTCGATTCTATTAGAGGTCGGTTTTATGAATATTCGCACACGAGAGGCTGACACTAACGCGGTAGATATAGCACAATAAAAGAATTATCTGAGTCGAATATTTCGACATCTACCGATATTTCCCCAAACATGCTCAAATGTGTTGTTAATAGTAATGTCAATTTAAAAAATGACTTTTCTAATATGTCAGTTTATGTGTCAAACAATACCAACTTTATTTTATTTACAATAAAGCCATGGATAACTATCCGAGATCCGGTCACCATGGCGTAGTGGTTAGTGTAGCGATGCACTAGCTTCTACACCATGAGGGCTCGGGTTCGAATCCCGGTTATGGCATGGATTTTTCAAAAATAAATGCATCTAATGGATAACGGCCTTAGTAGCTAAGTCCAAAAATAAAAAAAATAAAAAAATAAATAAATAAAAACTATCCGAGAATAAAAAATGCATTGTAAAAGCAAGCGTTCCAATAAACATCGGAATAAACTTATACCTTAGATAGTTATACCGCTACGTATCCAAGGTTTGTAAACGCGGCCCTAAGTAGGATTTTGAATGTCTAATGAATATGTGATGAAAAAAAAACTGGTACGGCTTTTTTTAGACAATGAATTTATTATAGAAAAACAACGTTTCGCTAAATAACATTTAGCTTCATCAGCTGCTGAAATAGCATTACAATAGTTATTATTATGTTATAAAATAGTATATAAATATTTACCTATTGTATTATAATATGCAACATGAGCGGACAAATTTGGTGTGCAGCATCAAAATACGAAGGGAAACAGAAGTAGCAAATGTTCAGATGTTTATGGCTATTGGAATATGTAGAGTTATTCAATTGTTCATGGACATGTGACCTATGTCGAACAGGTTAGGTAAATGATATTACAGGTAGTGGGAAGATATAATCTCCGTCGATAGTTTGTAGTATGGAGAAAATATCCTGCTGGGATAGCTTGCTTAGAAAATAAGCCATGGACAGATTTTTCCAAAATAACATCCAAACCGGAGTAAAACTCATACAGGGCATTCAGAGACAAAAAATAAACAGTGTTTAAATTAATCACTGTCTAAATTCAATGTTTATTTATTTTTTCTTATTCAAAGACAATTTTTAAACACTGTTTAATTTTTAAACACTGTTTTTAGGATTTTGTAGGTATGACCAAAAAACCCTTATACCGTCATTTTGTCGTCTGTCTGTCTGTCTGTCTGTCTGTCTGTCTGTCTGTCTCTCTGTCTGTCTGTCTGTCTGTCTGTCTGTCTGTCTGTCTGTCTGTCTGTCTGTCTGTCTGTTCGGTAAAAATTGTAGCCAAACGGCTAAACCTAGAGAGTTGAAATTTGGCATGCTTATACAACTCTTTGACCCGCACATAGGAAAAATACTAAAACATCTAAAAAACATATCCCTCTAAAAATATAAAAAAATATATGCTCATCGAAAAAAAAAATATTTTTTTTAAATTCTGAGTAGGGTATCAAATGAAAGCCCTCAGTACGTGGATTAACGATCAAAATTTTATTTTTGCAAAATAAATTATTTTGATGCGATTTTTGCCAAAATTGTGCAAAAAAATTTTTGTCCCACGCCTTGTAGCCCAGATGGTTTAAACTAAAAATCTGAAAAAATTCTAAGTAATGTACATTGCTGTGAACCGGAATAGTACAACAGGAATTTTTGATCAGATTATGTTTTCGGAAAATAACGCATTTTTTGTGTTTTTAACTAAAATATGTTAACTATTTAATACGTTGTGTAACATAGCAGACCGTTAGCTCTCGTGGCGTGGTTGGATTTGTCGTACGCTTAATAATATAAGTTAACTTGCAAACTAGGGTTCGAATCATGTTGATTTTATTTTTTGTTTTTTTTTTGCATTTTTATTTTGTTTAAATTATTTTGTTAAAATTCTAGTTATATTTGGTAAATGTTGCATTTAATTTTTAAAAGCGTAAATTTAATAACCAGTGGAAAGTGTTGAAATTATAATTTAATTCTATGTTTGACGGAATCAAAGGACGGGACTTATGATGTAAGCAACCAATGGAAGCCATAGGTGCAATTTTCAAAATCTTAATGAACTTTGCTGTATAAAAAAAAAAAATACTGCATATATTTAGAAACTTAAATAATGGTATTAGGCATTCGAATTAAAATTCATAAAAAAATATTTTGAAATAAAATTTGTTTTGGCATCCCAAATAATCATCGTTCAGTTACTAAATACCTGCAAAACCCAGAAATGTGTGAAAATTCACACTTCACATCAATTTTTTCTTAGTTACAGTGGTTAAGTTGATTTTGTCTATTCAGAGACAACATTTCATTATAGTTACCGTAGTTAAGTTTCAATTTAATTTTCTCCAATCGAGATATTTGTACCTCATATTGAGGGTTCCAGATGGTACTACACCAAATGTACCAAATGGTACTACAATAACATAAGTAAGAATGAACATATGCATGATATAAAGTAGTGATTGTTTTATGATTTATAAAATATTTAGATGTTCGTATGATAAATGTAAACTAAATTAATGTTCGTACTATAAATGAAAACAAAAAAAATCTTTCTTCCTCTAGCCTTGTCTGGAATTGACACAATTGTCCCTATTATTGCGTCATCCAACCCGCATCTACGCACTATTTATGAAATAACCTTCATATCTTTCCAAACTAACTCCAATTTTATTAAACCTAGGATTCTACAGGAGATCGTTTAATCGAGGTAGAATATTTACGTAATAACGTAAGCTTACAACAGAAATTGAAGTATGAAAAATGGGTTGGTTGTCAGAATTTGAAAGCTGTTCGTTGTTTTGGAACATTTAGTATTTTAGAAGTAAAGCGTTCTGTACGTACGCTATGTGGGCGTCTGCTCCATTCATAATAAATTCTGTTTTAAATTTGGTATCCGTATCTCAAGCAATGATCTTGCTGTGGCAGAGCTGGAAGAGCTTGTATATTATCAAGAAATGAGGGAATGATATTTTTCTGTAATTTAAACTTGTCTCTGTCGGTAACTGTACGAGTCAAGAAATATTTTTTATCTTTACGATTTCATTTTATCTTTATTTTTGAATTTTATATTTGTTTATTTTGTTATTTCCTAACTGCTTGTTAACATAATATGATCTTTTGCTGGAAAGATAAATTTTATGATTTAAAAAGAACTCTAAATTGACGTCTATCTTGATTTGTACATTTCACCATCTCGTTTTTATCTTCCAATTATTTTTATCATAGAGTTTTCTACACAATTATTTTCTCTTAAATAAGACAGCACTTATTTATTACTTCGATATTAAATTAATTCATAGGATTTATCGAAATAACTTGCATTACAAATTGTCAACGATGCTTCAATAGACTTGTAGAACGATGTTAAATTAAATTACACAATTAAAAAGAAAATCTTTAAAACAATCGTCTAATAGTACACATCTCACAAACACTTTATTTTCGTGACATCTATGTTTCAGCATTTCAATTAATTTCACTATTAATTTTAACGTACGTCATCTTTTAAACACATTTACCTTACCTAAAACCTTATTTCATATTTAAACATTAACAGGGCTATTCAGAGACAACATTTTAAACACCGTCTAAATTAAATACTACTTAAAATTTAGACAGTGTTTAATTTATTTCTGTATTCAGAAACATAGTAACTATTTTTTTAAATAATATCTAAACTAAACACTGTTTAAATAAAGACAGCTGAAAATTGTACAAGTTTGTAATAAAATACGAGCCCAGTCCACTATCAGTTGGCCCAGCTACGAAATTTTTACTTATTGGTGTTCAATTAACAGAATGCGAATATCTTATGAAATCTAGGTAATATTTTATTTTCAATTCAACATTTTAGAGATTTACGATTAATATTTACAACTATTAAAGTAAATTAATAAGAAAAAAATAATATTTCCATTGGAAAGCCATTAACTTGGAAACCTATTTCAGAAGTTACCACTGGGTAACGTCACCTTTCATTTTTATAACGGCATTAATTCTTCTAGGCATAGTATCTACAAGATCTTGGCATTGTCGAGGAGTAAAATTATCCCATATTTCTTGAAGCTTTAGTCTTAATTCTGGAATTGTTCTAGCCGGTGTTATACGCAATCGTTTTTTCATTTCGTGCCAAAGTGTCTCGATGGGGGATAAGTCTGGGCAACTTGAAACCCACTCTAAAAGTGGAACAGAATGATCACGGAACCATTTCAAAGATTTTTTTGACGTATGGCAAGCGGCTCCATCTTGTTGAAAAATAAAATCCTCCCAGAGATTAATAAATGTTCCATAGTTGGCAACAGAGACTCCTCTAAAATACTTAAATATTTGGCTGTGTTAACAATGTCATCGATAAGGTGTAAGTTTTTCTACACCTCTTGCAGACATTGAACCCCACACCATGACAGATGCTGGAAATTTCACCTTCCTTTTCAAGCAATCGAGATGATATGCTTCATGTTTCTCACGAACAACTCTGCTCCGGTTGTCCCCTACACAGACTTCAAACCTAGACTCATCGCTCCATTGCACGCTGTTCCACTTTCCACAATTCCATATTTTATGTTCTCTTGCCCATATCAACCTGTTTTTCTTTTGCATAGACGTCAACAATGGTTTTTCCTTGGCCTAAGAAAGTTTTATAAATTTCTGTAAATATACATTTAAGAGTCCGATTAAAAAAATATTACATTATAGGTTCCAAATGCTAATTTTTTAGCTTCCTTATGAAATGTAGACCTTAAAACACGTCTTCCAACAACATCGCTTCACAGTGCACTCAATTGACTGTAGTTAGCACGTCTGTTATCCTTAATAATTCTTTTCAATGCACGTTTGTCATTGTCTGTCAGTGTAGTTTTCTTCACGTACTGGAGCTTTGGGGCAACTGAACCACTTGTTTTGTATAGTTTTACAATATTTCTAATACTGTATCTTGACAAACCTAATAATTTTACGATTTCGGAATTGGTTATTCCTGTTTTCACAATGATTAACCGAATTTTTTCATCAATAGCTTTGCCTCTGCCCATGTTTTAAAATTATTTATACTTACCACTTTTAATACATCACAGTCAATAAACAAACTTTGTTTTCCAACGCCTACTACGCATAGCTACCGCAAAAACCTAGTTATTTTATATACAGGACAAGAATACATGAACTCAAAAAATACGTTTGTTTTACGAATATTATTTTTATAATCACAAATTAAATATTACGGAATAAATTCTGACCCCTTTGCTTCTAATATGATTATATTGTCAAAAATGCACAAAGCAGCATTTACTTTTACTTATTATTTAATAATTTCTAAAGAAACTGAAAATTTCATAGCTGGGCCAACTGAAAGTGGACAGGGCTCGCATTTGTAAAACTAAGAATGAATTTAATGCAACTTATCTGTTCCATAAACGTTAACGATTGTCTCTAAAATGTAAAGTTGTGGCAGCAACCAACATTAAATCGAAAGTTAGATTTTCAATATGCAATTAGTAATCCGTGATAGCGATATTATAAGACGTTTGAGTCTTATTAATATTCCCGGTTCGTTCTCCGGTGCCAGAGACAAGGTACTCGTCTTCTCGTATTCGGCTCGAGTCAGTAAGATGTTATAAATTATGCAGTGGGAGCGGTGGTATTCTGGCTCCAGACAATCTCTGTGTAATTGCGAGCTTCAAACATGCCTCACCTGTCAAGTACTTATTAACGGAAACTATCATCTAAGACCTGAATATCATAGATAATAGTAATTATTTAGTTTGTGATCTATTATCATTAATACTGTCTATTGTAATTGATACTGCAATTGCTAACAATTTCATGTGCACGCTATCTTAAAACATAACAATAACTTCAAATTAAATTAATTCTGGTTCTATCAATACAGTTTAAACTAGCATTATATTTAAATTTTTTTTGTGAATTTTCACAAATTTCAGGGTTTTGTAAGTATTTAATAAGTGTTAACAGCCAACAGATTACTGGATGTCTAGGAATTTTTTCTCTATATTCACATCAAAACAGAATTTTGATAATCATTTTTATTCGTTGTTTGAGTTCTTAGAGCTTCCATTTAATGTTTTTAAACAAAATTTAAATAATTCCCGAAAATTTCGTCATAATAAAATTTAAATAAAAACAATCCCAGCGATTTTTTCTGCATTCTTGCTTCGTATTCAAGTCTACATTAAATTAATAAGAAATTAATAAGCTGAAGTGAACAGAGCGGAGGACCTCAACAATGACATAAAGTCGGTTTACGATAACTATGAGATGACGTCACACTTGTTTAATTTAAGTACCAACATTGTGATATGTTTTAATCAACATCAATCCATAACTCAGTTAGTACATTTATTTATTTAATGTTGGTACATTTTTTCAATATTGTCAGTTTGAAATTGGATTGATCAATCGTTGTTAATGTTGGTATACTCTATATATTTAAATTCTATAAACACAATACTAATTATAAATACAATATTTCTATATTTTAATGACAGCTTCAAAATCTACAAATCTATATTTTTCTAATACTCATACTTCCATGACAACCTATATTTTCTACAAGACAAAAATTTCAAAACATATCAACAGTTAAGGCCTATAAGACCTATTATTGTTTCGAGCTCACTTCAATTTCTATAGGATAGAAAGAGACATAAAATTTGTAATTTCCATCTCTTTTTAACACATGTAAATTGGAATGAGAAAAAACATAAAAGGCCACACCCATTATTGTTTCAAGCTCACTTCAATTTCTATGAGATAGAAAGAGACACAAAATATGTAATTTACATCTCTTTTTAACACATGTAAATTGGAATGAGAAAAAACATAAAAGGCCACACCCATTATTGTTTCGAACCCACTTCAATTTCTATGGGATAGAAAGAGACAAAATATGTTTTCAATATATTTTTAGAAATTGTTCGATATAACCTAACTTTTTGACAGTTTACGAATTGGCAACAAGGTGAGTTTTTCAACTGTGACGTCATTTCATAGTAATGGTAAACGGACTTTAGTGCTTCACTACTTCAGGTGCCTCCTTAAAAACAGAGAAAAGCAACCAACACTGGATACATTCTTCAATGTTGCCAAAAGAAGAAACAGGCAGAAGAACTTGAAGAACCTATATCTTCTGTACATGAAGAACTTGTAACCATGAAGAAGAATAAATAGTGTATTTATGTAAATGGTGGTCTTTTTATGGGAGGTTCGATAGCAATTAATTTATTTCCCATAGAATTTTATGGGAATTTTGTTTCACACCACAAACTTTTCATACTTCGATCCGGTTTGTGGAACCCATTAAGTTCGTGGTACGAGGGCCCACTGTATCGATAAATAGCTTAAATTTTTTAATTTCCGAAACGTATTTTTTTCTATTAACAATGTGTTATTTGTTTATAAGTATTTCACTACTATAAATGATTTATTCCTCTTTGATACTTTAAATCAAAAAACTTAAATAATTCAAACAATAGGTTGAATCAAGACGCATAATAGTAGGCGGAGCTTACCGAACACTCCACTACATACATGAACTCAATTCTCAGCTGTTAATTTTTTTTTAAATTAAAAAAAGGACACACTATCTTAGCCATAAATATCAAAAATCCATATCATAAATAGGCATAATTTAACCATGAATTAAAAAAAATATTAATTTTGTCAAAAACTGCAATATTTTCCAAAAATAAAATCTGACCAAAAATTCCTCTCGTAAATTTTCGGTAGATCAATGTATATTACTTGGATTTTTTTTCAGATTTTTAGTTTTGACCCTTTGCGCTAAAGGGTGCGGGACAGGAATTTCTTATAAACTAATAAATTTCGAGCGCACTATTCCGGTTTATATCTGTATGCATTACTTTAGATTTTTTTAGTGTTTAGACCAGCTCCTCTGAGAAATAGAATAGCAGACAAATGTTTTTTAGCACATTTCTTGAGACAAATAGCCTTAAACCTTATTTCGTAAAACTATGCATCTAAATATTTAGTGTACTCGCAAAAAAAAAAAAAAATAATGAACTTTTATTTTTCAATATATTTTTCAAAAAACTTATTGTGTGAAAAATTCCGAGCGTACTAATCCAGTTCCACATCAATGAGTTTTACTCCAAATTATTTATTAATTTAAGATTAATTCCGCTGGATAACAGAGGAGGAGCAAAATGTCCCACATATGGATGTCCCACATAAAAAGAAAACAAATATTTTCAAATATACATAATATTTTATATTTTTCATTAATCCGATATTTTGTAGGTACTTAATACCTATTTTCTAAGTATCGACTCTTTCAGAAGAATATGATTAAATACAAATTAATTTCATACTCGCCAGTGGAAAAGTCAGCAGAATATCTTACAGCTTGAAGAAGAAACTTGAAACTTACCTAAAAAAAAAAAAAGAAAACGAATTAGAATATAATATATATAAATAATTATAAATATTTCTTAAATATATAAATCAACTAGATATATAGATCTATTGCATCCAAATGAATTAACCATACGTATATATAATAGAGAAACCAGATATTTGATTGCGATTGGTGATGATTTTGGTTGTTAGATGATTATTTAAGAGGCACTTTATTCAAATGACAGTTCTGTTTAAAACCATAACCTCAATTTTCTGTGGTGTTCTGCACATTACGTATATATATGTAAATATAAATCAACAACATTTATTAAACGAAATACTTTTAATTGATTCATCGTCGATTGAAAGCGATGTCGACTGAAAGCATCGTCGATTAATTTCTAACATTGATTTCGCAGAAAAATAACTCGAATGATATTTAATCGACAACGCTAATGATATAAATAATTATATGAATGGTAATAATCCATCTAATTCAAATTTATCTTGACATAGATTTGTAGACATAATTTTTCTTCTTATTATTTTGCTGGCTTCAGTAAAACACCATTCCGTCAGCACATAGCTAATGGAGAATCTATTCTAAATACCTTTCTTTATTTCCGTTAAAAATTATTATATTTTGTCACAGACAGCTGAAGCATAATTTTCGCGAGATCTAAATACAACACTATAGATGCTGCGATGTGATTTGGACAATTAAAACGTATGCGTTCCATAGATCTTAGTTTTCCACAACTGTTTCAGGTTAATTTTCTAATACCTTGATCCAGTTGAGGTATTGATATGGGTGTCAGTGATTGAATCTTATGCAATATACTGTGGATTTTTTTTTTTTATTTAAATGAAGATTGTGGAATCATGACTGAGTTTTGATGAAAGATGTGATGGTATAAAAAAGGAGCTTTTATCTTGAACCATAGTGTTCCATTCTTGCTGCCATCTAGCAAAGATTGACTGGTGTATTACAGATAAAAGATCTTTGTGTGGGACCGTTTTAATATGTGACTGACCAGGAAGCAATTTTTGCCAGTAGGTCCGCAATTTCATTTCTTCTAATTGCTTTGTGTTTTGATATCCAAGCTAACTGAATGTCAAAACCCTTGATTTTTAGTAGAAATCTTTGTTTGGACAACTGAACCACCATCTTCATAAATATTTTAAGGACGCAATAAGGTTTAATTTAACACATTAGATAATATTTGCCACTAGATATGAATATTTTTAACATATTTCTTAAAAATAATTTCGTGTCCTAGCTATACTTATGAAAGACAAGCAGTAAATTATATGAGTGCATGATCTAACAATTAAGCAATCCTTATTAAAAACACTTTTTAATAAAATTAAGTTCTCAACTAAGATAAAAATAGATTAAAGCAGTGGTTACAGAATTAAACGTTGTAATCATCCAATTTTTCTCTTTGATGCAAAGTAATTACGTCCAGGATTTCTCCGTTTCGGTACTGGATTTGCGGTTGATTTACTGATGTAAAAGAACTATGCGGTTACAAGGAGAGACAAGGGGGTAATCACAGAGGGTAGAACGGAGCCGACAAAGCGAGGAATCATTGCAAGGGCGGCGAATGTAATTATACGACTGAAAATTTTGATTAGTTATCTGAATCGAATGGCATGATATGATCAATCGAGTGTGGGTAAGATAATTTCAAAGTAATGCTAAGAGCGAACATTTCTATTTTTGTTTGTCTTTCTGTCCGTATGTGGGCTTTTGACTTAGATAACTGCTAATCCAATTTTCTGCAACTACAACATCTGGTCAGGTTTTCGGTTGTCATTTTTATTAAGATCAGTTCTTTTATTAAAAAAGTTATAATAATATTTGTGCGCGTGGGTTAAACGAGATCCATGTTTTCTTTTTATATTTAACGCATATTCTGATAATTATCAGCGCCAACATAGCTTTCGTCAGCCGCAAAATTGGCTGATCAGAATTGAAAGAATTTTTAAAATCTGTTCAGTAGTTCCAAAATGGAAGGCACTACTAAAAAAAAAAAAAAAAACTTTCAAGTCGTTACAGAGAATAGAATTTTTCGTAAACCATATTTTTCATAATATTTCGTAAAAGATATTAAAAATTTCTTTAACCCTAAACAACCCTGTAGTGTCTAACGGACACATTTTAAAATTGATTTACATGTAAAATCTAGTGCAGGGCTGTTCAACCTTTTTGTATTTGGGATTACTTCTTTATATATATTGTTACTACGATCGAACAGAACGCGTAGTCGGCTACCGGGGGGGGGGGGGGGGCATTGAATGGCCTTCCGGGTGAAGGGGTCCTCCCTGGGAAGAAAATTTTAAAAAAATGCTTTACATATTGCAATTTTAAAGCTGTTTTTCATGCAAAAATAACCTAATACGCAAAACGTATTTACGTACAATATTTTTAAGTACATGAAAGCGAGAGAAAACTAAAGATCTACTTAAAATCACGCCGTGGTCGACCAATAGATCGCGATAGACTAATTCAGGGGTCAGCAACTTGCAGCTCCGGAGCCGCATGCGGCTCTTTTAGAAAATTGTGTGGCTCTTTGAAAATTGGCTGGCTTTTATTTTAATATAATTAACTACTACTATACAGGTTTCGTATTGTTAAGGATGTTTTACGGTGCAATTCACGCCCGGTTATTCCCCGAGTTACTGCATATTCCCTTTTAGAAGAAGTAATTTGTTTCGAAAAAAAGTTATCTGTATTTGTGTATAATTTACGTTCAGAAACATTTTTACATTTTATTAATTTACAGAAACATAAGGACAATAACAACGCTATTAATGCAATTTTTTTGCACAAATATTGGTAACATGCAAGAAGCTTTTGAAGATAGATTTAAAGAGTTAAGTAAATATAAAGCTACACTAGCTTTTTTGACAAAACCAATTGAAGCAGATATGTAGCAATTACATTTTTCACCATTCTCATCAGGCACAATTTGAACTTCAATTATTGGATTTGAAATCCAATGATTTATGGAATAATATATTCTTAGAACTTAATTGTGAACTGGAAAGTTTAGAAAGAGAAAAGTGCATTTTATCTTCCCAGCATAAGTGGACCGAAATTCACAATCTTCAGAATGTAGATAAAGTTGTTTCCGAAGCTTACAACCGTCTTCCAGAATCATTCAATCATTTGAAAAATTATGCTTTTGGACTACTGACAATTTTCTGATCCACATATTACTGTGAGCAAGTCTTTTCACATAGGAAATTAATAAAGAGTCAGTTAAGAAGTAATCTTACTGACCTGAAACTTGAGTGGTCTTAAGTTAAAAATTACTGAATATTCACCAAATATTGAAGTCTTATCGAACTATACAGAATATCTTTCACTATACAGAAATCGTACCATTAAAAAAATATTATATTGTAATATGCTAGCAAGTGCAAAAAGTATCACTAACTAAATGTATAAGTAAATATTAATTTATTGTAATACTTGATTATTTAAAATCAAATACACAATTTTTACGTTTTTTTCTTAAATATAGCATATAGTTTTTAGCGGCTCTTCCATGTTATGTTTGTTTTTTTCAATATAGATTTGGCTCTTTGTCACCGAAAGGTTGCCGACTCCTGGACTAGTTGGGCAACCCTGATCTAGTGTGTTTATTTTATGGCGAAATTCGTTTGTCGAATATTTCTTCGTAGTTTTAGTTATCAAATTATCTCACTAAATTTTTCTAAGCAAAAATTATTTTTGTTTATTTAAACTATCAGAAAAAAAACTTAACAAACCAGATGTGTCTGTTGGACACTATAGAAAATTATGCAGTTTTGAACTTGCTGAAACTTGTGGAAGCCTGTTTTTATTCATTATCAGTACTAATATTACCAGAGCCGGAGTAAGGGAAACTTGCGCTAGGGGCAGAGCCGTGTTTTGGCGCCCTTGGCAAATAAAAACAAGATTCTCACCTCAAATTCAAGTGATGAGCAAAAAAAAAGGTCCTCACCTCTCAAAATCCAAGTGACGAGCAAAAAAAAAAGTCCTCACCTCTTAAAGTCCAAGTGACGAGCAAAAAAAAAAACGTCCGCGCCTTCGCAATGGCGCCCCTTCGTCAAGCCCGTCAGCGCCCTTTTCCTTAGTGCGCCCAGGGCCGTCGCACCCTCTGCCTCCCCCTTACTACTGCTCGGAATATTACCGGCATTTAAATATGTTCAGTAGAAAATAATGTATTATAGTTATTTTCCAGTATTCTTTAAGTTTTGTGTACAATACATATATTAGTTATTCTTCAATGATAGTAAAAGGTAACGAGATAAAAAAGTGTAAGTGTAAATTTTAATTGTGACCGCCAATGCAACGTACTTTGATTATGGCTACATTACGAGTATATTCTTTATTAACTTATTCGTACTTCTATAAATTTTCAATGAGAAATGTATATATTCTTCTTAAAAAATAAATAAAAGTGTAAATAAATGATAAATTTGTGTGATTCCTCGCATGCCATCTGTATTATGAGGTTTGTTCTTCGATCGACTCCGCTCGAGTCAGTCATGGATAAGAACAACTGTTTTGAACATATGTTGCACTTTCCCAGCCGATGTTTTTGTTGTAAATATGCTAAATAATAAAGGTAAAAGTGTATAATCATGCTCCTGTGATATATTTCTTGTCAACACGTGTGAAATTATATTATAATTCTAATATTGACTTAATACTTTCAATATATGGTGTTTAGTGTTAAATAGGTTATTTATTATTTATAGAAAATTGTTTTTAGAAAGCAAATAATGTTATGAATATAGGAATTGTATGGATTAATTTATAAATATCTAGTAATGCACGATTACATAAATTTTATGCATGCATTCTTTACAAACATGAAGTTACAGGTTACCCCCATTCAACGTGGGGGATACGTTCTGGACATGATCGCGTTAAACGAAATTTCGCAATCAACATTTTTGAAAAAAACATTGTTACTTCGAAAAACACTTTAATTATTAAATAAACATTAAGAATAACGAAAAGGCGTACATTAAATAATTTATAATTTATTTATTTTGTTCCACGTTGCAAAAAGGAATCTAGATTCCCTTGTTTGGCTTTTCTACAGCCACGGTTATCAGCACTCACCCGCTCGTAATCTTCGTCGTTCTCTTCTAACAACTTCATGCATTGATTGTGAAGAGAAAGGGCCTTTTCGATGATTTTAACAATTAAATTTCGCACGGGAACAGGTTCTTCATTTTTTAGGGACGTATGGCAGTCCATTTTCTGCAGCTCTTCATTAGTCAAAGGTTCACCGGGCGATTTTAACAAAGTCTGAATATCATCGTCATCAAAACCTTCGATCCCTTCGGAAATGGCTATATGACTAATACCTTCGATGATATTTTCAACATAATTTTCATGATTGCAGTGAACTTCAGCAATTTCACTGAACAATTTTTTCCAAACACCCTTCATACACGACTGGGTGACTTCATTCCACGCTTTGTCGATGTGTCTGATAGCTTAAAAAATCTTAAATTGTCGGTCGCACTATAACAAATCCGCACTAGCCGGGGGCGCAATGAACGGGGGTTATAGTCGGATTGCTGATAGGTGACTGTTACTTGTATGTATCAAGTAGTGCATTCATATAATAATCTAGTTACCATTTTTCAGCGATTTTAAAAATGTTTTTTTGTTATTTGTCTTAGCTGTCAGTGTCTGGTAATCCGAAATTCAAAATTACCTGATAAATAATAATAACTTTTTCAACTTTTTCACATTTTGACTTAAAATGTGATCTTTTAAAATGTATTAAGAAAGAAAAATCTGAAGCAGTTTATATTATTGATAAATTGGCACAAACGTATGGTCATGAAGTACTAAGATTACCTCCTTATCACTGCCAGTTTAACCCCATTGCACTAATTTGGGGTACAACAAAAAATTATTATGATAGTCATATTGGTCGACACGGATATAGTGATAACGAAGTTTTCAAAATGTGGCAAGTAGCCTGTGATCAAATTAGCCGTGAAACTTGAGCAAAATTTGTTAAAAAAATCTAAAATTTAATAAATGAATGGTGGGAAAGGGAAAAGATTGTTGATGATATTAATCCAATAATAATAAATAAAGGAAATGACAGCGATAGTTGAGATGACGACGATATCATGCATTACAGTGACTAATTGTTTTAAAATTAAAATAAACATTTAAATACAACTTGTAGCAATATATTATATGATAAAATATACTTTTACTTAATATTTTATTACTTTGTACTTAAGGGAAACATTAAAATTGAATTTAATTAAACAACCAATTATAATCCAAGATTTACGTATGAGTATAATTTTTTCCTTATTTATAATTATTACCTTAATATTAATAATTTTGTTTGTTTGAGTACTGCTATAAATTTATTTTCGCGCTCTAATTAGTAAAGATATCTACGAATCATGCCGTCTTTTTTTAATGCTTTGTTTTTTATTCAAATAATTTGGAAGGTTAGTTGTCAACTGGCGTCACTATACGTTACTATGGGTATGCAAATAATTATAATGATATAGACAGAGAAATCATATAGTATTGAATATCGATACTTGTAGCAACGAACAGTCACCTATCAGCAATACCTGTACTGTTATTGTTGTTCTATAAAAAAATTCAGAACAAATCAATATTCTCCTCATAACTTTCGTTAACTTCGAAAATGTAAACAGCATGACGCATAAAAATATTTGTGAAATGGAAGAAACCTGCTGTCGATTTTGAACCCAACATTGAAACACTTATAATTTCAGAACTATGTTGGAATGAAAATATTAGACATATGCAAGTAGTAATGAAGAATCTGTAGTAAAAATCAGTAGTTCATTCTGTTAAATAGAACTCTGGTAAATATTTGTAGTTTATGTTAACTGATCTTGAATAAATATCAGTAGAATAAGGTAAAATATTAAAGTTCTCAAGTGAAGTCCTTGAGTAAAGATACTTAGTAAATATGCATTAGGTCATGATGTTAAGTATCATGTCTCTGAGTACTTATCGTACTCAACAATCTGACATATTGTAAACTAACAGTAAATGAGACTTTAAACAATTCTATTCATTATAATGTGAAAAACGATACTTATCCTTCGAGAATACAACTATTAACAAGAACATCACAAGAATTACATATTTATGATTGACATTTTTGACCTTCAAAACATTTTTTATATCAGGAGTTTTAACTTTTATAGTTATAAGTAATATTTAACATGTCAATAGAATGTTTAAAAGAATGAAGGAAGACACAGTAGCGTAGCAAGGGTATATGGTGGCTGGGGCAAACACAAACCCAAACGGCAAATATGCCTTTTGGGTTTGCAAACCGGTGCATCAACCTGGTAGCTAACACTGGTCAACAAATTTAAACTTTTTTTTGCTGATTTAGATCTGATACTTGTTTTTAACTAATTTTGGGGTGCTGATTTCAAAAATGTTAACAGTTTCTGCCTATCACGTCAAATTTTTGTTCTATCGTATTTTGACTTTTTTCACCTTTTCACGTACTGATATATGTCTACTTTAATTTCAACTTCGTTCTTGTTGTCCAATATATTTCCTAGGAACGCCTTACATGCAGGTACTTGTACACGAATCTTTGGTGGAGAGAACAAAAATCATTTTCCTCCCTCTTCATATTAAACAGACACGTATTTTGACTTTTTTCACCTTTTCACGTTCTGATATACGTCTACTTTAATTTCAACTTCGTTCTTGTTGTCCAATATATTTCGTATGAACGTCTTACATGCAGGTACTTGTACACGAATCTTTGGTGGAGAGAACAAAAATCATTTTCCTCCCTCTTCATATTAAACAGACACGTATTTTGACTTTTTTGACCTTTTCACGTTCTGATATACGTCTACTTTAATTTCAACTTCGTTCTTGTTGTCCAATATATTTCGTATGAACGTCTTACATGCAGGTACTTGTACACGAATCTTTGGTGGAGAGAACAAAAATCATTTTCCTCCCTCTTCATATTAAACAGACACGTATTTTGACTTTTTTGACCTTTTCACGTTCTGATATACGTCTACTTTAATTTCAACTTCGTTCTTGTTGTCCAATATATTTCGTATGAACGTCTTACATGCAGGTACTTGTACACGAATCTTTGGTGGAGAGAACAAAAATCATTTTCCTCCCTCTTCATATTAAACAGACACGTATTTTGACTTTTTTGACCTTTTCACGTTCTGATATACGTCTACTTTAATTTCAACTTCGTTCTTGTTGTCCAATATATTTCGTATGAACGTCTTACATGCAGGTACTTGTACACGAATCTTTGGTGGAGAGAACAAAAATCATTTTCCTCCCTCTTCATATTAAACAGACACGTATTTTGACTTTTTTGACCTTTTCACGTTCTGATATACGTCTACTTTAATTTCAACTTCGTTCTTGTTGTCCAATATATTTCGTATGAACGTCTTACATGCAGGTACTTGTACACGAATCTTTGGTGGAGAGAACAAAAATCATTTTCCTCCCTCTTCATATTAAACAGACACGTATTTTGACTTTTTTGACCTTTTCACGTTCTGATATACGTCTACTTTAATTTCAACTTCGTTCTTGTTGTCCAATATATTTCGTATGAACGTCTTACATGCAGGTACTTGTACACGAATCTTTGGTGGAGAGAACAAAAATCATTTTCCTCCCTCTTCATATTAAACAGACACGTATTTTGACTTTTTTGACCTTTTCACGTTCTGATATACGTCTACTTTAATTTCAACTTCGTTCTTGTTGTCCAATATATTTCGTATGAACGTCTTACATGCAGGTACTTGTACACGAATCTTTGGTGGAGAGAACAAAAATCATTTTCCTCCCTCTTCATATTAAACAGACACGTATTTTGACTTTTTTGACCTTTTCACGTTCTGATATACGTCTACTTTAATTTCAACTTCGTTCTTGTTGTCCAATATATTTCGTATGAACGTCTTACATGCAGGTACTTGTACACGAATCTTTGGTGGAGAGAACAAAAATCATTTTCCTCCCTCTTCATATTAAACAGACACGTATTTTGACTTTTTTCACCTTTTCACGTTCTGATATACGTCTACTTTAATTTCAACTTCGTTCTTGTTGTCCAATATATTTCGTATGAACGTCTTACATGCAGGTACTTGTACACGAATCTTTGGTGGAGAGAACAAAAATCATTTTCCTCCCTCTTCATATTAAACAGACACGTATTTTGACTTTTTTCACCTTTTCACGTTCTGATATACGTCTACTTTAATTTCAACTTCGTTCTTGTTGTCCAATATATTTCGTATGAACGTCTTACATGCAGGTACTTGTACACGAATCTTTGGTGGAGAGAACAAAAATCATTTTCCTCCCTCTTCATATTAAACAGACACGTATTTTGAATTTTTTCACCTTTTCACGTTCTGATATTATTTTAATTTCAACTTTGTTCTTGTTGTCCACTATATTTCGTAGGAACGCCTTAAACGCAGGTACAAATTGGCCGGTGAGAAGAGATTTAAATGTTGGAGGCCCAAACATAATACACGAACCTTTGGTCAAATATATATCTGAAACATTTGTCTCAGTAATGAGAAGCTAACAGCTGGCATTTTTAACGGACCGCAAATTAGAAAATTAGTGAATGAACCACATTTCACTGTACATATGGATGATATGGAGAAGAATGCATGGCAGTCTTTCGTGGCGCTCATCAAAAATTTTCTTGGGAATAAAAAAGCCGAAAACTATGTGGAGGTTGTTAAAAATTTTATTGAAAATTATCATCTGGGGTGCAACATGAGCGTGAAACTTCATTTTTTAAACAGTCATCTTGACAAATTTCTTGTAAATCTTGGAGATGTTAGTTATGAACAGTGTGAACGTTTCCATCAGGATTTAAAAGAGATGGAGAGACATTATCAAGGAAGGTGGGATACTCACATGATGGCTGACTACTGTTGGAGTATGAAAAGAGACTTATCGGGAAGCACTCCAGAAAATCTTACAAAAGACCATTTAATCCTTAAATTATTGTATTTTTATTTTAAAACTCCAATGCATTAAAATGTAATTAAAACTGATCTCATTTTCTTTCTTTCACTATAAATAAAATTTTAGGAATATTTTCTAATTATTTAGTCCTTATTGTTCGCCAAATTTGTACCAATTACAGTATCGACGTCTAAAATGAAACGATAGAAGCATTATTTGGCCGAAAATATGTATTTGTTGTAGAGCAAAAATCTGATGTGATACGCAAAAACTGATGTGACATTTGAGTTCAGTAGCACCAAATTAGTAAGAAACAAGTCTTAGATGTAAGTCAGCAAAAATTGTGTTGACCAGTACACAGTAAATGCGATTCAGTACACGAATGGTATAAAATTCAAAATTTTTTATAAAAAATTTACTTATTTAATATTTTGTTAAAAACATATTTAAGAATAAGCTTTGGGTAAAAATAGGCGGGACAAGAACTTTTTTAACATACTTTTTGCTAAAATCTTGTTTAAAAAAAAAAGAATTTAAAAAAACTATTTTTCATTTCTTAATCTACGTCATAAGAGCTTTCATTTGATACCAAACAAAAAAAATAAATATGTTTTTTTATCGACTACAAAAAAATCGCCATTTTTCGAAAAACTAACTTATTCGAATTCCTGTTGAAGTATTTCGGTTCCCATCAATATTCATTATGGAGTGTTTTTTTTTCAGGTGTTTAGATCAACCCCTCTAAAAAATATTGTGGGGAACAATTTTTTTTAAAAAATTTAGTTTTCTCAGTATATTTCCTATATGTAGGGCAAAGGGTTGTACAAGGTGTCTCAAAAGAAATTTTATATTTATTTAGCTTACTGCGTGAACGCAACGTATCCGAGGGGCGCGGGGGTTATGTCAATCGGTAGCCTGGCTCTTGGGAATTGAGTCGCTATGGAGCGTTTCTCGGGAGCAGACCGCGCATTATGCGTGCGAGAGTTTTACAAAAACGGTGATTCGGCGACTGTAGCGCGTAGAAAATTCTGCAGTATTCGAGGTTTTCGCCACTTAAATGATGCGCCAAGCATTCCTCTCATTCGACATTGGGTTAAAAAGTTTGAAGAGACTGGTACAACGCTGGATAAATCAAAATCCGGGCAACCTAGGTCATCAAGAAAACGTGGAGAATGTTAATCAGTCTGTTCGTGACGACCCGAACCTTTCAATTCGGAAGCGCGCAAGTGCTTTAAATGTGCATAGATCATCATTACATCGCATTATGCACAAAGACCTAAAGCTGCACCCCTACAAAATTCAATTGGTGCAAGAATTAAAGCCCCAAGATGCCAGTCAGAGGCTTAATTTCGTAAATCAGGTGATTGAGCGATCTCCCGTAGAGGTGACATAAATTGGCCTCCACGCAGTCCAGATTTAACCCCTATGGACTTTTTCCTATGGGGTTATCTTAAATCTAAAGTTTATGCCAATAAACCGACTTCACTGGACGTCACGAAATGGCAGCCATCCCTGAGTCCACCTGCCGAGACGTCATAAGTAATTTTACTGTTCGATTAAATGAGTGCCGAGAACGCGAGGGTCTACATTTAGACGATATTATTTTTAAGAAATAAATCCCCAAAGAGTGTATTTTAATAATTAATAAACATTTTTTCTATATACGGCTTACTTTTTTTTTAATCGATCCACTAAATATAAAATTTCTTTTGAGACACCTTGTATAAGCATGTCAAATTTCAACTTTCTATGTTAAGCCATTTGACTACAATTTATACCGTACAGACCGACAGGCAGACAGGCAGACAGACAGGCAGACAGACAGACAGACAGACAGACAGACAGACAGACAGACAGACAGACAGACAGACAGACAGACACACAGACACATGAGGGACGTCATAAGGTTTTTTTTTGTGGTCATACCTACGAAACCCTAAAAATATAAGTAGAATACGATTTTAATATATTAATAACAAAAGCAATAAGCCCAATGCATTTTTCCTTTTGATACTTAAATAACTATAAAAATCAGTTGGCAACTAAACAATTTAAATATTTTGTTCCTTACATAATTTTTTTAATCATTTGTTTAGTTTTTTTTTTTGTTATTTATGTTTATGTCGTTTGGTACTTAGGCAATTATCCAGGATAATTCTAATTTTTCGTAATGAAAATTCCAAGCCTGAACAGGATTTGAACCGAGACCTTAGCAACGCAGAGCACGTGTGTTACTACTACGCTACGCCGGTCGGCGTTTCATGTTTTTATCCTCAATTTTTTTAAGTTCGGTAGGTATCGACAAGTTGTGCTTGTTCTATGCGGTACATAAATGTTACGGTTTATTATTTTTTGTATTGGTTTTATTTTTGTAAAATTATACGTCCAGTTACACGTAAAAGTATCTGATTTAAAAGAAAAACAATTTCTGATTTTTTTGTAGATTTAAAAAAGAGAGTAGGCGTTATGTCGCCATGAGTCTAATGTCAAAAGCGATGTTTGCGCCATCTGTGAACAGTGATTTTCGTTAATAGCAGAGAAGAAGCTTACAGAGCATTACTTCATTCCCAAAATTCACTTTTGATGGAGACAGATAGGGACATTCAACTCAATGGTTGCCACAAAAAAACATTCTGAGTTATTGACTGTTTTCCGTGAGGAGAAAAGACGTTTAAGGTCCATTTTAGTTTCCCTCATCATTCTGTCGATTTTTCTAAAGTACATGTAATCATAGGGGTGGCCGGAAATGACACTGTTGCGTATCTGATTGCAACAATTTTACTGAACTAAATAAGTTCATGCGGTTTATGACATTTCAAATTAAATTCGAATACATAAAATTTCAAAATTTAATTTATAGGCACTGTCTATTTTACTAAAGTTTTTTACATACGCACATCGAAAAAGTCTAGGGATGTAAAAAAATCAGCTGTGGCCACCACAGGACCGACCGCCATCATAAAGTACTTGTATAAAATACAGTCTAGCAGAAGAGTAGAAATAACTTGGCCTAATATTTTCTAACAGATATTATTTCTAGAGATATTATTTATCATGACCATAAAACATGTAAGTATGAAAAATTTGAGAAAATTTTACAAAAATTTTTCGAAATTTTTCGTATTATCAAAAAACGTCTCAAGTAAAAGTTATTATTTATTGCATTTATAGCAAATTTTGTTAAACAAATATTTTCGAAATATTGTTCTGTTGCTAAATATTCGCAAGAATCTTAAAATCGACACTAGTAAACTCCCATTTCTAGTCAACCGATTTTTACCAAAGTAAGAAGAGTTGATCAACTCGTGCCATTGATGTCAAAAGCTTAAATATGCAGTTTCATAAAAATACATAAGAGTTGATAAAAATAATGCAGTTTTTTATGGTTTTAACACATTTTCATAAATTTTGAAAATTTTTGCTGACCATAAAATTGCCTTCAGTTAAAAATGCTATTATACGGAAAATAAAGTAAGAATTAAGAAAGTAAGAATCAGTTTTGAGTTATCAAAATATATTTTAAGGGTCGTTCGAACGTTTTAAATGTTAAACCTATCTGTAGAAAACATTCAAATAAGTTTTCAGGGTGAGGATAGATCTGTTAAGCAGTTTTGTTATTTTACTTCTGGAAACTATATGTTATTAACTATTTTACTAACTATATTAACGAAAGTATAAAGTACAATGTATTAGGAGGATAGATAAGATAGAATAATATTCGATATTTAGTAATCGCGTAATTTTAATTGTGTTAAATCTTGAAGTATTAAATACCCAGACGTCATTTTAATATATTATTTCTTTATATAAGCTATTACTATAGGATGAAAGTGTTTTTTTATCATCATGAAACCCGCTGTTTTTTTTTTGCAGTGAAAATGCTAATTTTAAGACTTATTTCAAAAAAACTTAATAATTATGATAAAAGTATTAATCAGCGCCTCTCTCCAACAACGAAACAACTACCGCAGTTCAAATTTAGGAGGCAATTCCTTCGTAATACTGAATTATAACAAGTATAGGTGAAATTTTAGTGATTATATAAATTAAAAAAGAGTATAATATATTTATAAAAAAAATTAAAATTATAAATACCTTTTTAAATAGTTAAACAAAATACTAAATTTAATAACGTAAAATATTACTACAACGAATATATTATTACAACGAAAATCTGGAAATTTCACATCTATAAGTGTTACTCAAAAGTTTTTCTAAATTTCCAAGTGACATAATTAATAGTGAATCCTATGCAATAATATTTAACTATTTTATTAATTTTTCTCTATTTTATTCAGAATCCATGTATTCTTTATAGTGAAATAAAATATTATTGTTACGTTTAAATGGTACAAACGTAAATTAATTAACCGATTTGGATAATACTTTGAACATTGTATGTATAGATTAGAACTTCCCGAGTGTTATGGGCTATATCAGTGTTTCTCAACCGGGGTGCCACGACACTCTCACCGGGATGCTACCAACTTGAAAAATTATTTCAACTTTAAATTGCTCAGAACTTTTTGTTTGTTATAGGCTAATGATAATAATAATAATAATAATTTTTGCTGACGTTTTGTGGTCATACGCGGGCGCGCCCGAGGTGCGTCACTTCGGTAACCACGTGATAGGCAAAAAACGAGTCGCGAAGCGACGAGTTTTGTCAGCGTAGGGAGAGAAGCCCGGCATAGCCGGGCTGAGGCCCCTAGTAAGCAATATATTTTCATATTTTTTTCAATATCCCTAGACTTTTCCGTGTATATGATTTATTCTGTATGTCATATTGCTAGAAATTTTTCATAGAATTTTATTTTACCAAAATAAATAATTAAAGTATTCAATCCAATAATTTTGCGATTAAAATTTTTTTCTCCAAATTAATTAAAATCCATTTTATCCCGGATATTTTATAACCGGAAATGTCCGTTGCCATCATTAAATAAAATTTACGACAAAAAATAATCGCATTTTTTTACGATATGTTCTTAAGCTGGTGTTGAGTGCGACTAGTTGAATAGCCAGAGCAATAAAAACAGAAATAATTATTCAGGGCTCGGAGCCCGCTGTCCTGAGCATATAACGGCAAGCGACGCGGGGGTTGCCGTCATAAATTAAACACCTGCGGGCAAAGACGTGCACTTTCAAAAAAGATTAAAAGTGTTTCTAGATTGAATTAAAATATTTAAAATGATAACTTTGAATCGAGATAAAGGAATTTATAAAATTATTATTAATTTAAAATCTGTTTCTGGTCGCCTTTGGCGAAAATTTAATTGGAAAAAATGCTGTAAAATGTAAATTTATACCCGCAGTCCAGTGATAATCTAAGTATCTAATATAATCTAAGATAATCAGTGATAATCTAAGAAAAAATATTTATTAACCTATATTATATGGTTACAGTGAAACCTCAATAAAACGGACCTCGATACAACGGACTTCGGATATAATGGACAGCATGTAAGCGATCGTAAACTGCCCGTGACTGCACACTCGGAGAATCACCCGAGTTGCTTTGACTCACTGCTGAATAAAATGTATCTGAAGGTTTATTCCTACATGCACAACAGTTTATTTTCTTTACTCAAAGAGGATGAATATATTTGAGTGAGGAAGAGCTTGCAATACCATCAGAAGACGTAAAGTGTTTGTTACTATTAGACAACGACCCCACACATCCCTCGGGAAACATTCTACGAACTGAAGATGGCAAGTTTAATTGTATGTTTTTGCCAAAAGATCTATTATTCAACCGATGGATCAGGGCATCATTTTGGCCACAAAAAGAATATATAAGAAAAACCTTTTAAATGAAATATTGGTGGTATTGGAGGCTGAAGAAGATGAAGAAGACAGAAGAGGCCAACGTACCATAAAAAGTTTGAGAAGTTATAATTTAAAATCAACTATTTTTAATTTCGCTGCTGCTTAGAAAGAGGTAACTGCCCAAACTTTAGAAAGTGGTTGGAAAAATTTGTTTGATGACCAAGATGCAGAAATTGATTTAGAGGGAGTAGAAGTTTCTGATTTCTGTAGGAATATACAAAATAATGTTGGACAAGAAGTAGCCGAGGAAGATGTGTTTGAATGGTTGGAAACAGATGAAGGTAACCCTGGGTATCACATTATGAGGAAAGTGAAATAGCAGATGAAGTGTTGATCAAAGAAAGTGAAAATGAAAGCAAAGATAGCGAAGAGGAGGAATCAATACTCCCAAAAATAACATTATCAATGGTCAGATCGCATCTTGACGATGGAATGTCATTTATCGATGATTCGGCAGATAGCGAAATGCAATTATATTACACGCACTTTCGCAGTTTTAGAGAGTTAATAATTAAGAAACAAAAAACTTTAAAAATCCAAACAAAAAATTTATGTTAAGCGTGAATTTTCACACTTTTCAGGATTTCGCAGGTATTTAGTAAGTGATTGATGATTACTTGGGATGCCAAAACAAATTTTATATTAAAATATTTTTTTTGTTAATTTTAATTCGAACGCCTAAACGTAAATAATTTAAACAATATAAAAATTAAAAAAAAAAAAACAGAAAGTAATATTGTCTCTTCTCTCAGGGTTCGATCCCTTTCGGATCGAGTTACTTGGGCGAAGAGCCAGCGTCAAAACCACTACATCAGCATACACGTTCCAGTGTGGCGTGTTACAAAGCTATAACTTGTGTACATTATTAGCCAAAAATCACAAAAATGCGTTTTTTTTTTCCAGAAACATAATCTTATCAAAAATTCCTGTTGTACTATTCCGGTTCACACCAATGTACATTAATTTTTTCAGATTTTTAGTTTCAACCATCTGGGCGTGGGACAAATTTTTATTTGCACAATTTTGGCAAAAATCGCTTCAAAATAATTTATTTTGCAAAAATAAAAATTTGACCGTTAATCCACGTACCAAGGGCTTCCATTTGATACCCTACTCAGAATTATAAAAAAATATATTTTTTTTTTCGATGAGCACATATTTGTTTATATTTTTAGTGGGATATGTTTTTAGGGTTTTATAGGTATGACCAAAAAACCCTGATATCGTCATTTTGTCGTCTGTATGTCTGTCTGTCTGTCTGTCTGTCTGTCTGTCTGTCTGTTCGGTAAAAATTGTAGCCAAACGGCTAAACCTAGAGAGTTGAAATTTGGCATGCTTATACAACTCTTTGACCCGCACATATGAAAAATACTAAAATATCTAAAAAACATATCCCCCTAAAAATATAAACAAATATGTGCTCATCGAAAATAAAAATATTTTTTTATAATTCTGAGTAGGGTATCAAATGAAAATTTTTATTTATGCAAAATAAATTATTTTGAAGCGATTTTTGCCAAAATTGTGCAAAAAAAATTTTGTCCCACACCCTGTAGCCCAGATGGTTTAAACTAAAAATCTGAAAAAATTCTAGGTAATGTACATTGGTGTGAACCGGAATAGTACAACAGGAATTTTTATGTTTTTGGAAAAAAACGCATTTTTTGTGTTTTTTTTTGCTAATAATGTACACAAGTTATACCTTTGTAACACGCTTGAATGGAAGGCTTATCTTGGTGTAGTGGTACTTGCGCTGTCTTTTTTACCAAAGTAAGTCAGTTCGATCCCCACGAGAAGAGACAATATTTTTTTTTTTTTGCTTTTTTTTTGCATTTTTATGTTTAAATTATTTTTTCAAAATTCTAGTTATATTTTGGCAAATATTGCATTTAATTTTTAAAAGCGTAAATTTAATAACCAGTGGAAATTGTTGAAATTATAATTAAATTCTGTTTCAATGTACACGAAATCAGAGGGGCGGAGCTTATAACAACCAATGAAAGCCATAGGCGCAATTTTCAAAATCTTAAAGAACCTTGCTATAAAAAAAAAAAAAAAATACTGCACATATTTAGAAACCTAAATAATGGTATTAGGCGTTCGAATTAAAATTTACAAAAAAAAAATAATAATAATATGAAATTTGTTTTGGCATCCCAAATAATCATCATCCACTTACTAAATACCTGCAAAACCCTGAAATGTGTGAAAATTTACACTTCACATAAATTTTTTAGATGTTTTAGTATTTTTCCTATGTGCGGGTCAAAGAGTTGTATTCAACTCTCTAGGTTTAGCCGTTTGGCTACAATTTTTACCGAACAGACAGACATACAGACAGACAGACGACAAAATGACGGTATAAGGAATTTTGGTCATACCTACAACCCTAAAAATGATACATTTTTCAAACCAGTATCACCGAAACCAGGAAGTTCAAAAACAAACATGGACGACTCTCCAAAGAGTTAATTCTTGTTACAAAAATTCTCATTCATGCTTATCTGAAAAAATCTTCAGTAGTCCAGTTTGGTTTGATTAGAATATCTTCCTCTCTATATGTGATAGTGGGTTAAAAATTGTATCATTACGTCAAAGAGGCAGTTAATTTCTGTTTCAAAGTTCACGACGAACTGTTCTTAAATAACCCATCTCAACTTAAAATATGTTCTCAAACATAATCTTCCTAATGTCCCTACTTCCAAGGTCATTCCCAATGTTTAATCAAATAACAAATTAGTTCTTACAGTTAAGAAAATGTCTTGCGTCTTAAGTGCGAAACTAGTGTCATTTCTCAAGTTTATACAAAGTTGACAATACGGAGAGAGAGGCTCCGGGGTTTGGTAGCTCCCGGAGCTCCCTAGTCCGCCCGGAGTACCTCTGGAATCCCGGAGACCGTAAAATATAGCAGTCTAAGCTTCCCGGAACATTCGTTTATGACAACTCGCAAGGAAACTCTAATCCACGCCGAAATTTTAATCCAGACGCTCGCAGTTACAACTTTTACTTCCCGCATTTCCTAAACCATATTGTGGAAAACTGTTTACGGGCCATATCATTTAACTAACTCATAGTTCAGATCTTCGAAATATATTAAGGATAGAAGAAATATAGCACTGTTTAATGGTATGTTTTGGGGCCAAAGAATGAAATTTATTGTTAATTTTCCAATACAAATAAAAAACATAATTATACACAATTATATACACATAAATAACATGTAAACCTGTATACACTTGCATACATACGCACATGTGTAAAAACAAATTCGCATGTACATACTTACATATACATATATTTTAGAGAAAATTTACAATTAATGCCCTATTTAAAATTAATATGTGATTGAATCAGTAGCATGTCGGTACAGGGCTACTGCCACATAGAACTGTAACAGTCTGTGTGTGGCTTTATATATAATTTTTATTGTTAAAAGGGCGTATCAGTTACATTTACAACTGTTTGTATGTATTGCTCTTTAATAGTTAATTGAAATTATAGCTTATTTAAAATATTAGTGAATTCAATTCTAGTTAATTTTTTACAAAATTTCTTTGACCAGACGGAGTAGTTGTAGTTAAAAGTTATATTTTCAGTATTCTCATTCATAAATTTTTGAAATGCATTGTATATTTTAGGCATGTGATATAAAAAGCAACGTTGTCCGGTAGTTTTAGATACCGTTTTTACATTCGCTTGTAACCTATTTCTTGTGTTATGTATGATTTAAGTTAGTAACATCTGTTGAATTTTTTATATGTCTGAGTATTGACAGAATATATAATTGGGGTACTTCCATTAAATTTGCCTCTTCATAGAGTTTAACCGTTCGGTAGAGAGCATTTTTTTTAAGCATTATTTTTATTATTATCTTTTTGTTGGTTTTAATTTTGTTCAAGTAAGTTTCTGCTGCTCCTCCCCATGCTATTATTCCGTAAAAAACAATCAACTGAACCAGCGCGTAATAAAATTGATAGAGAACTTTAATTGGTAAAAATTCTCTTAATTTTTTAAATAAATAATAACGAAGGAATTCAAGTATCGAATCTTCAACACTTTACTTAACATTTTAACCATAGTTAAGATAATTATAGCAGCAAAGTGTGGCCATTAAAAAATATACAGGATGTTTTGGAAACTCTTTAAACACTAGGTTATTACTCGTCAACAATGACGAATTTATAATATAAAAATTTCAATTTTTTGTGTATTTGGTTTTATTTTTTAGCGTGTCTTAATTTCATCGCCGGTCAGCGAATCACGGGACAGGATATAACCTGTTAGCCAATCACGAGAGAGGGTGTCACATGTCAGCCAATCAAGAAACAGGGTGTCCCCAGTTAGCCAATCACGAGAACCTTAAAAAAAATTGACGTCATAATGTTACCGACACTTGCTAATTATATAGTTAGATTATTTATTCATGAACTTTTTAAGATGGGAAAACGATTTATTTTTACTCAGTACATTATATTTATATTGTTAAAAATAATTTGAGACGTTAATTTATGCCTACGAAACCCTAGATATTTATGTATGTAATTATATTCGTAGATTCTTAGAGAATAAATCTGCAAAATATTGTTCATATCGGTCAAAGGATATAAGAATATCTAAAGTTTCTAATTTATGTCTACGCAATCCTAGATATTTCTATATATAATTATATTCGTAGATTCTTAGAGAATAAATCTGCAAAATATTGTTCATATCGGTTAAAGGATATAGGCGTGTCTAGAGTTTCTCTTTTATACCTACGAAACCCTAAACATTTCTATATATAGTTATATTCTTAGATTCTTAAAAAATAAATCTGCAAAATATTGTTCATATCGGTTAAAGTATACAGGTGTGTCTAGAGTTTCTCTTTAATGCCTACGAAACCATAAACATGTCTATATGTAATTTTTATCCGCAATTTCTTAGAGAATAAATCTGAAAAATATTTTTCATATCGATCATAGGATATAGGAGTGTCTTGTTTATGCCTAAGAAATCCTAGATATTTCTGTAAATAATTATGTTTGCAAATTCTTAGAAAATAAATCTGCAAAATATTGTTCATATCACTCAAAGAATGTAGGAGTGTCTAGAGTTTCTTGTTTATACCTACGAAATCCTACACATTTCTATACGTTATTTTATCCGCAGATTCTTAGAAACTACATCTGCAAAATATATTTCATATCGATTATATGATATAAAAGTGTGTAGAATTTCTTGTTTATGCCTACGAAATCCTATACATTTCTATACGTTATTTTATCCGCAGATTCTTAGAAAATAAATCTGCAAAATATTTTCATATCTATCATAGGATATAAAGTGGACTCTACAACCGGAAAATCAGGGTTGGACATCTAAAACTTCGCCGACAACATATAGAAAAATTGAAAGGTGTGCAAAGTTAAACTCTTTTATTACTTTGACACAAATAAAAAACGAATTAGACCTGCCAAATTCTGCATCAACTGTAAGAAAACTCCTTATAAAAGCAAATCTGAAAGCTAGAAGACCAAGAAAAACTTCGCTGTTAAACAAGAGACAACGGGAAAATAGAATTCAGCCAAAGAACACCAACTTGGGCCACAGTCAAGATAACGCAATATTCTTTGGTCTGATGAAACAAAAATTGTTTTATTTAATTCTGGTATCTGCAAAAAGCAAATACGCAGACTTCCATGCACGAAGTACAATCCTAAGTATATTACAAACACAATAAAACACGGCGGTTATAGTGTTATGGCATGGGGATATTTTTCTTGGAAGTGGACCCTATTTTCTGGATTAAAGATATAATGGACGCGAATGTTTATGTCAGTATCTTGCTGTCAGTAATCATTAGTATGTCATGTTTCCCTTTGCAGTGGAGAAATTGTCTTTAAAATGGATATTTATGCAATATAATGACCTAGAGCAAACCTCGCGCAAAGCAAAAAATTGGTTTAATGAAAATAGGGTTACTGTAATGGGTTGGCTAGCTCAATATCCGGATTTAAACCCGATAGTGAACTTGTGGGCTAGAAATTAAAATATCTTCTTCAAAACCTGCTAACAAAGAAGAATTATGGAGAGAAATTGAATAGCTTGGAAATCTATTCCCTTTGAGAAATGAATGGGCATGACGCACAATTCTAAAGCTTCTCTTTTGAGACACAATGGGATGTTGCCTTTAAAAATGTATTGGAGACTTGCCAAATGCTGCCCATCCTTGTGAAATTCTTTCATTTTCTGCCTATTCTTATTTAACGACCCAAATATTTCTATGCATTGACCTGGTATATTCTGACGTCGATGTTTAGTCTCTTAATGCTACCTTTATTCCTTATTCTTATTTTTTGAATTTTAATTTTGTAGCTATTCGTTTTAAAATTACAGGTATTTACCATCTAAATCTATAGAAGTTTCAATTGAAAACCTCTTGAAATATATATAAACGTACTGTAATTTCAGTAATTACAAGTCATTCTACAAATAACATATATTTCTTGGACCCATACATAATAATTCACATCCGAAAATAAGCGATCGTTTTCTTTCTAATGGTGTAACGTGGTTTGAGTGTACGGGGAAGGCCGTAAATTTTCACACGGGCTTTGAATGTAGCCGGCGGCATCGAGAGGCGGCAGAGAGGCGGCAGAGAGGTGGTATAGAGGCGGCAGTGAAGCGGGATGAGGTCGGTTAAAGCGTAGAGACTTCAAAGTTTTAGCGAAGCGCCTTCGTTTCATTAGTATTATTAAATGTGTCCAATGGAAACAAAGCCAGAGTCGATGCAAGGAATCGAATAGGTATCTACAAAGTTATCAAGACCCTAACACCAGATACAACAGATAGGAGGAGGCAAGGGTGAATCTCAGAGGCGTACCGGAAACTTCCACTATACCAGCACACAACAGAAAATTGATGTTTTAGCCTACACAAACAAAAGGAAATTTGTTTCCTATAATTTATACTGTGACAAAATCTTGGAGATTAATAGCAATTCTAGAATACATCGAAAGATCTAGATGAAATAAAAATTAATATACAGTGAATTTATTTTTTAATGCAACATGTACTATGTCATTAACATGGATACAGTTTTTGAGAGCAATATAAATAGTGTTCATTTTCATTTGCAACATAGACAATTAGTGTGTATACTTTTGCTCGTTGCTGATTTAAAAATTTATCAACATGTATACAGATGAAGCAAAAATAATTATGGTTACTTGGTATAACTCCCAAATGAGTTTAAGAGAAGTTTCTGCTGTATTTAGTGCAACTTATCCAGATCGGCAAATTCCAAATCCATCTACAATTTCAAGACTAGTTAATAAATTTCATCGCGAAGGATGTCTTAAGTCAAAACATAATAATAAAAAAAGAAGAACATCCCACAGAAAAGTTTTGATCATACATATTTCAAAATCATCAAGAATTGCTAGAAAGGGACGCAGCAGTACCTATGGATTTTTGTTTTGAAATGTATGAAAAAATTATTTCCGACCCAACAATGCCTCAAAGAATTTTATTTACTGACGAAGCAACGTTTACTCTAAATGGTGAAGTGCACAGACAAAATTTTAGGTACTGTAGTCGAAAAAATTTACATTTGTTTCATTCCTCCCGAACTCAAATGCCGCAAAAATTAAACCTTTGGGCAGAGATAATAGGAACCAATATTATAGGGCCTTTTTTAATTGACGGTAACCTTAATGCCGCAAAATATCTTGCCCTTTTGCAAAACCAAATATTACATGGGTTGCGAAACCTGAATATTAATGGACAAGTATGGTTTCAACATGATGGCGCACAAGTCCGTTATTCTAGAATAGTTAAAGAATATTTACATAGAACTTTCCCAAATAGCTGGATTGGAAGAGGAGGGTCGATGAATTGGCCAGCGAGATCTCCGGATTTGGCACCCAATGATTTTTTTTTGGGGATATTTAAAGGCCAAAGTATATAATGGAGAATTTAGGGATGATGAACTGCAAGACAAAATTGTTCAAGCATCCAACAATATACCTCAAGAGCAATTGCTGAATGTTTTGAATCATTTTTATAATTGCTTAACATTTTGTATACAAGTAAACGTTGAAACTTTTGAACATTTATTATAACTTTTTATTAGTTATTTATTTATTATTATTATTTTATTTTTTTATTTGTATTTTCAATAAAATATTTTGATTTTGCTAGTAAATATGGTTATATCTATGTTGCAAATGAAAATGAACACGATTTATATTGCTGTCAAAAACTGTATCCATGGTAATGACATAGTACATGTTGCATTAAACAATAAATTCAGTGTATACCGTTTTGCCCTTTGAGCTTATAGCTGTTATAACTCAAAAGAATATTTTAAAATCCAAATTACAAAACTGTTAGTTTTTTATAGAGCAATGGGGTAATCTATTTAGGATATTAGTGATAAGTCTAGAGAAAAGAATGTTGTGAAGTGTGTTTCTCATAGATTTTTACAAGGAGGAGGGTGCGCAAAATTAAACAAATCCCGAGTCGGTATTTTTGAAAACTTAATCCGAATCCCGACTACATCTCCCGACTTCTTTCGCTAATAGACTTTTTGTGTCATTTTTAATACAAAATTTTGAATGCATTAGTTAAAAAAAAAAAAAATAGTTTTTTGTGTGTGGAAAATGTTATACGAGTTGCAGACATAAACAAAGCAGCGAGATCTAGCTGACCAGTTTCGAAATAATTTATTTCTTAACTGGTCACCTAGATTTAGTCGCTTTATTTATGTCCGCAAACTGTACAACATTTTCCACAGATACCCATTGACAGACACGAACAACTCCGTATTGTATTTTATATATTTTATTTTTCATATTTCTTTTTGCATTTTCCTTTTGACATTTAGATTTTAGCTGTCAATATGAAACATGAAATAATCGCAGAGCTCATTACAACTGGAGTGAACTAAAATCTTTACTGCCTCAACGTATTTATCGGTTAATACGAATAGTATTGATCAAATTATTAACTGGAGAACGTTAAAGAAAACAGGTATTGACTATTTTCAATTTCGTTTCCATTCTTGAATAAAAAACAAAATGTCGTTTCCGATTCCGATCTTCAAATTCTGGTAAAATCGTTTTGTTTTCGTTCTAAGTTTGTTCTCATGCTTGATAAAAATTTCATCAAAGATTCTGGAGTCGATAGATTGTTTCAACGATTGTGGATCTTCAGTAGGTTGCCTTATCTGAGGACCATCAAATATTCTGGCTTTCAGTTTTTCAGAGTTAATCCCAGGAAATTTACGTCTAAAATAGCCTACACAAAGTCCATCTCGATTTAAAGCCTTCAAAAATTGCTACATAAACCCAAACTTGATATGCAAGGGTGGAAATATAATTTTCGCTCTCGCAACCAAAGATTCGTTGACAATGTTTTGTTTTTCTTGAATTATGACATTTCTTAATGGGAATCACCCAATTTCTGTTAACCCAGTGCTGATCCTTAGCTCTGCTGTCCCAAAGACATAAAAAACAAGGATATTTTGTATATCCACTTTGCTGTCCAAGGAGGAAGTTTACCGTTTTTAGATAAAAAACTAAAATCAGTTAGTCTGTATCTCTAAAACTAGAGCTGCTACGAAAAAGAATCCGGTATTTCTGGAATCAGCACATCAAAAATATCCAAAATCAGTTCTTACTTTTCCGGCTCCAAGATAAAAATATTATTTTGTTGGGCAGTGTTATAACAAGTATCACACGTAACTAATTTTTTTAAGTAACTGTAATAAAATAAATATGTAGTATATATAAGGGTGAAATAGGATTAACATATGTGTAATAAGTAATTCGAATAAAGGGCTACTATTATTTTTTTGTGGTATTTATTTATTTGTACTTATGTGATGATTAACGTTAAATAGTGTGAAATATGGTTGCAGTTAGTGACTTGAAATACTTGTTGGTACGTCGCTGGTTATGCCCGAGGTAAACTTTGTAATTATTAGCAGGAGTAAACGAAAGTTCAGGTAACAAAACCAACAAAGATGCGAGTTTGCTGCGGGCTCATAACATCCTCTCCTGCTACTGCCATTATAAAGTAATATCGCCCCGATGCAACTTACATTCAGGACTTACAACGAACAACCGAATAAATGGTGTGAGTCAAACTTTGCCAGCGCACGCCTTTCACGAGCACACGTTTTATGATGTTCAAAACATGATAACAAACATTATCCTTCAATTAGGAAACATGGAAGTTTCAACAATATTCACGGCGGGGAGGGGGGTTAATTAAGGATATTATCAATTAACGGTCAACACCAGTATACATAATTCCATGTATAACATCTATAATATAATACGCCAACGTGTGTCTATGCTTGCGTGGGTGCGTGGAAGTTGTCTGAAATCTAAAACAATTGAAGCAAGGTTCCGAAATGTAACGAAATATTCCGAAGCTCACCGAGTTTATAACGACATATAACGCGTAATAATAATAATTGTTAATTGATTTGTTTACAAAAAAATAGTTAAATTAAAATTATTAGTAGCAGAAAAATAATTATTTAAAAAAAAATTGGTTTTGATGAAAGTAAGTAAGAAAAATGTGACTTTCTTTTCTTTATTATTATCTTTTCAATGCTTTATTATTTTTTTATTTCTACGATTAACGTTTTAAATTATCTAACGTCTTAAATTTTCAAAAATGTAAATGTAATATATTGAGTAAAACTCGCCTTAAAATTAGAATTTTTACCAAGAATTACCGGTCGAGTTTGGTCATTCATATCAGTGTCACTAGGTGACAACTTATTTGTGTGAATTTAAAATTGGTTGGAAATATTTTGGTAAAAATTATAAATTGATGCATTCAATAGTTTGCACCTTTTAAATTGTATGTTATGTTGATATTAAAACATGGTAAAAAATTTCACTTTCTTTATACTAAAAAAAAAATATTTTTTCGGCACATAAAAATCAATATTTTGCAAAAAACCAATGTGATTAAAATTTATTGGTGAACTATACCGGTTCCCAGCAATGTACATTATTGAGATTTTTTCAGATTTTTAGTTCTAGCCCTCTGGAAGATAGGGTGATAGACAAAAGTTTTTTGCCATTATATTGACAAAAACTCCATAAAAAAAAGATTTTTCAAAAATAAAGATTTGTTTGTGCATCCATGCTTTAAGAGAGAACATTTGAAACCCCAACCAACATTTTAAAAAATTATTTATTTTTCCATTAAATACATACCAGTTTTGAGTTATCAAAATATATTTTAAGTGTCGTTCGAACGTTTTAAATGATAAACCTATCTGTAGAATACGTTCAAATAAGTTTTCAGGGTGAGGATAGATCTGTTAAGCAGTTTTGTTATTTTAATTCTGGAAACTGTGTGTTATTAACTATTTTAATAACTATATTAACGAATGTATAAAGTACAGTGTATTAGGAGGATAGATAAGACATAATAATATTCGATATTTAGTAATCGCGTAATTTTAATTGTGTTAAATCTTGAAGTATTATATATCCAGATGCCATTTTAATATATTATTTCTTTATACATATAAGTGATTACTATAGGATGAAAGTGTTTCTATATCATCAAGAGGGTCTTCCGCTGTTATTTATTTGCAGTAAAAATGCTAATTTTAAGACGTATTTCAAAAAAACTTAAAAATTATGATAAAAGTATTCATCAGCGCCTCTCTCGAACAACGAAACAACTACCGAAGTTCAAATTTAGGAGGCAATTTCTTCGTATTACTGTATTATAACAAGTATAGGTAAAATTTTAGTGATTATATAAACTAAAAACGACTATAATATATTTACAAACAAATTTTAAATTTTAATTACCTTTTTAAATAGTTAAACAAAATACTAAATTTACTAACGTAAAATATTACTACAACGAATATATTATTACAACGAAAATCTGCAAATTTCACATCTATCAGTGTTTAAAAAAGTTTTTTTAAATTTCCAAGTGACATAATTATGTGAATCCTATGCAATAATATTTAACAATTTTATTAATTTTTCTCTATTTTATTCAGAATCATAACAAGTATAGGTGAAATTTTAGTGATTAAATAAATTAAAAAATGACTATAATATATTTACATGTAAACCAAATTATTTACAAAAAAACTGAAAATTATAAATATCTTTTTAAATAGTTAAACAAAATACCAAATTTAATAACGTAAAATATTACTACAACGAATATATTATTACAACGAAAATCTGCAAATTTCACATCTATCAGTGTTACTCAAAAGTTTTTCTAAATTTCCAAGTGACATAATTATGTGAATCCTATGCAATAATATTTAACAATTTTATTAATTTTCTCTATTTTATTCAGAATCCATGTATTCTTTATGGTGAAATATAAATATTTTTGTTACGTTTAAATGGTACAAACGTAAATTAATTATCCAATTTGGTTAATCCTTTGAACATTGTATGTATAGATTAGAACTTCCCGAGTGTTAGCTATATCAGTGTTTCTCAACCGGAGTGCCACGACACTCTCACCGGGGTGCCACAAATTTGAAAAATTATTTCAACGTTAAATTGCTCAGAACTTCGTGTTTGTTACAGGCTAATGATAATAATAATAATAATTTTTGCTGACGTTTCGTGGACGTTCCGCGGGTGCGCCCGAGGTGCGTCACTTCGATAACTACGTGGCAGGCAAAAAACGAGCCGAGGCGACGAGTTTTATAATCGACAAGTGCAGCAAAATGCCTTATCATATTAAAATGAGTCGCGAAGCGACGAGTTTTGTCAACGTAGGGGGAGAAGCCCGGCGTAGCCGGGCTGAGACCCCTAGTTTGTTTATATTTATCCTGCGCTATATTTTTTTGATCTCTCTATAATTTTCCTATGTGGGTCAAAAAGTTGTACAAGTATGCCAAATTTAAACTTTCTATGTTCAGCTGTTTGGTTACAATTTCTACCGTACAGACAGACAGACAGACAGACAGACAGACAAACACATGAGTGACGTTATAAGGGTTTTTTGATGGTCATACCTACAAAACCCTAAAAAACTATGTAAAAACACAGCAAACTTTTTAAAATTAGACTTAGAATATGTTACTTAGTTTGTACTTAGTATTTCTTAGTAAAGTTATAAGTGTTTTTTGGTGGTCATACTTACAAAACCCTAAAAATTACTAGATTTCAAATCTAGTTCCAGTTAAACGTTTGGATCAGCCTATATATTTTCAATTTTACAATAAATAAAATATAAAATATATTTTAACCAGGTTCTTACCCGTCAACAATGACGGATTTATAATATGAAAATTTAAATTGTTTCTATTTGTATTTGGTTTTATTTTTTAACGTATCCTAATTTCGTCGCCCGTCTGCGAACAATGGGACTGGATATCACCAGTTAGCTAATCACGGGAGAGGGCGTCACCTGTCAGCCAATCAAGAAATAGGGTGTCCCCTGTTAGCCAGTCACGAGAACTTTAGAAAAATTGACGTCATATGTTACCGACACTACATACAGACACTTGCTAATTATATAGTTAGATTATTTATTAATTTTTAAGATGAGAAAACGATTCATTATTACTTAGTACATTACATTTATATTGTTAAAACTAAAAATAATTTGAGACGTTAATTTATACCTACGAAACTCTAGACATTTCTATATGTAATTATATTCGTAGATACTTAGAGAATAAATCTGCAAAATATTGTTCATATCAGTTAAAGGATGTAGGCTTGTCTAGAGTTTCTCGTTTATGCCTACGAAACCCAAAACATTTATATATATATAATTTTATCCGCAGTTTTTTAGAGAATAAATCTGCAAAATATTGTTCATATTGGTCAAAGGAAACAGGAGTATCTACAGTCTCTTGTTTATGCCTACGAAACCCTAGATATTTATTAATGTAATTATATTCGTAGATTCTTAGAGAATAAATGTGTAAAATATTGTTCATATCGGTCAAAGGACACAGGAGTATCTAGAGTCTCGTGTTTATGGCTACGAACCCTAGGCAGTTATGTACGTAATTATATTCGTAGATTCTTGTAGAATAAATCTGCAAAATACCTGTCAATCAAGTCAAACTGGGAACACCCTGTTTTCCAGTTAGCCAATCACGAGAACCTTAGGAAAAATGACGTCACAGTGTTACAAAATCACTAACACACGGTAGCTAATTATATATGTACGATAATATTTTTACGGGTCCGGCTGCATGGGATATTTTGCCGATCCTTGGTAGATTTTGGTTTGAGGTGCTTTAGTATATAAATCGAGTGAATCTAAGGAAAGCTGAATACTAAAATTTTTACGTTCACATTTTTATCTTTTCCATATAGGAAGAGCAAAAACTTTAGCATCTCACTAAATATTTGCATGATAATTCACTTAGAGATAAATTCTTAAAAGTAGTGAAATGATAGAAAATGCATTTATAAATTACTGTCGGTGACCCAGATACGTCTGGTGTATTGCGGTGTTATACGAGGAAGCAGAGTTTTAAATATTGTTCAATGTGCCGAGTTGACCTTTACCTATTCCCGCGCTAATCTATTGCAGACATTGAAAATTGACACCGGCAGATTTATAGCCTTAGTCTTTAACAACACACGCTCCGAACAACTCATTATTAAGATACATTTAAATGTATATTAGATAGGATTAGTTAGTACCTGGAATAGGAAATTGCAAAAAATTCATTCATTACACGGACTGTTTGTGGACTTGGAAATAAAATTGTTTGAGGTTAACTCGATACACCTTTCCATATCTTTATGTTTTTGATATAATAATCGAAATATTTGGAATTGAAAATCTCCCAAGATGGAATGTCTAAAGTTTCGTAGGCATAAAAAAGAAACTCTAGACACTCCTTTATCCTATGATCGATATGAAAAATATTTTGCAGGATAATTATATATATAAAAGCCCTAATTTCTGTGTGTTTGTAACGCTAAGTTCCTAGGTTCTAGCGGGGCTTGAGGTGTGTGGTCGGTCACTCCCCAGTGAGAACGACGTTCTCCGACAAACAACAGCTCACTTAGGCTAAGCACATAGTGAAGCATAGAGCAAAGCAGCGATGAAAGCGGAGAGTAAAACAGCGAAAGAATGTCGCGCTTCTAGAAGAGTGTCTACTCATAGTGACGCGTTTAAAATCGAGCAGAAAGTTCACAAAATTATAATGGATTTCTTGGTAACATAAAACTCTTCTCTGAAAATTTGGTATTTACTAAAAAATAAAAATAAACACACTAGAAGGTGCAATGTTCACAGAATAAATAAAAGTAGACATATACATGGTGAATTTCATCATTTCTATATGCAACTCCGCAAACATCCAGAAAAGTTTCATTCTTATTTTCGCATGAGTATTTCAACGTTTGATTATATTTTGGAAAAAATTCAACATAAATTGGTAAAAAATGGACAAATTTCAATCGGAACCTACACTAAATACCTCTTATAAATGAGAACTACTTGTAAATGCCTCAATATCCATTTTAAACAACTATTTCAGCAACGAGGATAGCAGAGAAATCAAAATTGTTTGAACGCGTCGCCTTGCTCGACTATAACAACGATATAACCTCGCTACAGTGCGGTTTTTAGGATTTCCTAGGTACAATCAAGAAACGTTTTTGTTTTGTTAATATACGCAGAATCATGCAAATTTTAATAATTAATTCCTGCTTATATTGATTTTTATTCGATATCAGTTTGCCAACGTTGTTGGCAACGGGGTCTGCTAGTTTTCTAAGAATCTTCGGATAAAATAACGTATAGAAATGTCTAGGTTTTCGTAGGCATAAACAATAAATTCTAGACACTCCTATATTCTATGATCGATATGAAAAATATTTTACTGATTTATTTTTTAAGTATCTGAGGATAAAATAACACAGAAATGTCTAGGGTTTCGTAGGCATAAACAAGAAACTCTAGACACTCCTATATTCTTTGACTGATATCAACAATATTTTGTAGATTTTTCTCTACGAATCTACGAATATAATTACATACAGAAATGTCTAGGGTTTCGTAGGCATAAACTGTAAAGAAACTCTAGACACTTCTATATCCTTTTATCGATATGAAAAATATTTTGCAGGTTTATTATTTAAAAATCTGCGGATAAAACAACACATAAAAATGTCTAGGGTTTCGTAAGCATAAACAAGAAACCCTAAGATACTCCTATATCCGTTGACCGATATGAACAGTATTTTACAATTTTTTTATCTAAGTATCTATGAATATAATTACATACACAAATGTCTAGGATTTCGTAGGTATTAAAAAGAAACTCTAAACAATCCTATATCATTTGACCGATATGAACAATATTTTGCAGATTTATTATCTAAGAAACTGCGGATAAAATTACACATAGAAATGTTTTGGGCTTCGTAGGCATAAAAGAGAAACTCTAGACACGCCTATATCCTTTAACCAATATGAACAATATTTTGCAGATTTATTCTCTAAAAATCTACGAATATAATTATATACATACATAAATATCTAGGGTTTCGTAGGCATAAATTAACGTCTTAAATTATTTTTAGTTTCATGTAACTGAGTAAAAATGAATCGTTTTCCCATCTTAAAAAGTTCATTAATAAATAATCTAACTATATAATAAGCAAGTGTCTGTATGTAGTGTCGGTAACATTGTGACGTAAATTTTTCCTCAGGTTCTCGTGATTGGCTAACTGGGGACACCCTGTCTATTGATTGGCTGACAGGTGACACCCTCTCCCGTGATTGGCTAACTGGTGATATCCTGTCTATTGATTGGCTGACAGGTAACACCCTCTGCCGTGATTCGCTGACGGCGATGAAATTAAGACACGTTAAAAAATAAAACCAAATACACATACAAACAATTGAAATTTTTATATTATGAATCCGTCATTGTTGGCGGGTAATAACCTAGTAAAATAAATAACAGTTTTATAAAAGTCTATTTTTGGTAATAATTACTAAAAATTATATTTTAATAGTTCACAGATTCTTGTATCCAAATTAATAATCGGAATTTTATGAAATGTAAAATGTGTAATAGACAGTATATAAGCCATAAATTATATATTAGATGGCGCAGTCGTTTACCGGGGCTTTAAACTACGCCATTTATAGTCACCTGCATACATACACCAACATACCAACGTTTACACACATAAATATAACACTAACACAAGCATACATAGTGTGATATGAAATGTGCGTCAAATGCCTTTAAGGCGGCGCACAACCTTATAGTTCTCAATTGTTTCTTATACAAAACTAATAATCGAAAATAAAATTAATAACAATCTATATATCAAAATTTGCAGGGAATTTTTATCTATCTAATAGGATATTTTTAAATGTAGAAAAAACTGTCATGTAATTGTAAATAAGCAAATTGCATTATAAACGCCATCTTGTAAACCAATCGACGCATATTTGCATACGATGCGGCAAATGTAGCTAAAGCTTTCTTTTACAAATATGTTTTTAGATATTTTGGTCTACTGTGAAAACTACTTATAGTTTTTGTACTTGGTAATCTATATTTGCCGCCATCTTGAATCTGCCGCGGTTTTCAAAATAGGTGTTATGGGTAAAAATGATTTAATTTCAGTGAAGAATACATGTACCAAGTGGCATTCCATTATCAACAAGTATAATATTTTTCGACGAAGGCTCTAAACTATAAGTAATCAAGTCGAAAAAAATGTTGACGTATTATTTGAACATTTATACACAAAACTATGTAAATATAAAAGTTATTCGAAACCCACAAATAGATGTAAAAAATTTCAGAAAATATCGCTAGTGTCTATTTTTAAGTTATTGACCGATAATATTTTTACAATAAATGTTTCTACAATTAAATATATCCTATTAGATAGATACAAATTCGGTGCAAAATCTGGTGTATAGATTGATACTAATTTTATTTCAGATTGTTAGTTTTGTATAAGAAACTAGTAACCTCTGGGGGTTAAACGCAGCCTTAACATGGCTTTTATAATTAATTTTCCTTTCGCTAAGACGACCATATTATTTTCTGGTGATGAACTTTTATGCATGTGTTTAGAGTCGTTGAAACTAATTAGTAAAAAATATTATAAAATGCCATATTCTTATACACCGATTTTGCCAAAGCTTTTAAACAAATTCCGCACCATCTAATTGTGTCAAAAATGCGCTTAATTGGGTTTTCTCCTGCTTAATTTTTTTGATTCATATCTCAATTATCGAGTACAATATGTTGAATACCTGGGACATTGATCTTATGAATTGAAAGTGCAAGTGGATAAAGGTGTAATGTTACAAATTTTAAGTTCTGAGTTAATTGACATTTAGTAAGTTATTGTGTTTTTTATTTTCCGCTTTCTTTCCGCTTGTCACATCAGTTGAAAGCCAGTTCAATTTATTAGAGTTCCTCAAGGCTCAAATTTAGGCCCATCATTATTTCTTATGTTATTAACGATCTTACTAGACTAATATCATTCACAAAATTGTTATTTGCTGATGACATGAAAATTATAAAAACAATCAAAGATAAAAAATGATTGCTACAAACTACAGGATAACCTTATTTCCATAGTGAGATGTTGTTATAGCAACAAACTTTTCCTTAGCATAATGCGAAATAATATCTTTTACCGGGAAAAAAGAATCGAATACAACTATAATATTTCTGGTATTAAAATCGATACTGTGAAGGACCTCGGGGTTATTTTTGATGATCACTTAACTTTCAATGAACATATTGATAGTGAGAAGTACGAAAGATTTTACCAATATCGAATGTATCAAAACATTGTACTTCTCTTTAGTTCGATCTCACTTAGAATTCGCATCCATTATTTGGAACCCAGCTCTCAACAAGTATATTTGTAAAATCGAACGTGTTCAGCGTAGATTCTTAAAATATATTTATTTTAAAAAATTCGGAAAATACCCCGACCAAGGCATTCTTCTAAAAAAATTACTGACTATTTAAAATTCAATCATTAAAGCCTCAACGAAATAATCATTTGCTGATATGTCTTTATAAAATACTTAATAATATCATTGACAGCCTTGTTCTTCTTGAGATGGTAAATCTCCACTGCCGCCCTGTATTTACAAGGAACCTTAAAACGTTTGCCCTGGCCAAACCAAGATCAAACATTTTAGTCAATTCACCATTTTATTCTATGTTTAATCTTTATAACCAGTTTAATAGTGTTATTGATGCATTTTGTGGCTCATTTGTAAAATATTGTCAGAATTGGAACTCTTACTAGATTTAAACCTTGCATACATTTATATTACCAGTGTACCTTAACATAAATTTATATTTATAAATTGTGAATGTTATATATAAATTTTAAGTTAGTTTAGTCGTTCTATAATAGGAATAAATTTGTTTCTTGCCTGTAATGCAAAATAAATAGTTTAAATAAATAGATAAATTGCTTTTGTTCATTATACTTGCTGCTTTTCCATAATTATTAAAAACAAAATTAAATTCCTATAGCCCACATTTCATGTTGCACCCTGTATATTGTAGGTGTGTGTGTGTGTGTGAGAGAGAGAGTGTGTCCATGTGTCTGTGTACCAATAAACCAGGCAGTATATCTAACCTGTAATTAATCCTGTCCTAAATAACAGTTTGATTGCCTCGTCTCTTGAATTATAGATCAATCGTGTTGAGGCATGTTTTCTTTCACCTACACCACAACTAAATTAAACAGAAAATGTCTTTATTAAACTTTATAACTGTGATATATTATTTAATTTAAAGGTAGAGTTACTATTTTTAATTATTCAGTTTAATGACAGTTATATTATTTTAATTGTGGAGTTAAGAAACAATTAAAACATAGCAACTAGATGATTATATTCTTTCGATCTTTTTGTACTCGTATTTTAAAACATAGCTGGCTAAATGCATCTATTTTTTATTATTAAAGTTTTCTAAACTGTCTCTACCAGGCATCAGGTATATTTTCGACTTTGTATGACATAAAAATCGTATGTTACAAGATCAATTACTATCAAGACAGATAAATCACATCACGTTTGATAAAGATTTGTTAGAAAAGTTTCATTCCTTTGTCCAGTTCAGTTCGTCCGGACTTTTCCGTCCGCCGTGTCACAAATCGAAAAACAACAAAACAGTTCATAAGTCGTTTCACATGTCCGAAACAAAGTCTGACAATTCTCTCAATTGAATCTAATACTGGGTGATAATTCAAGCAGGAACGTCTCGAGTGGAAGAAGGGCTTGTTGGCAGGGGAGACATTGTGTCAAATACAGGATTCTCCCCAGGAGACTCGCAGGAACTTGTCACAAACACATACCCTATATGAGACTGTCAACTGCAATTATTAATATTATCTTACTATTTATTGAGGGGAATACAGAAAAAATGGTAAACAACAGTGTATACATTAGGCTGACGGATAGAAAAATATACAATGATGATAGTAAGTCTTGGATCACCCTGCAGATTTTAAGTTACTCAAATATTTTTGTTGCATTTACTCGCATTTTAAATATGTCTTTGAATAATAATATTTGCCACATCTTTAGTAATATTTCTAGTTGCGTTATCAGAGAGTTGCGGTGTAGTTATGTATTAATTTAACTAATAACCTTCAATACTTTAATTATTTAAATGCCTGGTTTTAAGAAAGAATTGGGTTTCGACATTAAGATATGATTTAATGAATTTAAAACTAATTATGGGTGATATACTGCATGCTAAAATTTATTACATAAGCTTTTTGCAGTTTAAGATGCTTCATTTATTGTTTTTGTGTCTTAAGAGCGTTAATATATCATTAGGGAAAAGTGGAAATATAACATAATAAATAATTATTTAATCCGTTATTATTTAAAATAAAATTATTCAATTAGTTAAAAAATATTCAAATTATTCAAATATAAAAACTAATCTATTTTAAGATAAACATCCTCAAAGATTAGTTGAGCTATCATATATTTTTCTGGTTAAGTGTTGAGAGATACGGGTAGAATTACCGTCGTATATTATATGATTTGTTTAAAAGAATGTTATTGTTTATATCAAATAACATGGGCAAATGTTTATACAGATGTTGATAGGCGACCATATATTTTCAGTGATATGAACTTCGTAGTAATTAGAGTCAAAATTAATTATTTGGGTTTATAAATTATTGATAATAGAAATATGAGTCTTCAAGATAAGTTAAAAGGGTTTTGTTGTTAATTGGAAAGCTGATTATTTTTACAACGACAAAAGATTGGGTTCAGAGATCAGATTATTAGTTAAAGAAAAGAGCTGGAAAAATCTTGTGAGAGACAAAAGGAGTCATGAGTAAACCGTCACCGTATACGGACGAACTTCCCAAGCATTATTGGTAGAGAAACTCGGTAGCGTGTAGTGGGTAAACCAGAAGTAATTTGGAAGTGTTGAGGACAGTTTAATGAAATAAACGAACCTCGTTAACGGGTAAAACACTGTGAGTGTTGTGAGGTGTTTAGCGGCTTGTGAGGTGATAACGGTGATTGTGAGGTTTTTGTGCTTCAGTGTCTCATGGGATTTTACAGCCAGCATTAAATTGTAAGTATTTGCCAATGTTTGTCATACCTCCAAGATGTAGAATAGTGATGGTGAACGTATGCCTGGTAGGTCATACATTGACCCATATGACGATTTTTAATGACCCATACAAAAGAAGTTTGTAGTTCTGAAGATTTTAAAGAGATATTCTAAGATAAATAAGCGACCGCATACAAGAAACATTATAGGGAAATCGACAAATATGATAATAACTAGTGCACCCGTTGCCAACTGTGTTGGCAAACAAATCATTACCTTAATGTGGAACTTGCTCGACACCTTAGACTTCTTTCTCTAGCCATACGCCTAACTTCATCCAATTCAAATTGAATAAACTCTTCGCCCATTATTAAAAACTGGACAAATAATGAGCATTATTCCGAATTATTAATTCATTAACTTTTTAAGATGCACCAGCATTATATTTATAATGTTAAAACTAAAAATGATTTGAGACGTTAAATTTAAAATATATTTATTAAAATTAATTTTCCATTTTCTTATATAATATAAAAATACGCACACGGAAAAAAGCACACATGAAAAAATACACACACGGCAAAAAGAGCACACGGAAAAAAGCGTACTTACACTATATCTCAAATCAGGGGGTAGATTTACAATATCCCACTGAACACTGCGCATGCGTCACACACACGTCATTTGTTCAATATACAGAGATTCTAAACAGGTGGGACTGTGCAGAACTTTTAAAACACAATTTATTTTTAGGTGGTTTATAAAAAAAAAAAAAAAAAAAAACAGTTATCAACCATAACCTAAGATAGTGCTTTTAAGGTGAATCACTGTCCCTAGCCCTGCACAGAACAGTTAAAATATAATTTATTTTTAGGTGGTTTATAAAAAAAAAATAAATAAACAGTTATTAACCATAACCTTTTAAGATAGTGCTTTTAAGGTGAATCTAACCTAAACTAAAAGGTAAATGATATTTTAATGTGATAAATAAACAGAAACCATTGTTTTAGAGCCACTGATAATTCTTGAATTATTTAGTGTAGTCGTTATGTGCTGCCATCTGTATAGAGTTTGCAGTGGGATATTGTAAATCTTGTCCTATAAATCGTAGAAATAAAAAAATAATAAAGCATTGAAAAAATAATAATAAAGAAAAAAAGTCACATTTTTCTTACTTTCATCAAAACCAAATATTTTTTAAAATAATTATTTTTCTGCTAATAATAATTTTAATCAAAAATGTCGAATATCACGGAAGGATAACGTTTTTCTGTGTTTTGTTTCGTAAAATAACCGATCCGTGTATTTCACAACTAAATTAATAATTGTGAAGTGATTTTTTAATGAAAAACACAACTGTCATTTTTACTAATTTATTGTCAACACTCAAAACAAAAATTCACAGCACACTACTGTCCAATACATAAACAATTATTTCTTACAATTCTGTCAATTATTATAAAAAGTGTTCGTAGAAAATTCACTATTATTGCATCAACAATATATTTTAAACAATTTTGACATAAATTATTAATATATGCGCGCCTCTATCGGGGAATGAAGAAACGACCGGTCGAACATACGAACCTCTATGATACGAACATACAAACAGGCGTATTATATTATAGGATAGAGAGATGGAATTCAACTATTACCTGTTCTATCACGTCAAACAAAATTCCACTAGCTCAGGTAAAGTTAACGAGATTATCAGGAGATTCCACACAAATATATGCACTCTAAAGCGACAAATTTTTATTTACGAATAATATATTTGACCCCATTTAAATCTACAACATTTCAAATTCAATATTAACCGGGGAAAAAGATTCACTATTTCTGATGAAGGATGAGGTCATACAAGCCACGTGGTTAAACTGATATGTTAGCTGTCATGCTGCTAATAACCAAACGTTCTTTAATTTCTGGACGATGATCGTATTATTCATGGCGTTTAAACAATTTTAGAATACAAATATGAGATTTTAATAATTTTTTGGTAAAGAATCTATATAACCCGAAATAAGTTCTCGAATTTTTAAGTACCTATAAAAGTGGTGAAGCGCAAAAATTCCAAACAAATTCCGTTGATCTGAATACGCTGTAATATGATAAAGATTATTAAATTTTTATAAAAATCCCAACGGAATATTCACATAGCATCGGTTGTCCGAGCTGAGCTGATTCAAGCGCTGTTAAAATATGTCTTTCAGCAGCGTGGAGTGGGTGACCCAAGGGTTAACTCCGGGCTATTTTTATCAGGCCCAGGTCAAAGATGATATTTGGATAACAAATGTCTTTTCATAACGGTTTTTTATAAGCTGCTTTTGATTAATCGCCTGGAAAATATGTTTAGAACTTGAGTTATTAAACACGATGAAAAGTGGCAAAATTTATATGACAGACTTTTATTAATGATATTGATTTATATCGCGATATTCAACAAAATATACACTGCTTCATGTTTCGTTAGTGGGCACATGTTTAGGGTTTCGCAGGAGTAACCATTGAACTTTTATAACATCAATCATTTGTTTGTCTGTCTATCTGTAAGGCAAAAATTAAAGATGGTCCTGATATGGAACCTTTAAAGGAACTGATGCAAAAGTTGCCGTGCCAATATGCGGCGTCCAGAGTCAAGAACAGTCCTCCAGGAATTAAAAATATTTTGTAAATTTAAGAACCAAATTCTCTAAATTATCGATTATTGCTAATGTTCTAGAATCGATCGTAACTGATACTATAAGCTTAACTTATAGCAGTATTATTGTACCAGAACAGCATGGATTCTTCAAAGGTAGATCGACAACGTCCAACTTAATAAATTACAAGGATTATATAATATCTGCGTTTGAAGAGGGACTTGAACTTCACGCGGTTTACACAGACTTCCAGAAGGTCTTCGACCGGGTTGATATTGAAATTCTCTTAGAAAAACTCAAGTCATATGGGATTTCTGGAAAGCTATTAACATGGCTTGTATCGTACTCATCGGATCGTATCCAGTTTGTCTTCATAGATGGTTTCATCTCGGATGTTATCGAGGTTACCTCTGGTGTTCCGCAAGGATCGTATATCGGACCAAAATTATTCTTGTTGTTCATGAATGACATCGGAAGAAACCTTAAGTTTTGTTTTAATCTTCTCTTTGTAGACGACCTCAAACTTTTCCGTAAAATAACGTCAGCAACCGACATAACACTATTTCAAGAAGACCTGAACACACTGGTTGAATGGTGCGCCACAATCATTAGTGCGCCCCAGTATCTTCTTTTGCATTTTGGAGTGCCTCAAGGTTCAGTTCTCGGACCGCTACTGTTCCTAATATTTGTAAATGACATGCCTCCCTCTACAAACGCCAAAAAAATTCTGTACGCTGACGATACAACATTATTAGATTGTAAAAATGGTTTAGATTCTCTTGTTAAGGAATATGTCTCTCTGGTGAACAGTGTAAACTCTTGGTTTGCCTGCAATATGCTAAGTTTAAATAAAGAAAAAACTCAAGTTTTACTGCTGAGCACCAGAAAACTTCGATCACTACAAATTTTTATAATTTTATCTTAAAATTATTTTCCTCAAACATTAAGGGTTATGAATCACTCCACTGGAAATGGTATTCATTTTCCCAAGTACGTTCGCCAGTTTATAACTATAAGTTTCACCCTGGTGAACTTTCATCTTATGCCCACAAACCCATAGAAATGTCTGCATGTCCCACCAATGTATTTTGGTGTCCACATTAAACCATTTAAGCCCACAATTTTTAAATATAATACAATACAATACAATACACCTTTATTTTCAAATACTGATACATTTATGATACATTTTACATATAACTTTTAAATACAATAACGAATTTAAATACTAATTTTAACTTAAAGAAAGGTAAGCAGATTAGGAAAGGTTTGGTAATCTTTAAATAATTAGTGACCGTAATTATTTTTTCTTATAATTTAGTTTTTTTCACAATATGTGTAATAAATAAAATTCAAAACAGATTTTCTGTATTTAAAATATAAAAATTTATTTATTTTATTAGATTTTAGACATGGTGCGAAAACGACCATTTGGGCTGATTCGTTATTATGGTCGTTTGCGACCGATTGGGTTTAAATGGGTTAATACTAAACCATTGAAAAATAATAAATATTATAAATTAAGAAGATTTTATCTCAGTGCTCAAAGTTTTGCTAGTTATTTTTCATCCAGTTTATGTATAAACAACATTTCATTGAAATTACTAAACAGTTTCACATTTAGACAATTAAAATTTATAGAAGGAATCCGAAAGGATGAGTGAAAGGGAACTGAGAGAAGAGAAGGGTTAAAATTTATTATATATATATAAAAGCCCTAATTTCTGTGTGTTTGTAACGCTAAGTTCCTAGGTTCTAGCGGGGCTTGAGGTGTGTGGTCGGTCACTCCCCACCAGTGAGAACGACGTTCTCCGACAAACAACAGCTCACTTAGGCTAAGCACATAGTGAAGCATAGAGCAAAGCAGCGATGAAAGCGGAGAGTAAAACAGCGAAAGAATGTCGCGCTTATAAAAGAGTGTCTACACATAGTGACGCGTTTAAAATCGAGCAGAAAGTTCACAAAATTATAATGGATTTCTTGCTAACATAAAACTCTTCCCTGAAAATTTGGTATTTACTAAAAAATAAAAATAAACACACTAGAAGGAGCAATGTTCACAGAATAAATAAAAGTAGACATATACATGGTGAATTTCATCATTTCTATATGCAACTCCGCGAACATCCAGAAAAGTTTCATTCTTATTTTCGCATGAGTATTTCAACGTTTGATTATATTTTGGAAAAAATTCAACATAAATTGGTAAAAAATGGACAAATTTCAATCGGAACCTACACTAAATACCTCTTATAAATGAGAACTACTTGTAAATGCCTCAATATCCATTTTAAACAACTATTTCAGCAACAATGATAGCAGAGAAATCAAAATTGTTTGAACGCGTCGCCTTGCTCGACTATAACAACGATATAACCTCGCTGCAGTACGCTCCACTATGCGCGTGTTAACAGGAATTAATTTATTTAATTTCGCCACTTTGCTCTCTTTTTTAAACCTTGGCTATAATCAGAAACAGATATACCATTGATGTCCAGTATATGGGCCGCGGGCTGTATCCAGCCCAATACTAAATTTTAAACGACACGCATTAAGCGGTTTTTAGGATTTCCTAGGTATAATCAAGAAACGTTTTTGTTTTATTAATATACGCAGAATCATGCAAATTTTAATAATTAAATCCTGCTTATATTGATTTTTATTCGATATCAGTTTGCCAACGTTGTTGGCAACGGGGTCTGCTAGTAATAGTATATGATCCGATTGATTTCAGATTGAAAACTTGTTCTTTGAATAACTTCATCGTTACTAATTTGGTTGACGTTGAAGTCACAAAATTCACTCTGTATATGTGAAAGTAAATAGCTGTTTGTAAAAAAGTCTTTTTGATGGAAAATATACGATATAAATTATATCAAAAAATCTGAACAATCCACCAAACAGAATTCCATAAAAGTTCATGAATTATGAATAAAATATATATAGTAGTATCATTAATAATTCCTTGACATATATGATGAGTCATAGATGTCAGTGTACGTCAAGAAGTGAATACCGCCACAGTTTCTTAACTGGAATTGCACATACAGATATATATGAACCATAACTTTATTAATATTTCAGATTCCAGGGCAACTAGCACACAGTTATTCATTGAATTGACAGTCCGCTAATTCATAGCCTAAACATTTCGCAATACCACCAACAAGATATAATTATTTGAAGATTATTTTATTTAAACGAATTGAGCAATCTGAGAACAATGGTTTTATTGTTTTGTAATATCTAAATTGTTGCAAAATTATAACTTTTTATATTTAATTGAGTTTAAGCATCAATAAATTCAGAATTAGCTTTAGCATTGAAATCACGCCTATTAAAATTCTTGTAATTCTGGAATGCTTTACAAACGTTAATATTATTTTATTTATATTTTTTATTTATTTATAAATGCGGCTCAAGCCATCAGCGTTAATGGATTTGTCTCAGATTTTATTGAAATGTCCTCTAGAGTTCCACAGGGATCCCATCTGGGGCCTTTGCTCTTTTTGCTTTTTATAAATGACGTTAAAAAAGTATTCAAATATAGTAACTTTCTACTTTTTGCCAACGATTTAACAATTTTTAAAAGTATCAAAACCCTAGCAGACACTACTCTCCTCCAGTCTGACTTGTCTAGCTTCACCAATTATTGTCAAGTTAATAAACTTCAGCTAAACTGTGACAAATTCCATATCATTACATTTACTCGTAACGGAAATATAACCTTAAATGAATATTACACCAACACATCACTTAACTAGAGTTTCTTAAATCGAAAATTAAGGTTTAATTTTTGATACAAAATTGACTTTTGAACCCCACTTTGAGTATATTTACACGAAATCATTGCGAATGCTTGGATTTATTAACCACACAACTAAAGACTTCCGATCTGCCCAACCCATCAAGACCTTTTATTACGCCCATGTTTCTAGCATTCTCAATTATATATATATATATATATATATTCTTTATTCCCTAGGCCTTGCGGCGTTCAGGGTATGAACCATTACAAATAGAAATAAAACAATCAAAAATAAATAACGTACAAAACAATTCAATTTACAATATTTTTTCTCATTTCTTTCTTCTTGCTCCAGTGTCCCTCTCTTTCTTCCTATTCTCATTCTTGTTTACCTCTACGATCTCATTCCTTCTTGCTTCCAGTTCTCTCGCCCATCTTTAATTTATTTTATTCCATTCTCTTCCCTTCCAACCATTTCTTCACCCCTCCTCCTATCTCCCTTCCTTCCTCCCCATTTCCAAGTAACCGCAGCTCCCTTCCTTCCTTCCATTTCTCCCTTTCTGCTTCCAACCGGGCCTCTCCCTTCCTTCCTTTACCCCTTCCTGTAATCCTTCCCCAATCTCTATCCTTCTTGCCTCTAATTCCCTCGCCCACCTCTACCCCCTTCCATCTTCGTGCAACAGGTCTAATGTGCTCCCCGACCATACTGTCATCTCCCTACACCTCTTCACGAGGTGCTCTATATCTTCATCCTTCTCCCCGCACATTCTGCACATCTTATCCTCCTGTCTCGCAATCCTCCTAACCTTGCCTCCTGACCTTCCTCTTTCTCCCTTCAAGCAGCTTGGTACCCCTATAGTTCTGACCCCCTTATATCTCCCTGCGCTCCTTGATTTGTCTATTCTGACTGGCTCCCCCACTTCCTTATCCCTCCTCCACAACTCCTCAATCACGCTTATCCCGTCTTTTCTTCTCATTTCCACCTTTGTCGCATCCACTCCGCATCTCCAGTAATACTCCTTTCTCATCTCCCGCCATGCGTACCATCTTCCTTTCTGTTCCTCTCTGGCTCTTTCCTCCCAGCATTCCCTCATTATTCTTATGTCTGTTTCTATTCTATCTTTCTTCTCGTACTTACCCACCCTCCTTCCTGTACCCACTTTCATCTTATCCCTTTTCAGTTCCTCTCTTACAATATACCCTGGTGTTGATCTATCTACCCATAAGATCCATCTCAAATACCTCTCCTGTACTCGTTCTACCTTCTCCCATTCCTTCCATCCCCAAATTTCCACCAATTAGCAGGATGTTCTTCATCACGGCGTTAAACAGCCTCAATCTCCATCTAATATCGTCATTAAACTTCCTCTCTCCTATACTCCACAGCTTCCCCATGACTATTCTTGCCTTCTTTACTCTTTCCCTTATGTGTAGTTCAGCCCCATTGTTCCTCGCTAGTACATAACCCAGGTATTTTAAACTCTTCACCTCTTCTATTTCTCTGCCTTCCCATTCCCATTTTATCTTCTTCGGCATTCTCAATTACTGCTCCATCATATGGAATCCTATGTCTGATAAATACATTAATAAATTAGAAAAAGTACAAATTAAAGCCGTGAAATACATTCTATTTAAAGAAAAATCTCGGCTTACTGACTACAGTTCAACTCTACTTAAACTAAATATGTTGTCACTAAGGAATCGTCGCACATTGTCGTATATGGTTACATTATATAAAATTTGCAATAGTATTATAGACCGCAATGATCTGTTAATGTTGTTCACTTTTTTAGTTCCGTCTTATAATGCTCGCAAGCAACATTTTTCGTTTCCAAAACTAATAATAATATACTTTTTTTTTGAAGATTTTCATCTTCATAGTTTGTTGTCATCCATGTAACCACTATTGTTGATCATTTAACTAACTTGGATAAGTTCACTGCATCGAAATAACTTGGTTTTCTCAAGATTATTTCATAGCAATACAACATCATTTCTTTATGATAAATGTACGACAATTACATGATTTTTCAAATCGTAACCGTTTAAGAAAAGGAAATAAAAAGAATAATATAAAATATTAAAAAGAAAAGAAAGCATGGAAAGAGTAGAAGTTATTCACTAGCTGCCAAGTGCAAGACACAGTGGTCATATATCACCCACTATCGAACATCGAAGAACAAGTACAGGTGTTCTGAACAATTCCGTTGCGCATTCCATGTGAAGTTTGCTGCATCAATGCACCTAGATGATACAATTCGATATACAAACAGATTGACACTCAATTTACATTTTTACTGGAAATAAATTGTGTTTCGGAAAAGATTTCTGAACAGATGAATTTAGAATTGAACAATCTTGCGTGCATAGAATATTGAATTGGAAATTTATTTAACATTTTCAAAAAACAATACGTCGACCACCGAAAATAAAGTATAAAACTAATATAATAACATCATCTGAGCTGTGGATTTATAAGTCTATTTACATTGCACATTTAACTATTTTATAAGATCAAGAAACCCAGGAAAAAGTCGCAAGGACTCGAGTCAGGCGAATAAGGAGGCTTAGGAGCCACAGAAATGTGTTTACTGGCCAAAAACTCGTTTATTGAAATTGCTGTGATTTTCTCATCTCCAATTTATTGGTCTAAATCTGATGAACGGTAGTGTGTGTCAAATTGAACTCTTCCCCGATCATTCTGACTGTCAATCGACGAACTGAACGCGCAAGATCCCGGATTATATCGACATTTTCATCGGTACTTGAAGATGAAGGCCTTCCGCTGCGTGATTCATCTTCAATCAACTCTCTTCCTTTTGTAAATGCCCTAAACCACCAAAAAACCTGGGTCCTTGATAAAACACTGTATCCGTAGGCTATATCCGTGCTGAAGTTTTGCAAAAGTTTCTGTTGCACTGTGCCGAAGTCTGAAGCAAAACTTGATTGCACACCGTTGCTCGAAATGAATGTCACTCATTTTTAGAACGCACTAGAAAAAACTGTTTCACGAAAATAATCGCTACGGACAACAAAATTACTCTAGCGAGTTCAAACTCGTACTGAAGGCATATCAAATGTTCACCTGCTGCCCCTCCAATTTCCGCAACCCAAATGTTGCCAGATTAAACACTATGTTGCCAGTCCGGTTACTAAATTTACACACCTCGTACAAACATGTGTGACGGTATAAAGGTTTCTTGGTTATACCTACAGAATTCTAAAAATAAAAACTGATGATATATCTGGATTGTGAAATTTTGAGAGAAACAATGTAATTTTGTCTTTTAATACCTAAAATGCATTATTTGTGAAACACAAACATCACTGAATCAACACCAAACATTGAACGCGATTAAGTTAGCGCGTGCTCTCATCCATGTTTTTATTTTGTGCCACAAATCGTCATTTCCAACGGATAATTGCAGAGCTCACCTGCGTCGCGACGACCACACAGGAACGAACTAGCCCACTGGCTTAATACATCGTTCACAATACAAGCCTCAGAAAATCTATATTACAAAAATCTAAAAAGTATATGGTATGATTAGAGTCATAAAAATATGTTAAAAATTACAAATTACGACCTACTAGAAGGCGATTTATCTAGGAGATCTATCAGGTGATTGCAAAAATTCGTGCCCGATTTGAAATAAAATTAAATAAAACATATTTTCGTGAAAAAACATTTTTATTAATCAAACATTATTGATTAATAAAAATGTTTTCCTCCCCATCATTTTCTATAACTGTCTCCCAACGTTTTACAAGTTTTTAAATTCCTTCTTTGTAGAAACTGGGTGATTTATCTTCGAAGAAAGTAGTAAGGTAGTTTTTGACTTCTTCCACAGAAACAATTTTATTGCCATTCAAATTATTTTGAAGAGACCGAAACAGATGAACGAAACAGATGAAAATCTAGTCAGGGGAATACGGCGAGTGCTGGAGGATTTCCCATTTTAACTCCCTTTTAAGTTCTTGCAGTTTCTGTAGAGCGATATGTGGTGTAGCGTTGTCGTTGTGAAACATGATGCCTTTTCAATTAACCAAGCTTGGACGTTTTGCTTGGATTTCCACATTGAGTTGGGTGAGTTGCTCACAGTACTTCTCCGCAGTTATAGTTTTACCACGTGGAAGAAGCTCGCAATAAAGTATTCCTCTGCAATCCCACCAGACACATAACAACACTTTCTTTGGATGCAATTCAGCTTTTGCCAAAGATTCTGCTCGTTCACTCCCATGCTTCCAGCTTCTTTTTCTTTTTATGTTGTGATACATAATCCATTTTTCATCACCAGTTATTACTTGATCCAAGAAAGGTTCATTTTGTTGACGGGAAAGAAGAGAAACGGCAGTGGAAACACGTTTCAGTTTGTTCCGTTCTGTCAAAATGTGCGGAACCCATATATCAAGTTTCGAAGTATAACCAAGTTTTTTTAAATGACGAAATGCTGTCGATGTCAACATTTAACTTCTCAGCAATCTCTTCAGTCGAAATCCGTGGATTACTATTCACTAAATCACGGATACAGTCATTATTACACGGGCACGAACTTTTGCAATCACCTGATATCTAGAATAGGAGTAATTTTTTGTGAAATAAATGCATTTTATTATTTAGAACAGATGTCGACAAATTATGACCAGTGGGCCAAATACAATCCATCGTCTGATTTTTGATAGTCCGGACACGAGAGTTCGGAAGGAAAATGAAGATACGTTTACTTTTATTTTTGCATTTGGGCTTAATATTCTTTTAACTGTTCTGATGTGAAACTTCCGTCAAACCTTCAGTTATAAATTGTTAATTTGCAATGTGAGATGTAAGGATCCAAACATAAAAGAGAGATTCAACTTTTAATTTAATTTTATAAATATTTACCAAAGGATCAATACCAACAAATAAAATCATATTGCTCGTATATTTATAACTGTGCATAGCACTATTACACATTATTATTACGCGTTATATGTCTATATAAACTCGGTGAGCTTCGGAATATTTCGTTACATTTCGGAACCTGACTTCAATTGTTTTAGATTTCAGACAACTTCCACGCACCCACGCACGCATGGACACACGTTGACGTATTATATTATAGATGTTTGACCGTAAAATTTCGGATACTTCTGTGCAATATAAATAATTGGGTTAATGTTCGTATAATTCCACCAGGCATAACTCGTCAGACAGAACGTGTATGCTAGTTGGAATGAGATTTGGTCTTGACGAAGCGCCGCCCCTTTCTTTCAAAATATAACATTTACGATTCTGAAATCTAAATAAGTATTTGATAGTTATACGTTTTGAAATCCAAGCAATTATTTAATAAGTGTTTGTTAACATTTAGCTCCTATTAACGTTTTTAAAGAAAAACTTGAATAACGAAATTTCAGTATTTATACGCTTAAAGTCATATTTAAATAGTTTGAATGAGATTTATAGTATACATATGTTGAAAAACACTAACTTTATTAAAAGAGAGAATCCTCAAATTATCAATATATTCCGACCTACCAATTTAATGTCTAAAATAGGACATTCCGTTTTTCATCGCATTCATACATACCAAATTATGTAAATGTATTAAAAAGGTATAAAGCATTTATATATCTTCACTATATGCAAACAAACAATGATAAAACTAGTAGGCAAATCCAGAGCCGTGAAAATCGCCACAGAATACCTTTTTATATAAAATTATCCATCCTTTTTATAACTCTTTGAAGTTGTACGCGATAAAATTTAGCTATCACATTTTGGGTTTAAATTTGGGAAAAAATGAATAGCATTTAGATCACATTGCAATTATACAAATCAGGGGTCTGGGAACTTTTTGGGACATTTACATTCAGACACAATCAGACCCTCATTCATACACCACCTTAACACCTCTTTCATATCCTTACTCTCCATATTACTTCAAAATTTGAAATAATTATCAGCCATTTTCCAAGTTTCAGGAACTAACTATGTAAATAACACCTGTGTAGACACCGTCCTCCCTTGATTCTAAATTGCACAAAAGTTGTGTCTGATTACACCGAGCACATATGCAAGAATGATTACTATTGGTTCCCCACTCTTACATATATTCTATTCTAAACATACAGCCTAGTTCTAATTTGACGCGGTGGACTTATACGGAACATTAACCAATAATTGTATTATTTTAATATTCCTGCAGCTAACCAATTTTATTCTTAACTCTTCCCAAAATTGCCAATATTTTGTCATTCAGTTTTGAGTCCGTTGCTGTTGAATGTGACCATATATAGGATTATGGTGAATAGAACTATATTGGACGTGTTACGTGTTCATTGCTGCTTGTTACAAGACTAAATGAATGTTAAATTTGACACGTAATCACTATTGATTTGTTCGTTTATTTCTGGTCGATGCATCCAACAACCATTCTGCACAATGTGCTCAATGAGATCACATACAGACATTACCTCCTCTTCCTCATAACCTCAATTACCTGCTTTCATATCACACACAAACACATGGGATTTCCAGCGAGCTAGTTGAAGATAAAAACTATAATTTTGTGTTAGAAAAATAATAAGTGTGCATATAAAATACATACATGATTTCAACATAGGATTTAAAAGTAATGAATGCATTTGGTGATTTAAAATTGCAATTTTATCATTAGTTCTGGCTCGACCGGACTTTCTGGGTCCTTGGCCTTTTCAATATTTATTAACATTGTTCTTAATGACCATTTTTCTACTTCTGTTAAAAAAACTATGCTATATTTCGCTTGTTTTAGTGCATAAAATGCCAGTTAATGGTGAGAGTTAGAAAAAGTAAAAAGCGTGAAAAAAGGGCCATAACGTATCATTTTTCACTCTTGTATGGAAAATGGAAAATGTGATAGTAGCAGAACTTTGCTATGCGGATGACATGGTTATAATAGCAAAGAACGAAGACGAACCACAAAACAACTTGAACCAATACAATAAAGAATTGAAGAAAATAAATAAGACAATTAGCACACAAAGACAAAAACAATGGTAATGAACAGGACAAAAATGCAACACAAAATAAAAATAGATGACAAAATAATAGAACAGGTAGAAAAATTCAAATACCTAGGCACAGTTTCCGCGGAAGATGTAAAAAGGATGAAGAAATTATGGAAAGAGTAGGCGCAGCAGGAAGAATGTTCAACAGCATCAAGGCATCGTTCTTAACTAACATAGAAATACCAACTAACATCAAGGTAGAGATCTTCAAAAAAGTGACAGTACCAATTTTGACATGCGCCTCAGAATCCTGGACCACTACAGAGACGCACAGGTCTAAAACAAGAAGCTCCGATATGAGATTTTTAAAGAAAATCGAAGGTAAAACTAAATTGTCAGAATAAGAAATGAAGTATTTGGAGAAAAACTAGGCACAAAACCAGTAGACTATAATAGAAGAAGGACAGTTAAGATGGCTGGGACATATACACAGAATAAGTGAAGACAAAATATTAAAAAGAGTTTTTAAAGCAAGAACAGTGAAGAAAGTTAGACCAGGAAAAACTGGCACCAAAAAACAAAAGAATCTGCAACGAAGAGTGGCGTAAAGTGGGAGGAGATAAGAAAATATACAAAGGACAGAACACGATGGAAAGAAGTATGGAGAACAACACCAGAAAATAAGTATCTCGACTATAGTCTTACACCTCAAGGTAGAAATCCTTCAAGATTAAGTAAGTAAGTAACTTTAACGTAGGTCTCAGGTAAACTCTGGAGTTTTCCTCTATTTTCTATATTATTTTCGCGTACCCACAACGGGTCCTCCGCGTACCCCAGGTTAGGTACCGCTGTCCTAAAGAGTGAAGGTGCACTTTACTCCCTCTTTTTAGGAAGTAAACTAGAGTATTATATTTAGATCGAACAAAAAGTTTTTTATTGCACATTTTTGAAAAAATGTCGGCATATTAATTTTTAATTAAAATGCTTACTAGATATTTACAAAACCCTGAAAAGTATGAAAAACTCCATTTCATTTAAATTTTTTAATATTTCTGGGTAGTAGTTTAGTTTATTATATCGCAAAACAATAAAATATGCTAAAATAAAGGCTAATTCTGAATACGTTGCTAACTCCACTAATGTGTCTAAAGCATGTTGGCAAGTAATTAATAATAATAGAAAAGTATCTAAAACCCGTCAGAATAGAAATAATACTTTAACACCGGACAATTTAAACACTTATTTCACCACCATTGCCAGTTAATTAATAAACAAACTACCCGCTTCGAACACAAATCCATCTTCCTTCATGTCGTCAATGGCTCTTCCTCCTAACGGAACGTTTTCTTTCAAGACTGTTACGTACAATGTTGTTAGAGAAATAATCAATTCATTAAAAAGTAGTAACACAAAGGATGCCTATGGCCTAACTACCAACCTATTAAAGGAAATGAAAAATGTAATCATAATACCTCTCACTAAGGCAATCAATCATTGCATATCAACTAATTATTTTCCAGATAGTTTAAAACTAGCATCAGTTATTCCCCTTTTCAAAAAGAGAGACGAAAAGGATCCTAATAACTACCGTCCAATCTTTATTCTACCTACCCTGTCTAAAGTTCTAGAAAAAGCTCTATTTTTACAAATAGCTGCTTACTTTGAAGATAAAAATCTGTTTAATCCTTCACAATTTGGCTTTAGATCAAACAAATCAACAGTAGACGCAATTTTACATTTTCTGAACGAAGTTTCTGTTGCTTTAGAAAATGGTGAATTCTGTATGGCATCATTTTATGATTTAACTAAAGCTTTTGATTGCGTATGTCCCACTATATTACTTGAAAAACTCTCATTATATGGTTTCACACCTGAAAGTTGCTCCCTTTTAGAATCATATCTTTTAAATAGAATTCAATATGTTAAATTTAATAATAAATTATCTGAAAATTTGTCTCTTTTGTATGGAGTTCCACAGGGATCAATTCTAGGACCTCTCTTGTTTATCATATACATCAATGACCTGCCTGCATCAATTTCCACAATTTCCAAATCTATTTTATATGCAGATGACTCTAATTTTGTTTTGAGGTCATCAGACTATGATCAGCTATTAAATGATACTGGTCACTGTTTCGAGGAAGCTAAGCTCTGGTTTATATCTAATAAACTCTCTATGAATGACGACAAAACTCAAAATATGCTCATCAGCTGTAGAAAGCTCATTTATGAAAATGAAGCATGCGTAAAATTTCTTGGTATTTACGTAGATTCGAAACTAACTTGGGAGCAACACATTAATCATTTATGTAGTACTTTGTGTAAATCAATTTACTTGCTAAGACAACTGGCTAATTCGGTTTCACATCCTATTCTCCTGATGGCATATTTTGGGTTGTTTCAGTCACACATGTCTTATGGGATATTAGCCTGGGGACATGCGTCATTGTCATATAGAGTTTTTAGGCTACAGCGCCGAGCATTGAGAATAATTGCACGCATTTCCTATAGGGCTGATTGCCGTTCACATTTCGTTAATTTTAATATTATGACCTTGCCTTCTTTGTACATTTATCAAAGTCTACTCTATGTACACAAAAAAATTTCAGATCTATCTACATATGAAGAAAATCATAGTTACAACACAAGAAATAAAGGTAACATCTACCCAAAATTTTTACGTCTTGATAGATCTGAAAATAGTGAAAATTATTATGGCATTAATTTTTACAATACATTACCGAGCAAGCTCAAAACTCAAAATTTTACAAACTTTAAAGAAGTAATAAAAGATATTTTAACAAAAAACCCGATGTATTCCATAAGTGAGTTCCTAGAATATTTTAAACAACAGTAATATTTTATCCAATTGACTATATTTCTTATATCTCTGCATATTTGATGTTATTATACTTTATATTTATGTTTATATCTATGTCCTCATTGTGTAAATTTCATATATTTGTAATTTTGACTGACTAAAAACAGTCTTTGATATTGTAATTTAGTCAATAAATATATTATTATTATTATTATTATTATTATACTGCCACATAGTTGGCGGAGTGGAGTCGTTGAGCCGGTCTATGACCCCCAGTTTAAGGGAGACTTTCCCTTTCAAGTTTTCCACTAAAACCCATTCATTTATCGAAAGCAATATATTAGAATTCCTTCGTAACTATTCGTAAGTGAAATTTGTAAGTGGTGTGTTTTGCGTATCCCGGGTTATATTCGCGGTGTAGTCTTACAGTCCCTCGCCCTGAGCGAGTCGCCCCGGACCCTATCCCAGTGTATGATTTATGTGAGCACCTCGGCTGCTCCCGGTGCTCTCCGCTAAACTTTTCCATCCTTACATCTCTGAACTTAGATTTATGCCATAGTAAATAATGTAAATGTAAGAAAGGAGCAATACCAGCAAAAAATGTTACCGTGTTTACATACTAACTTGGCTTTTTTATCGCCGCTACAAGAGTTATATGCTTTCAATGGGAATTTACTCGCATATTCAAACGATTCTATTCAATAAAAACACCAGGTAAACATTCGTAAAACCTAGATTTAAATATAACATTAATTTGATATCACCCAAATTAATTAGTCATTAACCAAACATCAACACCTTACAAATAATACATATTTATGAAAGAAATTGATGGGAAGTATGAATTTTCACACACTTAAAGGCTTTTTAGGTATTTAATAAATGTAACAAGCCAACATAATGCTGGATGTCTAAGAATATTTATTTGATAAACCGTTTTTTAATAATCATTTTTATTAGTTATTTAAGTACTTAGATCTCCCATTTAATTTTTTAAAACTAAATTCAAATTAATTTGCGGAAATTTCATTTCAATAAAATTTTATTAAAAATGCCAATGAATTTTTCTCCATTTGATTTCATATCTAAGTCTTTATAAAATTAATTAGAAATATATTGATAAATAGCTTCATTTTTTTCAATTTTGAACTTATTTCTCATGGTTAAAAATGTGTTATTTGATTTATAAGTATTTCACTACTATAAATCATTTATTCTTGCTTGAAACAAACAATAAGTTGAATCATGGTGTATAACAGTAGGCGCTCCTATAGGCTCCTTACACAATTGAACTCAATTCTCAGCTGTTATTTATTTTTTAAATTATATTTTTAGTTTCAAAAGAAGAGATGCTTCCTTAGCCATAAATACAAAAAAAAAAACATAATATTACTAGCCATAATTTAGCCATTATACAGTATTGGCCATAAAGATAACAACTTTTGATAATCCTATTTTATTTTTATTCTATTCAATATTTTTAAAATTAAAAAAATGTAAATCTTACCTTTAACAATCCTCTACATATATTATAGTAAAAAATTAAATTTTAATAGTAAATTCTATTATTTTTTTTTATAGTGTTTATTATTTTTACCTGGACATAAAGATAGCAACTACTCTTAAAAAAATCTTTTTTTTTTATTAATTAAGAAAATGAGTTATTATTAACAGATCATTTTTAATATTTTGTATAGTAACCACCAGTATTTATAACTTCCCGACATCTTTTCGCCATTGATTCTAATAATTTCGTGATCATTTCATTATCAATATTAGACCAGGCACCCTGCATAGCTTTAAACAATTCTTCTAATCTTTCTGTTGACAATCTCCCAAAGGTTTTTTATTGGATTTAAATCGGGTGACTGTGACGGCCAAGTCATTATGTTAATTTTTGAATCCTCGAACCATTTTTTTACCAACTTCGAAGAATGTTTTGTGTCATTATCATGCGGAAAAATATGTTTTAAAGGCATGAACTCATCAGAATAAGGTTTCATAACATTTTGAAGGATGTCTATATATTTAAATCGATCCATTATTCCTTCAATGTGGTATAGAGGACCCATACCATATCCCGAGAAACAGCCCCATACCATCACACCGCCTCCGCCATGTTTAACTGTTGGCAAGGTGTATTTTTGAACAAATCTTTTATTAGCAGGCCTCATAACGTAACTTACACCATCACTTTTAAACAAATTGAACTTAGATTCATCACTCAAAATAACTTTTTTCCATTGATCCACAGTCCAGTCAATATGATTTTTAGAAAATTTTAATCGGTCCTTCACAATCTTTTTGGATAGAAGTGGTTTTTTAGCAGGAAGGCGACTAAAAAGATCCTCACTAACTAATCTTCTGCGAATAGTTCTTGTTGAGATGTTTTCTTGATCCATTTGTGGCAAAAGACCCAAACTTTTCTCCGATGACAGAAAGGGGTTATTGGTAGATAAATAAATAATTTTTTTATCAGTTCGTTTTGTAGTTTTTCGTGGCCGTCCTGGAATTTTTCAAACTTCAAACGTACCTTCTTCTCAAAATCGTTTTATAATTCGCGACACAGTAAATTTATGAACATTTAAATTTTGTGAAATCACATTTAAAAGCCCGTCTTTAAAACCATAAATTATGAAGTTTCTAATTTCACTTGAAACAGTTTTACTACGACCCATGATTGACAAATATAAACTGAAATATTACTTGTGCACAACATATTATTTATGGATAAAATCTGCATATAACAAGAAAATTCAAGTAGTTGCAATATTTTTGTCTAAGCAAAAATGAAGAAATAATTTATTATTAATCTGTAAGTCAGATTATTTGATTATTGATTGATGTAACAAACAAAATATGATTAAATTATAGAATTAAGAGTATTTATTTTCCAATATTATTATTCAAATTTGAAAAATTAAAAGATGTTAAAAGTTGCAATCTTTATGGCCAATACTGTATATATATATAGTTTAGTTTAGTTTAGTTTAGTTTATTGTTTCATTATCATAAAATCAATACATGTAATAATCATTTATGATAGTATGTCATACAGTCATATAATATAATACAATAAAATGAAAATACAATAAAAATAATACATTACAATACATTTATATAACAAGATCGTTTATCTCGTACAGTGTTTTTTCTAATAGATGGCTTTTTAACAATTTTTTAAATATAATAATTGATTTTGCTGATTTAATTGTGCTTGGCAGTGCATTAAAAAATTTGCAGCAATTAAAATATGCCCCTTTTTGGTAGCTAGTCGTTTTGTGTGCCTTAGGTTCCAAAAGAGTTTTATTGCGTGTGTTATGGGAATGGACTTTAGAGTGAAATAGGTGTTTATTTTTGTATGTAAATACACATAGCAAAAATACATACACAGATGGCAGGGTCAGAATTTGTAACTTTTTAAACGACTCTTTACAGGACTCTCTAGGACCGAGGGAATCCAAGATTCGCACAGCTGATTTCTGTAATATAAATATGCGCTTCCATTCACTACATTGACCCCAATGTATTATATTAAATTGCAAATGTGAATGGAAGCAGGAAAAATAAAATGTTTTTAAAATATGTGCGCTACATTTAATTTTTAGCGATCTTAGGGCAAATAGAGATGAACTTAATCTATGGGCAAGATAATCTATATGCTCGGACCAGGTAATCTTCGGATCTAGCTTAAGGCCTAATAATTTAATGTCGTTAGAGATCATAATTTCATCTCCACGAAAATTTAGAGATGCATTCAGGATGGTCTTATTAAATATTGATCTAAAAATTAGACATGTTGTTTTTCCTACATTTAGAGTTAACTTGTTTTTTAATGTCCAAGTTTGGACTTTGGACATGATACTATTAAAAGAATTCTCTAGCTCAACACAGTTTTTACACTCGAGAAGGAGACTAGTATCATCCGCAAATGACGTTGACGTTAAATTATCATTGTTTTTGAAAATGCGAGGAAGGTCGTTAACGTATATGAGGAATAATAATGGTCCTAACACACTTCCTTGTGGAACACCTACTGCTACAGGTAACTTCCTTGAATTATATTTCCTCCCATTAGATGAAATAATAGTAGAGTGGGACCTATTGGTGAGGTAGGATTTGAACCAAACAAGTGGCTGACCTCTGATTCCACAACGTTCCATCTTCATGAGAAGAATGCTGTGATCTACGCAATCAAACGCCTTGCTTAGATCTAAGAATATACCTAAACCCATGTGACCTGTGTCTACTACATTCAATATCTGGTTGATAAAATGAAACAAAGCTGTATCAACTGATTTATTTCTTAGAAACCCATGCTGGAAGGGTGATAAAATATTTGAAGAGGATAGAAATGATATTAATTGTTTATGGGTAATTGATTCTATTATTTTAGAGAAGGATGATATGAGGCTTATGGGTCTGTAATTAGTTATTAAAGATTTCTCTCCTTTTTTATATAGTGGTTTGATTATTGAGTGCTTTAATGTATCGGGAAAAATTGATTGTTCAAAAGAAAGATTAATTATATATGCTAATGGGGAGGATATTTGATTTTTACAAAGTTTGACCATATTGTTTGAAAATTGGTCTTCACCAGACGAGTTTGAATTTTTTAGATTTGTAATTGTTTCTAAGACATCAAAATAAGATATGGGTAATAAAAAGAAAGTTTTATTGGATGTGGGGGTGTTACTAAGTATATAATCCGAATCAATTCCTGGTTCAAAGTTCATTTTCATATCTATTGCGATAGAAGAAAAATAGCTGTTAAATAAATCAGCAACATTTTCATTTCTTTCATTTAAATTTGGTAGTGATTCTTCAAAAATAGAGAAATCTACGTCATTGTGTACATTGTTTCTAGTTTTATTAATTATATCCCACATTTTTTTGTTTTTATTTGAAGAGTTGTAGATTAAATGGTCATTATATATTTTTTTCAGTTTTTGTAACATTACGCTATATTTATTATTCATTATTTTATAAGCATTTTTGAAGATTGGAAATTTTTGTGATAATTCACGATATGCATTTACATTTTTCCTCAGTTCACAAGCTTCCCGTGTAAGCCATGGTAATATATTATCATTGTTTTTATTAGATAAAATGCGTTTTTTGGGAAAACAGATGTTAAAGTAGTAACTGAGAATATTATTAAAAATTTCAAACGCCTTTTGCGGACATTTTTCTGCAAATACTAATTCCCAATCTTGTGTTTCTAAACAGTCAAGGAAAAGTTGTTTGTTTTTTAGAGAAAAATCTGTGATGTAGGTATATATAGGCTGTTTAATTGAGTCGTTTAAAATAGTTATTAATTGACAACTATGGTCTGATATTTTATAGTCTTTGACAACTGCATTTTTAAAGTCCAAATTTTTTGATATGATAAAATTGTCAATACACGATTTTGAATCTTTAAATATTCTGGTAGGTGTTGAAATAGTTGTGTGTAAGTCATATGATTGTAAAATATTGAAAAAACTTTTTTTGTTTTTGTCATGGTTTAAAATATCTATGTTAAAATCGCCACCCATTAGAATTTTTTTCTTATAACTAAACAGGTAATTTAATATTTCGTTTAACTTGTCAAAAAATAATATAATATCCGCGCCACTAGGTCGATAACAACTTACAAAAATAATGTCATTAATTTCAACAGCACTACATTCAATTGTGTACGGGATGTTAAATTCAAATATTTTTTTATTGACATGAACAGGAAGATTAGGCTTACAGTATATAGCTGTTCCTCCGTGTTCACCATAATTTCTACAAAAGAAGGTTCTGAGTTGATAATTATTTAAGCATGAAAATTTTATTTGCTCTTCACATTGCCAGTGTTCCGTTAAGAAAATTATGTCGGGGTTGAGATCTTGTAAGATTACTTCAAATTTAGCAATTTTGTTAGTTAAACTTTGTATATTTTGATGCAAAATTATAATATTTGAATTTAATTTACCGTTTTTGACATTTTTGCAGTATTTATTTTGAGACGTTGATCTAAAAAATTTTCAGAGGTGACAGTATTTTTATCTCTATTAGAGATTATTGGGGATGTGGTATTTGTTGTTAAAATAGATTGTTCTGTTTCACTGGTGATAAGCAAAGAATTATCTACAACATTTACTTTTGAAAATTCAAGAATTTCTTTGTCTTTTTTTATTATTTTTGATACACAGTTATTTTCTAAATTATTTATAATATTTTTATTTTTATTTTGTGGAAAATTATGTATTGTTGATCCAATGTGTGTATTATTTTTAGTGGCGGGCTGTTTTTGAATTTTGTTAGCAATGTAATTGAATAATTTATATTTTCCCGTTTTATTAAGGTGCAGACCGTAACGTGTCATGTCCGAGTAGTTGATAAGAGTATTTGGCTCAATAAACATAGTGTTGTCGTGGGCATGCAGCACATGGCTGAGAAGTGAATTTAATTTCCAAGTTCTGAGATTATAGTTTATTTCATTTTCTTGAAAGAAGGCACCGACCATGATGGTATTAGTGTGTTTAGTGTTGTTCAAAGTGCTGAGAATTAGTGATTTGTGGATATCAGTGTTATTTAACATGTCGTTTGAGCCTGCCATGATAATGATATAGTCATTTAAAGTAAAATTTTGGGTGAGTTGGTTAATATTATATACTACATTATAGAAGTTAGCATTCGGCTTAAAAATTGAAGTTACATTAAAACTGTTTGCAGGTAACAAATTATTTAATATATTAGCTGAGTGTCGCCCGTGACTGTCAGCTACTAGTAAAATGTTTCTTTTAACCTTTTTTTGGGTAGACAGTTCATTAATTGTGTTATTGGGGGTTTTAATATTTTCGCTTGTTGGGTGAGAATTGTTGGAGATGGTTTGTTTACCCTTTGATGATCGTGAGGTTGGCTGTGGTTCAATACTCTTCTTCTTCTTACTGCTTCGTATGAATTTGGAATTTATATATATATATTGTCAAAAACACATAAACAGAAATATTTCACAAAAACGCAATCTGATCAAAAATTCCTCTCGTACGTTTCCGGTTTCGATCAATGTACATTACCTATAATTTGTTTAGATTTTTAGTTAACCCCTTTGGGCAAAAGGACAAGAAATTTTCTAGCACATTCTTGCCTAAAATGGAGAAACGAATTTAAAAAAAACTACCTATTGTTCCTTAACGAACAAAATAAATTTTAAAATAATATTTTTTTATCATAGACATAATTTTTTTTTTTTCAGATTTTTAGATCAACTTCTCTGGGAAATATTGTAGGGAACACAAGTATTTTGACATATTTTTGACGAAAATCCCATAGATCTAATCAATTATTTCTCTCGCATAATTTATATATTTTTTTTTTTTATATTTTTAGTTTAACCCCCTTAGGTAAAAGGATGCGGTACAAGAACTTTTTTAGTATATTTTTGGCTAAAATCGTGTTGAAAGATACGAACATTAAAAACTATTTTTTGTTCCTTAATAAACGTGTTAAGTTTTTTTTTTGATACTATAGGTACAACAAAATTTTTAAAAAAAATAATTATTATTTTCAACGACAAAAATCGATTATTTCGAAAAATTAATTTGATCAAAAATTCCTGTTGAACTATCCCGGGTCCCATCCAATTGATTGGAGTTAAAATCATAATCCCATCCAATCAATTGGATGGGATTATGGTTTTTTTTTTTTTTTTAGATTTTTAGTTTAACCCCTTTGAGAGACAGAGTGGGGTGTAAAAGATTTTTGATATATTTGGAGGAAATCCTATAAATAAAAATCCATTTTCAAAAATAGAAATTTGTTTGTTGATCCACGTTTTTAGAGGTTTCATTAGATACTTTACTTAATATTAAAAAAAATAATAGTAATAATAATATTTTTTTCATAAAATACATATTTGTTTATATTAAACTGGGGATGTATTTTTTTTTGAACCTCTGTATTTTCCTATATATATGTCAAAGAGTACAACTCTTTGCATGCCAAATTTCAACTCTGGCTACAATTTCTACCGTACAGACAGACAGACAGACAGACAAATGAGTGATGTTTGGATTTTTTTGTGGTCATACCTACAAAACCCTGAAAAGATCACATTTAAGAAAATTTAAACTCAAGTTCTAAACAAACCAAAACAAAATTTGTTTTCCCGCAAGAAACCGATATAACCATATTTTCCCTAGTATGCTTTTTAAGGTTTTGTAGGTATGACAAAAAAAACCTTATACCGTCATTTTGTCGTCTGTCTGTCTGTCTGTCTGTCTGTCTGTCTGTCTGTCTGTCTGTCTGTCTGTCTGTCTGTCTGTCTGTCTGTCTGTCTGTCTGTCTGTCTGTCTGTCTGTCTGTCTGTCTGTCTGTCTGTCTGTCTGTCTGTCTGTCTGTCTGTCTGTCTGTCTGTCTGTCTGTCTGTCTGTCTGTCTGTCTGTCTGTCTGTCTGTCTGTCTGTCTGTCTGTCTGTCTGTCTGTCTGTCTGTCTGTCTGTCTGTCTGTCTGTCTGTCTGTCTGTCTGTCTGTCTGTCTGTCTGTCTGTCTGTCTGTCTGTCTGTCTGTCTGTCTGTCTGTCTGTCTGTCTGTCTGTCTGTCTGTCTGTCTGTCTGTCTGTCTGTCTGTCTGTCTGTCTGTCTGTCTGTCTGTCTGTCTGTCTGTCTGTCTGTCTGTCTGTCTGTCTGTCTGTCTGTCTGTCTGTCTGTCTGTCTGTCTGTCTGTCTGTCTGTCTGTCTGTCTGTCTGTCTGTCTGTCTGTCTGTCTGTCTGTCTGTCTGTCTGTCTGTCTGTCTGTCTGTCTGTCTGTCTGTCTGTCTGTCTGTTCGGTAAAAATTGTAGCCAAACGGCTAAACCTAGAGAGTTGAAATTTGGCATGCTTATACAACTCTTAGACCCGCACATAGGAAAAATACTAAAATATCTAAAAAACATACCCCCCTAAAAATATAAACAAATATGTGCTCATCGAAAACAAAAATATTTTTTTTAAATTCTGAGTAGGGTATCAAATGAAAGCCCTTAGTACGTGGATTAACGATCAAATTTTTATTTTTGCAAAATAAATTATTTTGATGCGATTTTTGCCAAAAATGTGCAAAAAAATTTTTGTCCCACGCCCTGTAGCCCAGATGGTTTAAACTAAAAATCTAAAAAAATTCTAAGTAATGTATATTGGTGTGAACCGAAATAGTACAACAGGAATTTTTGATCAGATTATGTTTTTGGAAAATAACGCATTTTTTGTTGTTTTTGGTTCACAAAGTACAAAAGTTATACCAATGTAAGATACTCACATGCATGGCGTGCGTGGCTACATGCGTTAGAGCACTCTTAATCTGGCTGGAAAACGAAGGGTTTCGAGTTCGAGTACGGAGTGAATTTTATTTTTTCTGTTTTTTTTTTTTGCATTTTTATTATGTTGAAATTATTTTGTCAAAATTCTAGTTATATTTTGACAAATGTTGTATTTAATTTTTATGAGCGTAAATTTAATAACCAGTCTTATTATATGATTAACAGACGATAAATTATTTTAAAAATATCGTTCATTTTGCCGTGATTACTACAAAGTAAAATTTGTACTACACACTCAGCATACCGCCTTCACTTATTATATACCTGCGAAACCCTGAAATGTGTGAATATTCACACTTCACATCAATTTTTTAATTATGGTTTTGTAGGTATGACCACCAAAAAACATATGAATAACGTTATTGTCATTCATATGTCTGTCTGAAATTGTAGGCAAACGTCTGAACATAAAAAGTTGAAATTTGATTCGCTCGTACAACTCTTTGACGATCACATATTGAATTTTGAATAGGTTATCAAATTAAACTTCTTAATGCGCTGATAAGAAGCAAATTTTTATTTTTGAAAAATGTATTTTGTGTTGCCTACTCTATTGAAAGTTTGGGAAAACTATTCCAGGTGACAATACTATAATATGACGTATCTCTTTGTTTTCCTTACCGTTTATTTTATTAAAGACAAGGTGATGACGAAAAATCCATGTTCTGAATAGGATTTGAACCCGTGAACTCATACCTCAAGCAGGATCACTATCTCAATGCTAGCGATACCGGAATTTAAACAACATAAATTATATGATCCGATTTCCGAAAAAACAAATTTGTGCACTTGTGTACGTCGCTGGTTTGAGGTTGGGAAAAGAATTATTAGTATTGCGGTAGAGTGGTGGGTGATGGGAGGGGGATGGCGGGGGTATATAGAAGAGATGGTTTGAATGGGGTATGCAGTGTCGGCAATGTCGTCCCATTTGGCGCTTAATGTAGAGGAAGATATTCCCCGGCAGTCGAAACACAATAGTGTGACAGCTCCCTGTTTCTAAGTAACTTCGTATTTGGTTCGGCACGCTCCACTCAAGCCATACTCTCTGTTGTTCTCTCTCGACACCCTCCCTCCCCCCTGCCCAGGACACTTATTATAAACCTGCCTAATACCTACACATTATTACAATTCCAGGATCAATTCATAATATATCTGCGTAACATGATAAATCAAGTAAATTTGATATAACATGAAAATAAAAATAGAGTACAATCTGCTTAGTCATCCTACTTAACAATCGACCAACTCATCAAAATAAGACACTCTAGATCCGTGACAATTATAAGGAAATTTTAACGATCTGCTGTTTAAAAATATATAACTAATAATAATCCATTAGTTCACTGCATATTTCGGAAAACAATCTAAAAACTGTCCTAAATGATCTCGATCTTAACCTAACCTAACAAAGGAGCTAGTCCTGGTAATATTCCGCCATATTTCATTAAATCTTTATCTGATCAATTATTAGCACCTCTGCTTATTACCTATAATAAATCCATTTCTGAACGCATATTTCCCAGAATTTGGAAAAGAGTCTACTTATATCAGCTTTCCTATAGTTTCCAAATATGTATTTTTGGAAAAATTTTTGAATCATTAATTTTTAATAATATCTACAATTTGGTCAAGAATTACATAATTCCCCAGCAACACGGATTTGTTCGAGGAAGATCGGTTGACACAAATTTGTTTTTGTATACCGACTATTTGCTAAAACATTTAGATAAACAAATTCAAGTGGATTCTGTATACACAGACTTCAGTAAAGCCTTTGACAAAATCAACCATAATTTTCTAATTAATAAGCTCTTAAAAATGGGTATTCATGGGGATTTCCTTAAATGGATTATCTCTTATATTAAGAACCGAATTCAAGCTGTAAAAATCAATAAATTTACGTCAAGGTTTGTAAAAATTACATCTGGTGTCCCTCAGGGGTCTCATTTAGGACCATTACTTGCTTTTCATAAACGACATCACTAGCTATATTTCAAATGTCAATTTTCTATTATTTGCTGATGACATGAAAATGTTCTTTAAAATTACTTCAACTTCTGACGCAATATTGCTTCAAAATGACCTTGACAATTTCCATAAATATTGCGATGTAAACAAACTTTTCTTGAATTATGGTAAATGCCAAATTGTCTCATTTTATTATATATATATATATAAGATTCCGCACATCAATAAGGCAAAACTTCATCGTCAGGGACGATTACAAACAACATTAACATGTTCCATACAAGCTGTAGAGACAGCCAAGTCTTTGTTCAATTAAAACTTTTTCTATTATCTTTGTTTTACAAGATATTCGTATCTATTTCATGAATAAAATCATTCTAATTAATTAAAATTGTAAATATATATCGTATTTTCGGACAAGAAAAAAATCAAAATGAATACCATATTTTCGGATTCTATTCTGTCTCTCACACACAATAAGATCTACGTCTTTGAATTTATATATCTGTATTTTCCCTTCTTTTAATTTGTAGGCAAACAAGTCACGTGACAGTGCAATAAATTCATCCACTTCTTGAATGAAATACGCACGTTCCCAATAAAAACCTGACCATTGTCACATAAATCCATACAAAAAAAAGCATACATGTTTTATTGCTGTCAGATTCCGTCGTTTGTGCGCCTCTGTCTTTATTTATGATCTAAGTACCTATACAATGTGCCCAGTGATATTTATCACTGATCGTTATGGTCTGTTCTCCTACAATCGTGAAAACTTCAAAGTTTCATTGAACAATGAAAAGAGACAATGAATAGTTTTACTAGTCTGGTGTTTGCTTTCGAGTTATGTAAATTGATTCCAAAAAAGACAGATGACATAAAACACAATAGGGTTGTCGATAAAATATGTTCAATAATTGTGTGAATGCCAAATTAAATCAGCAAATAGTACACGATAAGAACAAGACCGTCCACATATAGAGCTACTTTATAGGAACGGATTGGGTTGTGATTCAAATCATTAACTGGTAACTAACTCATTAGAAACGCTAAACCGCACATGGACGTAAACACAAATTAGTTTCGAGCATTCGGGCGTGAAAAGCGTATCTTTTTTCTTGAGCAGTCATCATGTCAAGTATAGAGTCGAAGAATCAAGAGACGAACCTGTCATCTGAACTTCATTCCCCACTTGACATCATGCTTTCTGCGTCAAATAATTCCTTAAGTAGCATGGTAGTTTCAAGAATGGGATATTTTTCCACTCCCTCCACAAATTTTATGATTAAAATGTGTTCATTCATCTTTTTAAGATATTTAAATTTTAAGTACATAATACATCGAAGTCTTTTAAACAAAAAATACCCATCACTTTTTAAAATTACCATCTCTCGCAGCTCTTTAGTCTTTGTGGCCAGTCGCCAATTCTTCTCCCGTATTGCGAAGACTTTCTTGAAAAGATCTTCGCTGGTCACCACTTCCAGCAAGATTCAGGTCTAATTCATAACGCAATAGCGCAACAGTGGTTTCAAAGCGATGTACGGGACTTTCTACTGCTGATAGGTCGCCTAGCAGCTTCGACCTCAACTTCTAGGACTACACATTTTGGTCTGTGCTTTAGGATATGACTTGCAAGAAGAGACACCCTAAATCGCCAATCTGAAGCGCTCTCTTATGAAGGAAGCGAAGAGTTTTTCTATAGAAACCATTCATAATTCTATTGATGTATTGCCTCAGAGACTTTAGCGCTGTGTATCAGCCAGAAGCGGTCGTTAGAAAATTTATTGATGTTTTCTGTTTAAGATGCATCTATATATTATATACTGAAAGAAAATATCAAATATCTCTAAGCATCTTGTGAAATTTAACTGAAAACTTTGTAATAGAATTTTTTACAAAACTGAAATATCAGCAGACATTTTTTTGAGGCGTATAACTTTAAATATCTAATTTCGTAAACTAAGAGTACAAATCTAAGTATTCTTCTTTCTTTAAAGTGCCAAATCGGTGTTCCGAGCGTTGGCCATTTCCCCGCATACAGTTGTGTTGTGTGTGTTGCCTGTGCAGCACAATTGTATGGGAACTACAATTTATTATTGTGGAATCCGAACCACTAATTTATTTGCAGAAACTGTACTAGAGCTTTTACATCGGTGGTTGCCCAATGCGTTCCGAGAGGAAAAAATGTTTTTTTTTGCCGGTACCGGAGAATGAACCATGGCCCGCCGCTCAATAGTCCACACACTAACAAACTGAGCCAGGACAGTTCTCATCTAAGTATTAGTTTTCATTAAATACTTGACAAAAAAAATTTAACATGAACTGACATTTTTAACATATTTTTCGAAAGCCCTATTGAGCTAGAAATTCCGAAGGTACTATCCCAATCTCCATCAATGCGCTTTACTTCATTTTCTTTTTTTTAAATTTTATTTATGGCTAATGCCACTGGATGGTAGGGACAAAATGTGATACCCCACATTGAAAAAACAAATCTTTTCAAGAATTCATAAAATTCGATATTTTTCATTTATTCGAAATTTTAACTCAATGTCCGTTCTCTTTCGTATCGACTCTTTCACAAAAATATGATTAAATACAAATTAATTTCATACCCGCCAGTGGAAAAGTCAGCAGACTATCGTCCAACTTGAAGAAGAAAATTGACACTTACCTGAAAAAAGAAAAAAAGCGAATTAGAATACAACAGATCTAAATAACCATAAATATTTATTAAATAGGTATATTGAATTAAAATAATCATATTTTATCTAATTTTATGACTTATGACTTAGACTACAGTGCTAATACTTTGAATTATTTAGTAAATTTTTTTGGCGCACAGCAACCAAGGCCATTTGCGCCTAACGCAGGCTGCGTTAGGCGCAAATGTATTAGATGGGCTATATAATACTCTGAATTAGATTTAATATGTTTTCAAAGGTGTAGTTTTTTTTTTTTTTCTCCTTCATAATGGCTTTGGATTTTTTCATTAAGTCATCTACTATTAACTTAATTTGATACCTTGAATTTGAATATGTGAGGGTAACGAAGGAATGTGTAAAAGATGAAGAATCCGTCGTGGTAGAACTATTGGTTAAAGTTAGCCATAGGATGGTTTACAATATAGTTATAGAGATTGTAATGAATATGAGTACTAAAAGCCTATTCCGATGTCGATGAGAAATATGGTTATTGCTTTGTAAATGTGATCGTTGGCTTGTGTTAGAATTTTTGTGACCTGTTTGTTTTCTTAGATGATTATTTCAATCAATTCATCTTGCTCCTTTCTATTTTTATTACACGACAGAATAAATTATTTGGATCCGCTAGTGGTTTGCAGTGTTCGCATTTATTGTCATTTATAATTCCAAATTTTTAAATGGCTGTGGCAGTTTGTGTGGTGAAATCGTTGTCTGCATATTTTAACAATTATATTGCCAATATTTGAGAACCAATGCTCAAGTCTAATATTTTGTTACTTGAAAATAGGCTATGCCTTTATTTATGCTCATATTCTTTTATTTTGATTGCTATTAATTTCTTAGTTGTTGATTCATTATTTGAAAATGCTCATCTATGGAATTAAAGGTGTTTGAGTTTACTCCATCAGTAGCAGCCTTTTTAGCTAGCTGGTCAGCTGTTTTTTTATATTTAATACCATAGTGACATACATATGTAGGTCAATAGAAATAGACTACACAGATGTAGTTTCTAAATGTTAGATTTGATATCTTTGTAACAGGCAAAAACTACTAAAAGATCTCTTAATTAAAAATCCCATGTTGGCACCAATTTGTAACGGCCAGGGAGGGGTGAATTTAGTAAAAAGGGGGATGATAGGGCTGCCACCACTAGTTTAGGTTAAAACTAGGAAAATAAAAAGAAGGGGTTTAGCAAAACGGGGAAGTTTGAAGGGTAATAAATAGTACAACGATTCAACTTAACAATAAATGTATTTTCTGGTTGTGATAATTTTCGCCATTCATACAAACTTTATTAACATAAAACAAAAAGAAAATTATGTTAAGAAAAAAATTCTACTTACACATTGCGACGTGCCTACAATTCACGGAACTTACTTTTTGGTTTAGGGAGCACGTAGCCGACTATGTTCCAAATGGCCCTCGATTGGATGATTCTTCTCCAAACGTTTTACTACTACACTAACTCTGTCGCTTGTTACGTGCTACCTTTTATTTGATTTTGACAATGAAATTGTATAACTTTGGCTCGACAAGTTCCGTAAACTTAACATTAAAACATGTGTCATAACATAAACTAATAAACAACATTGATCAATAATGTAACAAAAATGAGCTGCCTCAGCAATTGCCGTTCAAAAGTTTATATTACAATACACCGTTTCATGGCCAATTTTGTAAACACCCGCATTGCAGAAGTATAATAAATAATTAAGAAGTAATAAAGATTGTGAATAACAAAAAAAAAAAAAGAAATTACTTAAAAATAAAAATTAAATTAAGAGCCGGAGTACTGTTACATCTTTTACATTTATTTATAAAATTGAATGCAGAAAAATAAAATAACTTAAATGAAAAAGCAACAACGCTAATGATTGAAATAATTATATGAAAGAAAATAATCCATCTCAAATTTTATCTATACATAGGTCCACCCAAATAGTTGTTTGTGACTTTGTTTTGTAGACATCATTGTTTGAACTACTGCACCACAATCTAAATACAATTTTAAGCAAGCGAATTACACTATATTTATTTATTTATTTATTTATTAGTAAAGGTTTCTCAACAGGATACAATCCCAATTACAGAGAAACACACATCAGTTATAAAAAATGAAAAAATACAGCAGCGAAACAAAACAAAAAACAGAAAAAAAAAGAAAAAATTAATATAATAACATTAAATTATTTTTGCAAATAATTTTTTAAATTTACATATATCACATTGAAATATGTCTGGAAAATTAACATTGGAAGAATACATATTAAATAATAATGGGAGACGATTTATAGGTGAATTGGTTGCTGAATTAGTTTTAGAGAAGTTTATTGAGAAAAGTTCACATTGTCGCGTAGAATGTGTAGGAACACGGAAATGGAATTTGCTTAGTAATTCTGGACAGTCAATTATATTTCTAATAATTTTAAAGAAAAAAGAAATATCAAGATAGATCCGCCTTTTCTCAAGTGACAGTAAATTTGATTTATAATTAGAAAATTTGTTTACCATATAATTATCGAATTTTGTTTGAATTCTTTCAATTCTATCAATGTAAATATTATACTGAGGTGACCAACAAACCGTGGCAAATTCAAGCTGACTCCTAACGAAAGAAAAATATAAAGTTTTCATGGTTGAAATATTTTTGAAATTTGCCCCTGATCTTATTATAAATCCTAACATTCTGTATGATTTTTTAATTACATTATTAACATGAACATCCAATCTAAGCTTACTATCCAAAGTTACCCCTAGATCCTTAACAAGGCTAACGGAAGTAATATTATTCCCACAAAGACTATATTCATAATTTACTTTATTTATGTTTCTAGTAAAAGTTATTTGAACACATTTCTGCATGTTAAGAGAAAGATTATTTTTTTGCATGAAAATATTAAATCTGTGAAGGTCTGATTGTATCTCGTAACAATCTTGCAAGCTAGTGACTGATTTAAAAATTTTAAGGTCGTCGGCATAGAGTAATATATTCGAGTACAAAAAACATTTCGTAATGTCATTTATGAAAATTATGAATAGAAGCGTTGCTAAATGGCTTCCTTGCGGTACGCCTGAGGTAATTGGTTCGCTATTTGATTTGAAACCATCAACAACAACACACTGACTTCTCCCTGAGAGATAAGATTTAAACCAAGCTAACAAATTACCACTCACTCCAAAAGAAGCAAGCTTGTGTAATAATATTTTAGTATCAATTTTATCAAAAACTTTGCTAAAGTCAGTATAAATTGCATCTACTTGGACGCGATCATCCATAGATTTTAGTATGTAGTTGGTATAAAGTAATAAATTGGTTTCAACTGATCTTCCAGGGAAAAACCCATGTTGTTGAGGTACTATATAGTTTCGGACAGATGAAAATAAAATTTTATATATTAATTGTTCAAATATTTTTTCAAGTATGCAAAGTTTAGATATGGGCCTATAATTTGTAATCAAATTTTTACTTCCATTTTTAAAAACTGGTGTTACATAAGCTTCTTTCCAAATAGTGGGACAATGTCCTTCAGTCAAAGATTTATTATAAATAATAGTTAACGGCACACAGAGAGATGTTGCACAATTTTTAATAAAAACACTTGGGATACCATCTGGAACAGGACCCTTATTTTTGTCCAATTCTGATAAAATACTTAAAACTTCCGGCTCATCAAACGTAATGTCAGATAAATTTGAATTAGTTAAAACATGTTCAGACGTGAAATTATAATTACTTGAATCACTATCAATGTACACAGATTTAAAGTGCTGGGAAAAAAGATTACAAATTTCTTCACCTGAGTTTGCTATGCTATCACCGTATTTCATATTATTAGGTATACTACGATTTTTTGTTGTCGATGCTATGTAAGACCAGAATTTTTTACTGTTTGCAGGGATCTGCGTTTCGATGTTTTTCATATATTTATTAAAACAAACTCTGCTCAAAGTTTTTGCTTGTTTCCTAAGAGAGGAAAAGTCTAATATTATCATCTGGGGGCAAATATACACAACACACATGAAGCACACTGTTTTTTAAATTTAAAGTTACCCATAGATCCTCTGCATTAGATGCCTACTCGAATTTCACTATGTAGGACAAACACTTTTTCACGCCAATCAGGACTCCACCACCATCACATTTATTAGATGTTAATGACGATCTATCTCGCCTTATTATGTTATAATCGTCCGATAAGATTTCACTGTCATTTACAGAATTATTTAAAAACGTTTCTGTTAAACAAATGACATCAAATTCGCAAGAAGCTGAATTTACACGAATATTGGAAGTTTTTGAACGTAATCCTCTAACATTTTGGTAATAGAAATATGTTATATGTTTAATATAACACAGTAGAACATATTTGCCGAATGATATCAATGTTTTTAACATATTTCTTGAAAAGAATAATAGTGTCCAACAAAAAACATGTTTTAAAGATAAATTTCTTTTGGTGTAGATTTAGTGTAATTTGGACGCGATGTGAAGTATTCGGAATATGGTTGAGTTATTGGCATATTTAAATCGAGAAACGGAAGAACCGGTCGTGTTGTAGACGGAAGGAGCGGAAGACGAAGGGTCAGGTCCGCAGAAATCTCGATACAGGAGGAATTATTTATCACGGGCGTCCGGTCGTGAAATATATAGTTGGGGAACTAATAATAGCTTTCAAAACTACAACTTTATTTCAACTCTCGCAGCTCGTGCTACTCTTAATAAAAAATGACGGACAGACACGTACGAACACTTGGCGATACATCAATATTTGATTTTATTCACAGAATTTATTATTATTTTCTGTTTTATCGACATCCTGTTTGTCTCTATGATTGTCACTCATGTGGTAACCTTTGGAAACTAGCTTTTAGGCAAAGTTTATAAACTGAAAATTATATAAATATTCATAAAGAACTTTTAAGTTTAAAATAACGTTATAATATGATTCTTAACAGTGCTGCCACTTGTGATAGTTTACGTAGTTTTTAAGGTTAGTTCACTTGATCGTTATTGAGAAGTGAAATTACCGTTGGCGGCGCTGTACTCCATGGCAATATGGCTGTCATGTCTAGTATTTAGCATATTGACATGCTAACAACGAACAGGTTAATTTAAGCACAGTACATTTTTATTTTATGAAAATGCGAGTAGATATTTACGAAATTTTTTAATTTTTACGCGCTACACTAGTGTTAAGGTTTATAACAGAAGGTGGGCATCAAATTACAGTATTTAAAGTTTAATTTCAGTAGATTTATTGTTACATAAGTGTAATTTGTAGTTTTAATGTGTAGTTTAATTTTATGTGGTACATCTGAGTGTCGGTCATCTGAATTTACAATATATGGATTATGTTTGTAAACAAGTGTATTATGTTCGTTGCCTCATGATATAAAATTAGTTTTAGTTGGACAGAAGCAGCTAATATTATTAGCTATTATTATTAATATATTAGTGCAGTTTAGTTTTTCTGCGACAAATGTAATGAACAAACTCGCATAATATCAGTTACTTTTTAACTTAAAATATATTCCCATGCCTTCCTCTTGTCCATAACCAAATCTTTTCCAATCTGGACTTAATATTAACTTTCCCTCCATTTTTTCTTAAGAAAAGAAAAAAACTAAGATGCCTATTATTGTCCTGTCTTGAATGACAGCCAAAAACACTACAATTTGTTCTACTTTTACAGTTTTTCACAACTTCTATGGACATTCTAACAAAAAATCCACACTAGAATATATTTAATAATTTCAAACAGTACTACAGGCGCTTAATACAATATTTGAACACCAGAGCAAGTCGAAGATCAAATGCATGCTGATTTGCTTTTTTGATAGCCAGGGAATCGCCCACAAGGAGTTTGTGCCTCAAGGCCAAACGGTCAATCAACACTTTTACCGAGAGGTTCTTGAAAAACTCCGATAAAGGGTCATGCGCCTGAGACCAAACATCAAGAACAACTGGGTGTTGCATCACGACAATGAGCCTTGTCACACAGCAATTTCAATAAACGACATTGGCCAGTAAAAACATTCCCGTGGCCCCTCAGCCTCCTTATTCGCCTGACTTGAGTCCTTGTGACTTTTCCTCTTCCCAAGATCGAAAAATCACCTCAAGGGACGTCATTTTGGGATACTCGAACACATTCAAACGTCCGTAACTGACCAGCTGAAAGCTATTCCAGTAACCGAGTTCCAGCACTGCTATGAGGATTGGAAGAACCATATACAGTGCTCTGTGGTTTCCCAAGGAAGTTATTTTGAGGGAGACAAAATTGAATTGAAATTCGAATAAAAAAATAAAATAAATAAATCAGTCTGGTTACTTAATTTAGACACCTCGTATAAGAACTGCACAGCTGTAGCACCCCTAAAACGTGTTGATTTTCTTCGCTCTCTCTCTCTCTCTCTCTCTTTAAATTTACTTAATTTTTAACTAAAAACTTTACCAACAATTCTTTTATTTTACTGTCAGGTTCAGAAAAAAAAAAAAAAACCAACAAATACTTCATATTTCGGGCGCTCTATTAAATTATTTTACTAAATATCTACGAAAAATCATACTTGTATTAATTTTTATAGATTCATAGACAGATATTTTTATTATTAAATATTATGTACTACATTTTATCTTACAGTAATTAACGTACACTTAATAATAATTATAATTTTTGCCTTTCGGCTAAAAATCTACTCTCCTTCTTCTTTAGTTAATGTCTTCATTGACTCTTTTCCTTAATTTCCTCCCTTCTGTTTTTCACTTCTTTCATCCATTCATACCCCCTTCCTGTTTCATCCAAAATTTCCTTTCTCGTTTCCGTTCTGTGTCGTATTTCTTCACATTCTTCCAACAAATGTTCTATTGTCTCCTTACCTTCCCTGCACATTCCGCATGTTCTTTCTTCCTCTTTCATCCAAAAATTATTGTCCCTCTCCTCATTTCCACACCTAAATCTCGCTATCACTTTTTTCTTCTCTCTACTCCCTTTTTCTATCAAATACTGTGGTCTTCTCTCCGTCCAGGTCTTTTCATATTTGCTGTTATATCTTGATTCTCTTATTTTTGTATCTTGCTTCGTTTGTTGTATGTCGATCATTCGCTCTTCGTGCCCCAATTCTTCTCAATTCATTCTTTGTAGTGTTACCGCTATTGTTGAGTAGCCACAATATTTCTACATTTCCTTCCTTTCCTTTTCCCATCTTGATAGTGGCTTTACTTGTTGATTCCGTTTTACCATTTCCCCCAGCATTCATAAAGAATTTCTTTTTCCGGGTGTTTAATTATATTTTCTTCATATTTTATGGCTTTTTTGACTGCCTCTATTTTTATTTTCTTCGTTTTCGTCTCTTCCAGTACAATGTATGTTGGTGTGTTCGTGTCTGCTCCCAACATCCATTTTAAGTATTTTATTTGTACTTTTTCTATATATTCTCGTTCCACCCATCCCCATACTTCTGCTCCACACATTATTATATTTTTTATCAACGCCTCGTACATGAGAATACGAGTTCTATAATCCCCTTTGAATTTCCGTTTCCCTATACTCCGTACTTGGGGTAGGGCTGGCATAGCCTTCTTATTTAATAGTCTCGCATGTGCCTCTGTTCCTCTGTTGCTTCTAAATTGGTACCCTAGGTATTTATATTCCTTAACTTTTTCTATTTTCTCTTTCCATGTCCATTTTTCTACTTTCTCTCTTCCACCTCCCTTTCGAAACAACATGATTTTGGATTTAGCTGCATTTAGATTGAGTTTTTTCTTGGTTAGGTATTTTTAAAACCTTTTCAGCATCTCTCTCTCTTTAAATTTTCTTAATTTTTAACTAAAAACTTTACCAACCATTCTTTTATTTTACTATCAGGTTCAGAAAAAAAAATCTATCAAATGCCTCATATTTCGGGCGCTCTATTTATTTATTTTACTAAATATCTACGAAAAATCATACTTGTATTATTTTTTATAAGTGTGACAGTAGAATTAAAAGAGCAACTGAAATATGAATATTTTTACCCCTGTTGATTTTGTAAAACAAATAAAGAAGGTGTCTAAATCATTACGCTGTACGCGATGCTGGGCTATATAGGGTTGTATATTATGCCGCAGTAATCAGGTATGTTTATATTGTGAGATCACAATAGTGCGTGTTGTCTATGCGTGTATACGTATGTGTGTTCGTGCGTGTGTGTGCTTCGGGCAAGCATGGACATCTGTCAGTATCAGGTGCTGTCACTGGCACACAGTTTGACTCCCGGTTACTCCACACAGTAGTCCTCAATACACACAAAATATTATTTTAGATCACGAGACATTACATGCTGAATGTTCGACAGAGAACCAATAAATAAATATATATTTATTTCACACAGTTCTATGTAAAATTCAGTGATGTTTGTGAGAACGTCTCATACCCAACGAATATATTCAGATAAATATGTGTTTGTTTTTGTATATATCGGGCTTTTACCGCAGTTGTGTTTAGAGAAAATGAAACAAGACTAGTTCTTTCTCACCATCCGAACAAATAGCATTGCTTAATTTTTATGACCTTCTAGAGTGAATCATACCCTTTCTCTAGCGAGCATCGGTCAAGTAAATCCTCCTCCAGCAGTACAGCAGTACAGCAGTATCATATATCATTCTACAAAGTTGACTAAAAATCTGTTCTATTATGTTCTATTATTCAAAACTATCGAAATTCTAAAATATAACCAAGAAACTTTTATGGTGTCACTCATGTTTTTATCTCTACGGTAAAAATTATGGACTTGGCTGAACCTTAGACTGTTAAGCGCTGAGAGTAAAAATTTTACATGAACTATTAATCCTTTAAACAGCATATAGGAAAAATACTGATACATAGAAAATTAAACACCAAACAAAAAATTAAATAGACATAGTATATATGTGAGGATGACGAATGGTATGGCACCATGTCCAAATGTTGCGCCCGTACCACCTGGATATTCGGCCGATCAACGAGAAAGACCTGTGCCTTACGGATGATCCCCGGCCACTGAGCGAATGGTTGATATGGAAGGAGTAGTGTTAGTGATTGATCTTGGTGAACTGCAACAACTACTACGAGGTTCTAATATAGGTGATTTTCTGGCAATAATTGTGTTTTTATAGCATTCGTTTTGTCGTTGTACATTCATTTGTGTTTTTATAACTTAATGGTCCCAGCACCTTAAATGTATTATCCAGTCTTGGGAATATATATGCGGGTAAATTGAGCTAGATGTTAGAATTATAAGTTTATTGATTGTCTTAACGTATATTACACAAAATATAGCAAAAGTTTAAAAGAAATTAGGACTTCATTATCGAACGCGTCACTCTCGTCTGTGAACGGGTTACTGGTCTAGCATAGGCCGCGGAACGGGGAACGATCCCACATATATGTAAAAGATTCTAGCAGCTTATCTGTCCTCCAGTCTTCGGGGTTTTTATTGAAAGGTCCCAGAACCTCAGCTCTTCATTCTTCGCGTCAGCAACAGCAAAAGATAAGTATTAGCCATAAGTCTCTCAGCAGCACCTAAACTTATTCTTCTAGAAACGCTGAACACATCCCTGTCGTTCCTTAAGAAAAAATGAGCAATGAGGGTCTAATAATTTCTGTATTATTAACACAAACCAAACCAACCTAGTGTCTTTCGATAGATGAGTAAACAATGGCTTGTTAATGATTTGAGTTCACGCGCCACCATATGCGACGTTTTGTAGACTTTAAGTTGCGCCGTGCAAACTTCAAATCATTATAAATCGGGATTTCGAAGCACTTCGAAATTGATCTCAAACGAAAACTAAAATCGATATGCCGATGTGAGACAATAGAAGTGAAATAGAATACAGTATTGGTTGCAAAAAAAAAATTACAATGACGGCATACAGGTACTCGTCGTAAAACCAAGCAGTAATTGATCCAACGATCAAAATCGAAAAGATCGGATCCTGATGAATCCAACAAAATACACCACACACCAATGCGGAAAGGTGCAGGGCTTGCAGAAAACGAATGAGAGCCGATGCTGCAAAACAAAAATAGAGCATAGTACAGTACAGCAGGAGGACCACGCAAACGTATGCACGTTAACCCTAGCAGTTGAATCCCCGAACACAATCTACTCTGATTTTGTTGTTGTTGCTTTGTGTCTCATTACTGTCGCTGCATCTCTCGGCATGATATTTTTCTTTTAGTCGTTCGGAATGGGTTTTTTGTCAATAGTTCAGAATGATGTGAAAAAGTTAAAAGAAAATCTATTGCTTAAGTTTGCTACTTCTATTTTATGTTTACCTACGTCTGATGTGATAGATTGATTACTAACCAAAATAACCAAAATAAAATCCTTGCCTTCTTTGTTTCTAACTCCCCTCTACTTTATTATGCCGCGAAACTGTCCTCTGTGCAAATAATCCGTCATACATTCATCATCATCGCTTTCAACCGACGACGAAACAGTTAAAGTATCTCGTTTAATGAATATTGTTGAGACCTATTTTTAAGCTATTCAGAAATATGTATCAACACAGAACGCACATACATAATTTGTTTTAACAGTCCCATCTCCATGCCAACTTAACTAAAACAAAAAGCAGATTTTTGCTAACTGTACCACTATTCTTGAGTAAATTTATTCAGCGATCAAATGATCAGTATGTTGAGTATCGCTGGTTGTTGAGTGCAGTGATGAGTGGTGAAGACAGAGACACGAGCTGTGATGAATGCCCACTCGAGTTTTTGGTGGTAATCGGGACAGACAGGGTTCGCAGCCATTGTTGTGATGTCCCGCTGACCACACACGATGGGCAGCCCTGGACACGCCACGCAGACACACAGACACCAGCTTCATGTCATCATTATGAACATTCTACATAGATCTATCGTCACCACCACTGATTTATAGCAAGGGTTGCTCTACTCGTGAATTTACGGACTAATATTATCAGAATGCCATGATAATTTAACATGGAATAGAACGAAATTGAATAATTCGTTGGAATGTAAATTTTAGTAAAGCCCTAAGTACTTACGAGGTGTATAAGAGTATCAGTTTTTAGGGTTTTGTAAAAAACCATAAATGACCAAAAAACCCTTATACCGTCATTTTGTTGTCTGTCTGTCTGTTCGGTAAAATTTGTAGCCAAACGGCTAAACCTAGAGAGTTGAAATTTGGCATGCTTGTACAACTTTTCGACCCGCACATAGGAAAAATACTAAAACATCTAAAAAACTTATCCCCCTAAAAATATAAACAAGTATGTTCTCATCGAAAAAAAAAAATATTTTTTTTAAATTCTGAGTAGGGTATCAAATGAAAGCCCTTAGTACGTGGATTAACGAGCAATATTTTATTTTTGCAAAATAAATTATTTGACGCGATTTTTACCAAAATTGTGCAAAAAATTTTTGTCCCACCCTCTGTAGCCCAGATGGTTTAAACTAAAAATCTGAAAAAATTCTAAGTAATGTACTTTGGTGTGAACCGGAATAGTGCAACAGGAATTTTTGATCAGATTATGTTTTCGGAAAATAACGCATTTTTTGTGTTTTTAACCAAAATATGTTAAATATTTAATTCGCTATGTAACCCAGTAGATAAGTTAGCGCTCATGACGATGTGCGTCTCGTCATTGCTTTGTGATTTGCCAAACAGATAACTAGCAAACTAGAGTTCGAATCCTGTAAATTTTAATTTTTCTGTTTTATTTTTTGCAGTTTTATTTTGTTTAAATTATTTTGTCAAAATTCTAGTTATATTTTGGTAAATGTTGCATTCAATTTTTAAAAGCGTAAATTTAATAACCAGTGGCAATTGTTGAAATTATAATTTAATTCTGTGTTTGAATCTATATGAAATCAGAGGGCGGGGCTTATGATTTAAGCAACCAATGGAAGTCATAGGCGTAATTTTCAAAATCTTAATAAACCTTGCTATATAAAAAAAAAATACTGCACATATTTAGAAACATAAATAATGGTTTTAGGCATTCGAATTAAAATTCATAAAAAAAATATTTTTACATAAAATTTGTTTTGGCATCCCAAATAACCATCATTCAGTTACCTATACCAATACCTGCAAAACCCTGAAATGTGTGAAAATTAACACTTCACATAAATTTTTTTTTTTTAAATACGCTTGTTCCTTCGCGCCTTATTCCTGTCAAAAAATATTCTTTAAGTTGACGCAGCCAATTTTGCACCACAACCACTACTTCCTCATTAGATTGAAAGTTGACTTGTTAATACTTGTCCAAGGTCGAAGTTCATCAACCAATTCCGGTTAATGCGATGAGGTTCGATCCACAGAAGCTCAATGTTACACTAGCCACACAACGTAGTTCCGCAGGTCAAGGCGCAGATAACTTCTCGGTTCAATTATTTATTCTTATTTAAACAATAATTAATCATACCATTTAATTAAATATGGTATGTAATATTTTGATGGCTGAACGAAGCCGATCTCTCCTTTGAAATAGCAAAGTGTATGAAATGTGATTTACTGCATGTATTTACTCATGTTAATTGGCTGGTGATTTACAATAGCCGCCTGCATATATATTTAAATTAATTAAATGTGATTATATAATAATGAAATTATTTAAATTAATATATCAATGTATTTTATTTATTTTAATTCCTTCATAGAAAATGAGCGAATTGATTATTGTGATATTAAAATGGATTCATAAATTAATACAATGAATTATGAATAGCAGTATTATCAGTAATATACACAATGAACAATATTATTATTATAAATGTTTCACTAATAATTTAATACATAATCAAACTGGAACATTCCTGGATAATCTATTCGTTTCTAATTGGCAAAACTTTATATAAATTATATTGGATACCTGAATACCTGATTTTTTTACAATTTAATGGAAAATTAATTTAATATTAATCATGTAAAACAGAAAATTTCATAAATAAAAATTAATATTTATAGTGAAAAAATGCGCCTTCTCCATTTCTTTTCATTTTCTTCATTTAGCTCAGAATAGTTTATTTTTTAAAATTTTTGGATTTTCTTTATAATTTTTTAATCTGGGAACGAATTAATTAAATTCCCATAAGATATAATGAAAAATTAAGTTTCTAAATACATACTTTTAAGATACGAACCGTGGTCAGGAACAAATTAGGTTTGTAAGTCAAGGTGCCATTGTATATCTAAATGTGCAACCAAAATCAGTTATAGATGTTTTCAGATGTTTTAGAAAGGGTCCCATGACAACTGAGGGCCGTAAGACAATTCGGGCCGTTCACAATTGGGGCTTTTCAGAACTGGGGCCATTAACAACTGGGGCGATGGACAATTCGGTCCGTACACAATTCGGGATTTTCACAAATGAGGCCACTAACAACTGGGGCGATGGACAATTCGGGCCGTACACAATTGGGGCTTTTCACAACTGAGACCACTAACAACTGGGGCGATGGACAATTCGGGCCGTACACAATTGGGGCTTTTGACAACTGGGGCCATAACTATAAGAGATAGAGTCTTCTTTTGTTTAAAATAAAACATCATTATTTTACAAATTGGCATAAATTAAATTGCGAGAATTGGCATAAATATTTTAATGGTCTGATCAAGTACATTTTAGTGGGAATTAGAATAAATAAAAAAATGTATTTTAAGGGTTGCCTTAAGAAAAATTTCACGATCATTTGTTTAAAAAGAAATTGTATTTTAAGAGTTATATTAAGTAAAATTTGGTGCTCTTTTGACTATATAAATAAAAAATTGGTGTGAAGTGTGAATTTTTACAAATTTCAGGGTTTCACAGGTATTTAGTAAGTGAATAATGATTATTTGGGATGCCAAAACAAATTTTATGTTAAAATATTTTTTTTTTGTTAATTTTAATTCGGATGCCTAATACCATTATGTAGATTTCTAAATATGTGCATTATTATTTTTTATATAGCAAGGTTTAATAATATTTTGAAAATTGCGCTTATGGTTTCCATTGGTTATTTTAGTCATAAGGTCCGCCCTTCTGATTTCGTGTATTTATAGGAATATAAATAGCAGTATAGCAGTAATATATTTAGGCACTAATATGATACAGACATTATAACACATGACATAACATATATTTTATATATTTCATTTTTTTACTTGCATCCATGGTATTATATATTTATAGTTACGTTATATTTTAAGTTACTTGGTTGTATTGGTTACTTGGTTGTAAGTCCAATAGTAATCAATTTCAACAATTTCCACTGGTTAATAAATTTACGCTTTTAATAATTAAATGCAATATTGCCCAAATATAACTAGAATTTTGAAAAAATAATTTAAACAATATAAAAATGCAAAACAAAACAGAAAAAATGAAATTGCCTCGAGGCCGATTTGAACTCAAGTTTGCAAATTAGAATACCAGTATACTAACCATTACACCATCGAAGCGCTCTGTCTACTGTGCTACATAATATTATTAAATATTTTACATGGTCACGCAAAAAACACTAAAAATGCGTTATTTTCCGAAAACATAAACTGATCAAAAATTCCTGTTGTATTCCGGTTTACACAAATGTACATTACTTAGAATTTTTTCAGATTATTAGTTTAAACCATCTGGGCTACAGGCTGTGGGACAAAAAAATTTTTGCACAATTTTGGTAAAAATCGAGTCAAAATAATTTATTCTGCAAAAATAAAATTTTGATCGTTAATCCACGTCCTAAAGGCTTTCATTTGGTACACTACTCAGAATTTAAAAAAATATTTTTTTTTTTTTCGATGAGCACATATTTGTTTATATTTTTAGGGGGATATGTTTTTTATATGTTTTGGTATTTTTCCTATGTGCGGGTCAACAAGTTATATAAGCATGTCAAATTTCAACCCTCTAGATTTAGCCGTTTGGCTACAATTTTTACCGAACAGACAGACAGACAGACAGGCGACAAAATGACGGTATAAGGGTTTTTTGGTCACACCTACAAAACCCTAAAAATGGGTTTTTTAAGGGTTGGCTTAAGTAAATTTAAGTGTTCTTTTGAATAAATATATAAAAAATGTATTTTAAGGTTTAAAATATACTATCATACATAAAAAAAAAAAAACTAGGAAAATGAAATAGTCAAACAAAAAATAACTGATTTTCTCGTAGTTGACTCATATTAATTAAATTTAGTTACTCAAAAGTTTTTATTTATTTATTTTGATTATATTATAATATAATCTATAAATATGTACATCTTTAAATTTAATTTTGTTTTTAATATGTACAAGATTAATATAGACAAAAATTTATATTTTGATCTAAATAAAAATAGAAAAACCTAATAAAAACTTAGAACATGTATATTTAAGCGTTTGTTTTGGCGCCCCTAAGAGCTGACGCCCTAGGCTTATGCCCCTGTCGCTCCTGTCTTTCACCGCCACTGAACATTAGACCCGTAATTAAAGTAGATTAATTAAAATTGTGATTTTAATTGGGCAACCAGCTGGCATACGCAGTGGTCTTCAGGCTCGATCCGCTCGCGAACTTTGGAAAATAATTATGGGGGAGTTGAGTTTAAGGTATGCACAGGGTAAATACGAATGGACCATATAAATTTTATATTCAAAATTAAGCAGCCATGGCATTTCATATTTTATCAGTAGGCTCCCCACAAGATTAAAGAAACACTAGGTAGGTCCTGGGCAAGGATTGAGATGCGACTAATCAGGCTTAGTGGGTACAGGTTTTATTCTGTCCATTTGACTCATCGAAATTCGCGATATAGTTGTTGTTTGAAACCAACCACTTTCCGATTGTTCGAAGTTTTTAGGTAGCCCCTTGGACTCTTATGTCTTCAGGATGTCGTGTCTCTTGCCAATAATGTTTTGCTGCTTAAAATGTAATTACTTACATGTACTAAATAATTTATGATAAAATGATTTGAGTGAGTGCAATAAATAGTAATAATGTATTATTCACGTCCTATCAATTGCATGTGTGTAATATATGTGCCACATTAACAAAATTAAATCCATAGCTTACTGGAACACACCCACCGCAGCTAATGATAATCACATCTGCTAAATAATATCATAGATATATTTCAATACGGAAACTACACAATGGACATTAATCTTTATAAAACTTTGTTTATATTATTGATGAAATATTTAGTTTAATTCATGCATAGTTGGTTGGTAACGTCAACAGAAAGAAGTAATTTTTTGCAATAATTTCAGGGAAATCAAATCAATGTTATTTTTCATAAATCCTTGACTACTGTAAAATTATCAACCTGCTGCGTCATTTAGTTTGTGTGTTTGACAGTCATTGAAAGCGAACAACTTTACTATTACAAACTATTTTCAAAAATTAATAAAATCGTATATCTTACAGTGATTAGATACTTGATTTTGAAAAAGAAAACGAATGCAGAGATGAACACCGAATTGAACAATGTATATGGAGACTCTGCACCTTCAATATCAACAAGTATAGAGCATAAAAGCAGAGTTAGAGCATTTTTTGTGATTAGCGTCCAGGCCGTTCATAAGAGGACACGACGCAATAAATGGTTGATAAAGTCCATGAAATAATAATCGACAATCAACGAGACTAAGCGCGAGATAGCTGAGGATGCAGGCAACTTAACCGAACGGATGCTTAACATTTTGCATGAATATTTGGGAAGATGGGTGCCGCATTTGCTCTCAGTCGACAATAAACGAAATCGTCTGACCATTTCGAAGGCAATGTTCAACCGCGATAAGAAGGACTTTTTGCGCTGTTTCGTAACCATGTGGGATGGTTTAACACAATATTTAATTTTTGTGTTCATTATACAAGGACGAAACATGGATCCATTCCAACATGCCACAGACCAAGAAACAGTCGACTACCTAGCAGAGGGCAAAACGATCACGGTCGTATATTATGTAGAGCTGTTGTTCGATTCAATGCCGATTTGAAGCGAAAGCGGCCGCATTTGTTGAAGAAAAAAGTGCTGCTACCAGGACAACATACCGATCCACAAGCAGGGCCGTACCTGACCGGCGTTCATTACGTGCGCCGCACGCAGGCGGCCGAATTAAAAGGTGGCCTGAAGGCAAAAAAAAAAAAATAAAAAAATAAAAAATAAAAAAATCGAAAAAATCGAAAAAATGTTCCGAAAATTAATAACGAAAAGCCTAAAAAATATATTGTCACTGTTATCTCTATCTACCTTGAAATATAATATTTACATTATAATATTGCCAATATAAACAAATACTAGCAAATAACAATGTTAAAATAATACATAATCAAAGTAAAATGTCAAATAGTTCAGTGTTGTTGTCAATTGTCATGTTTGCTCTATCTCACAGAATATCACTATCTAGTGCCTCTATAAGCGTACTAAAATTTTTTTAGCTGTGTGAGTTTGGGTCGATTCAACGCCTATCAGAATCAAGTGAAAATTCATCTTTCACGTGTGTTCAGTGTTCGTAGCCTATACAGTTTACAGTACAGTTTACAGCTGAACTATACTTTGGTACATTTTACATCGGTTTTGGTTTTTCTATTATAATATTCATATTATGATTTATGTTAAAACTATGAGTAGAATGGGGTTATTATTATTTAGTTTCTAGATTATGCCTCCTAGGAGTGTAACATAGGCTATTATATGATATTGAATATAACTAATAGTACATGGAACTGTGCGATGCCCCGCAAAAATGATTTATTTTTTTGGTTAATTCATATTATTATACAATTGAATATAAAATTATATATGTCATACGGAGTAGAAAGCCCATTAATAATAATAATAATAATGGCTTTCCCTTCCTTATAACATAATATACTATTAATTTTAATATAAATCCTTATTGATATTTTTAAACATTTTAGTAAAAGGTCTAAGAATGTCTGAAAGAAAAACGAAAAGATTGTCTGGAGCACAGTATAAAAGAAAGCGAGAAGAAAAACAAAATGAAGCTAAAAAAATCTTTGGTTCACTAACAACATTTTTGGAAAAACCGTCTGAAACGCGAAATGCTTGCAGTAGCCAAGCAAATCCAAGTAGTGAATTTTTTTCCGATAAAAATGAAAATGAATTATTTGCCGAAAATACAAATGCTAATGACAATATTAGTAGTACTGATGAAATAGGAGATATTGCAGTTACAAATATCGACGATATCACTGACATTGATGGAGCATATTCTGCTATGTGTATGGAACTAAATGATCCAGCTTGCTTTAGTTTAAAACTTTTACTGACAGTTCCAGTATCTGTTGCATCTGGAGAGCGAAGTTGTTTCAAAATTAAAAATAATTAAAAATCACCTGAGAACTTCAGTGACTCAAGAATGTCCCAGTAATATATCAATTATTGCTATTGAAAGTGAAATTGCTGATTCCTTAAATATTCAAGAAGCCATTGAAGAATTTGCCTCTAAAAAATCGCGTAGAGTAAATTTTTTATTGTAATATGTACATGTACATTAGATATATATGTATAATATTTATAAGTATAATAATAAACATTAAAAATGAAATTTTGATTTTTTCTTTGATGTTATCGCGAAGGGCGGCCATAAATACTAGCACGCAGGCGGCCATATACCCAGGCACGGCCCTGTCCACAAGTGCGCAGTCGTAATGACAAAACTACATGAATTACGCTACGAGTTGATTCCTCATCCACCATATTCGCAAGATTTGGCCCCCTGCGACTATTATTTATTTCCAAACTTGAAGAAATGGCTCCGTTGTAAGAGATTTGGGTCGAATGAGGAGGTCATCGTTGAAACAGAAACAGCTTCGAGAAATCGTATTGTTCGGAAGGCATCGAGAATCGTTGGACTAAGTGTATGGTTCTAAAAGGAAACTATGTTGAGAAATAAATTGAGTTTTGCCGAAAAAGTGATGTTTTCTTGCCTAGGCCGATTACTTACCGAGGAAATTTGTTTTTTTTTTTTGCCCGCTATGCACTTTAAGACCCGTTAACTGATCCAAATCAAATTGTACACAGATACTCCTTAAAACTCTGCGAAAGTTATGGCGCATAAAGGTTTTGTAGGTATAAAATTTCTTAACGCACCTTTTTCAAAATTTTCTTAATTTTATAATATTTAATTTTTCAAAACATGAAAATTTCAAAGTTATTATAATTTTGAAATAAGGCACATGCACATGCACAATAGTGGATGATAGTTTAAAATTTTTTTGCAAAATGACATATTAGGGTACAAGAGCTATTACCAGTGTGGAAAAAAAAATGAAATCTTTCATGAATAAAAAAAATACTATTTTTTCTGCCAGTCTTAAGCCTGGAAAAATGTGAAGGGAAATAAATTTAAAAAATCTCTGCTATGAAATAATTATGTACGTAATTTAATATTATTAATACATTTAATTACAAATATTATGCGTTACTATTAAACCTGTCAAAATTCCTATGGGACTAATATATATAAGTTTAACAGACAATTGCATTTCCGCTCATACGATGAAAATTTTAAATTCTACAAGATGCAAAGTCTGCGTGAGAGAAGAACTATCCATGATCTAGCTTTTTTATATAGAATATTAAATAATGAACTAAATTCTGTCAATTTAATAACCTACTTTGAATTTAATTGTTATCCCTATGTTTTAAGAAACCGTATGCTGTTGAACAACCATCTCTACAACAGTAATCTGGGCATAAATTCTCCAATCGCTAGAATATCTACTTCTTTTAATAGAGTCAACCCAGATCTGGACATTTTTTTCCTGTTCGCTACATTATTTTAAAAAACATTGTTTAGATAATTGATTCAATTTATTTGTACACACTTATTTTGTATTTTTTTTTTTTTTTTAATTAGGTAATTATTGTATATATGTATATGTACCTATATTTTTGTACTGTTTATATTCTGTATTATTTGTGTTAACCTGTAATTGGAACCATCTACTAAGATGTTTCTGTTGGTTAACCTACTTTACTAAATAAATAAATAAATAAATAAATAAATAAATATGAGTAACAAGTGAGAAGATTATATCCTGGATTTTATTGAGGTTTAATTGTTCAAAGCAGGTAGCTTTAACCTCTTTCTGCCACTATTATAAAAAGGCCACAACACCAATTTTTTACAGTAAAAATGTATATAAATTTAAATGTTATTTGCAAGCCGCTTTTGTGAAAAAGAACGATTACTATTTAACACAATTAGGTTTTACAACTTCGGGTCAATTCTAAATGAACTATAAATAAATTTGTTATGGTCTCTAGGTAAGTAAGCCCATCAATTCAAGGTATAATGAAAGTAAAATATTACTTATGATCCCCATTAACTGAGTGAAAATTGCCATAAACCAGGAAACTATATAATTAATTCAAGAATTCACATTAAACAACATATCACAAGGATAAAGTCTTAATCATCAATAACTTTGATTTTTTCATTGGATTAATTAAAATAATATAAAACCGTTATGTTTGCTCTATATACCTGCTTTACGAGACCATCTGCATAATCAGCCATTTTATAGCTTATTATCAAAGTCAGGGAGTGCATTCAACAACTGTCTGCTGTTAAATATATTACTGCAATTACTATCGCAACTACTTTCATGGATAAATAAATATCACATTTTATACGCAACGATATTAACATATTGTCTTAATTGATTCTGATTTATTTATTAAATTATTTATTGTTATATATTAAAAATATGGGCGCCAATAGAAAAATAACTATTATTATCATTAACACCATTTTTCCCAAAAAGACTGGGCAAGGACTGGCAAAGTGGGGAATACTAATTAATAATAAGGATTTCTTGGTCATAACTACGAAACTTCAAAAAACCGGTGGTGGTATTACGAGTAATAGAATTCTACTAGGGGCCTCAGCCCGGCTACGCCGGCCTTCATCCCCCTTTGTGGAGCCGGGGGCTACACCCCCGGCCTGTGATTGAGCGAAAGATCACAACAGGTACATAACATTTTTACAAAAGAGAATAAAAAATCATTTTGCTGAATAAATGATAAATAAATCGGTAACGCAACGAAGGCTCACGTTTACACTGAAGCTAAATTACAATTTTATAAAGAACAACGCTTCACTAATTTGTTTAACAAACAATCATTTTTTATTTAATTTTTTTTCATTTTTAAATTAAAACCAGTGGCGAAGGGAAACCTCCGCTAGACTTGCCCTCCAAAAAAAAAAAAAAAAAAATAAAGAAAATAATTTTTTTTTTTTTTTTAATATTTAGGTAAATCTTCAAAAATACATCAAATTATGTTCTATACAAATTTTTGTCCAAGGCTAGGTTTACTTGTTACGAATTAATTATCATGACCATGGAAACGTTACATATAAATATGAAAAAATTGAGAAAAATTTTAAATAATTTTACAAAAAAATTTCAAAATTTTTCGTTTTATCAAAAAACGTCTCAAATAAAAGTTATTAGTTATTGCATTTATAGTAACTTTTGTTCAATAAATTTTTTCGAAATATTTTTCTGTTGCTAAATATTCGCAAAAATCTTAAAATCGACACTCCCATTTCTATTCAAACGATCTTTATAAAAAACAACAGGGTTCTTCCCATTTAGTAGGAGAATTTTTTAGTACCAAAACGAATTCTCTAAGTTGAACCGTTCTTGAGTTATCGTGTATACATACAGACACACACACAGACACACAGACACACACACATACGGACGGCACTTCGAAAATAGGTTTTTTGGATTCCCTGGACCATGAAACGTGGTCATCAGTCAAAATCTCGACATCGAAAATTTTCGCGATTACAATACTTGCCCCTTATATATTAAGGTCGGGCAAGTAAAAACAAACAAAACACAAAAGACATCTTAGCCATAAATACAAAAAATCCATAATATTAGCCATAATTTAGCTAAGTATTAAAAAAATTTTTTTGTCAAAAACATATAAACTGCAATATTTTTTTAAATTGAAATCTGTTCAAAAATTCTTCTCGTATACTTCCGGTTTGGATCAATGTACATTACATAGAATAATTACATATTTTTAATTTAACCCCTTTTCGTTATAGAGTGCGGTACAGTAATTTTTTTTAATACTTTTTTTTTAGAAAAAAAAGTGTTAAAATTATAACTTCTAGAAAAGTAAAAAATCAAGTTTATATCACTGTTACTTTTGGTAGTGATCAGTAGTAAAACTTTCTCAAAAACTGTGTTCCGTAAACTAATCGGTGACAGATTTTAAATTAGTACGGAATGAATAACCTAAATATGTATAAAATAATAATAAATGATTACGGGTTACTACGATTAACTTGTGGTAAATATTATTAATAGCACTGCTTACTATTCGGATTACAAACTATATAGACAGCTCAGTTTTAGAAATATATTTTGAAACCATACGTAATCATTTTATATAACAGCATATAGTTTTTATCGGAGAAACTAAAATTTTGCAGCGGCAAAATTTGATGATAGGTTTTTCAGTACAAATATTCGATAAACCTGAACCAAAACTACTTTCATACATTTCGAATACACCAATAAAGACGTTTCATCTTCTCTCCATGTAAAAATTTAACAATAAATACTTTGTCTCATCTCATAGCTGAAAAATATTCAAAATACTTTTAGAACATTTAATAAAATTATAAACAATCAATTCAATTTTATGTATTTTTATACATTTCTGTAATTAAATTAACTTAAATCCTCCAGCTGTTTAACAATTTTTATGCAAATTAAAGCAAATTTAATCTTTATATGCTTAGAAAAATAACCTCAAAAAATGTCATTATAACTGTGGAAAAGAATATACAGTGAGTCTTGGGTTTAACTTAGGAAGAATTTATGCAAAATTGTCTCGATTAACTAATCAAAAATCATACATACCTTAAAAACGATTTTACACGTTTTTAAAATAATTTAAAAGTAATATCGTGGTCATTTTATATAGAAAACTAAGTTGTCATTTCTTCTGTCAATATAGTGGAGCTTGGTTTAGCTATAAATTGTAACACTCTGGCGATTAATTAATCGTAAGATATTTACAACTTAAAATAATATTTTAGATGTTTGAAATAATATTTGCTTTTCGATTATTACCTACTTACTTAGTTATTTTCAATTCAGTAACATTTTTATCTGTAAGACAATTTTATGTTCAGCAAAAATGTTTGAAATCTTGAAAATTACAAAAAAAAAATAAAATGCGTAATATTTACCCACTCTTATGTATTTTTTACACATTTCAGCGATTATTTTAACAAAAAAATTGACTAGATTTTTCGATTTAGTTTTGTACTAAATTTTTCTCTCTGAATTATAACACATTCGTATATCGTCAACTAAAAACTATCCGTGTCGTTGAAGTATCCGTGATATGTTCAGCTTTTTAGAAATTTGTTGACGATCAGCGGTACGGATTCGAGGAAAAAATGCATGATTTTTATCAATAAAAATTAGTCAATACCCCCCGTCGAAATAAAATTAAGCCTAAGTACTAAAAAATTGATGTGAAGTGTGAATATTCACACATTTCAGGGTTTCGCAGGTATATAATAAGTGAAGGCGGTATGCTGAGTGTGTAGGACAAATTTTACTTTGTAGTAATCACGGCAAAATGAACGATATTTTTAAAATAATTTATCGTCTGTTAATCATATAATAAGACTGGTTATTAAATTTACGCTCATAAAAATTAAATACAACATTTGTCAAAATATAACTAGAATTTTGACAAAATAATTTCAACATAATAAAAATGCAAAAAAAAAAAACAGAAAAAATAAAATTCACTCCGTACTCGAACTCGAAACCCTTCGTTTTTCAGCCAGTTTAAGAGTGCTCTAACGCATGTAGCCATCGCACGCCATGCATGTGAGTGTCTTACATTGGTATAACTTTTGTACTTTGTGAACCAAAAACCACAAAAAATGCGTTATTTTCAAAAACATAATCTGATCAAAAATTCCTGTTGTTCTATTTCGGTTCACACCAATATACATTACTTAGAATTTTTTTAGATTTTTAGTTTAAACCATCTGGGCTACAGGGTGTGGGACAAATTTTTTTTGCACAGTTTTGGCAAAAATCGCATCAAAATAATTTATTTTGCAAAAATAAAAATTTGATCGTTAATCCACGTACTAAGGGCTTTCATTTGATACCCTACTCAGAATTTAAAAAAAAAAAATTTGTTTTCGATGAGCTCATATTTGTTTATATTTTTAGGGGGGTATGTTTTTTAGATGTTTTAGTATTTTTCCTATGTGCGGGTCAAAGAGTTGTATAAGCATGCCAAATTTCAACTCTCTAGGTTTAGCCGTTTGGCTACAATTTTTACCGAACAGACAGACAGACAGACAGACAGACAGACAGACAGACAGACAGACAGACAGACAGACAGACAGACAGACAGACAGACAGACAGACGACAAAATGACGGTATAAGGGTTTTTTGGTCATACCTACAAAACCCTAAAAAATATCACCCGGATAAGACGGCGGTTCATTGTCCTCTCTCCGCGTTACCAGAGAAATGAAGGTACACCAGAAGTTGAATAGAACATACATACCAACACTTGTACAATATACTAGTAGATACTATAGTTGACAAAAAAACTCGAAAACTCGGTGCAACCGCCAATAAAATCGCTTTATTCCCCATGATAGAATAGAATTTTATTCATCGTATTCCCATTATAGAGATGAATTATTAAATGTACCTTGCTCATTCATCAATTTTATATATTTCGTGAGTCAAATGCAAAGATTAAATATTTCATCAGGTCTATAAACCCCACACTTAACTATGTTGTGTAGGGAGTATGGTCTAAACCCCATAAAGTTTTCTCTATTATTAGCAGCGTGAATCTAAATTCAGTAATGTGCTAACGTAAAACGAGGGATTAATCCTTTTAACTTTAATCCGATTTCCGAGTTCGCGTTATACACACGAGATGTCTCTAGCATCCACCATCAGCCATCTCTGCCACAGACAGTTTTATGCTTAAAAATTTAATTACAATATTAGAGACTTTCTGCAGAAATCGTTTTATGAATTCCGAATGCTATAGTGGCATTATTTTTCCGTCAAATTTAACAAGGATTTCATTAAATAATACGAGATTTTAAATTAAAATTTAACCAAGTGGATTTATTTTTAATATAAGATGATCTGTTTTTTAGCTTTATGTTGCTTTGCACCAAATATTTTTTCACTATAAGGAAAGTAGAAACGTTTTAAAATGTTCATATTATTTTGTACTGGAACTCTGCAGATTTTTGGAAACCATTTTTGTTCGATATTCGACTACTAACTAAGAGCTTACATTTAATTTAGTTAAAATAAATTTAAATAATTTGCGAATATTCTCACAGTATGTTAAAATAAGCAATTGTCTCTCAGATGTTATAACTGTTTCTTCAGGAGTTCCGCAAGGGTCCCATTTAGGACCTATTCTCTTTCTTCTTTTTTATCAAAGACATTGCATTTTATATCAGACACTGCAATTTCTTATTGTTTGCGGACGATTTAAAAATCTTCAAGATAAGTTCTACTGCAGCTGATCATATAGCGTTGCAACAGGATCTCGATTCCATCTTCCAATGGTGCACAGCAAACAACTTATGGTTCAACATCGCCAAGTGCAAATATATCAACTTCTCTAGAAAACGAGAACCATCGAACGTTGTGTATTCACTAGACAATACACCTTTAGAGGAAACCAAAGATATAAGGGATTTGGGCGTCTTATTTAGTAGCGACCTGAATTTTACTGCCCACATCAACACAATCATCAGCAACTCATTACGCATGTTGGGCTTCATAAAAAGACAGTCTGTCAGCTTCAGAAGTTTACAGACTATCAAAGTCCTGTTCAATTCTTTAGTGAGGTGTCAGTTAGAATACGCTACATCTATATGGTCTCCAACCCAACAGAGTTTGATTAACAGACTGGAAAACGTGCAAATCAAAATTTGTAAATATGCACTTTATAAATCGGGCATTTATTACAGTGCTGTACCGAGAGCTGAACGACTATCCGCACTTAATTTGAAACCTCCACAAAGTAGGTCGGATTTTCGACTTATGCCTACTCCATAAGATAAGGAACGGTACCACTGACGTTCCTGACATCCTCGCTAAAGTTGGACTGAGAGTTGCACCTTACCCAACAAGGAACGTGGATTTATTCCACTGGCCCAGGCGCCGAACATCTTACGGACTCAACTCCAGCCTGGACAGAATGTGCAAGCTCTACAACGACCTGGCCCTGGATTTGGATATTACGTGCTCTTCTTACATTGCTTTTAAAAATAATCTAAACCGTTTACTCTAGTCATGTTTATTTAGCATTTTTGTTTTTTTAATATATTTTTTGTAACTTTTTTTGTTGTTTTTTAATATTGTGTAATTAAGATAATTTTATTCTGTATACGCTTAAGTTAATAAATAAATAAATAAATATTACGTCATTAAAAAATATAAATTAAAAAATCCTAGCGATTTTTTTCTGCACGCTTAATGATCGAGTGCAAGCACCTTAAAGGCCTTATCACACTAGAGTTATTATACAAGTCTAAACTTGGAAAATTAAAGTCTTTGCATTCGAATCGAAGTCTTGTGCGTGTGATAGTATGAAGAAAAAACCTAGGTTTTGAAGACCTGGCAAATGAAGCAGGATACAATTTCTCGGTCTCTTTACCCAGGTCTTACAAAATGCGCGTGCGCCAACTGGTTTTATCTCAGCTGACGCGACTTTGTCTTTTGTTTACGTCTAGTGTTGTTAAATTTGAATTTTTGAAAAGTTATTTATTTAAAAAAAATGATATTAGAAGAAGAGTTGATAAATTTTGTTAAAGAAAACCCGCCGTTATTATGGGATTCACAATATCCTATGTATTTCTTCCTCATTCATTATAAAAAAAAAACTTTAAAAACCAATTTTAAAATAACCTTTCAAAATATAACTGTCAACTGTCATAATTTCAGGATGTGCGCATGGGTAAACAAACAATTTCCAAGTCTTAACTAATATTCAAATACCGTGTGACCTGAAGACTTGGATCCAGAAAAAAAAAACTACAAAAATAAGACTTGGATAGCGTTCTAGTGTGATACGCCTTTAAGAAGGCGATTCGTTCTCATTTGTTAACAATTTTTTATTATATTTTCAACATCAAAAAAGGCACTACCTTAGTCATAAATACAAAATATCCAGAACATTATTAGTCATAATTTAGCTATGAATGAAATAAATAATTAATTTTGTCAAAAACACAAAAACTGCAATATTTTCAAAACCGATATCTGATAAATTCTTCTCGTACGTTTACGGTTTAGATCAATGTACATTGCATATAATTTTTTCAGATTTTTAGTTTAACCTCCTTGGGTAAAAAGGGGCGGAACAAGAACATTTTTGGCATATTTTTGACTAAAATCGTTTCAAAGAAACGAATTTTAAAAAACTAATTTTTGTTCTTCAATACATGCATGTTTTAAGAGATTTCTTTTGATACCACACAATAAATTTAAAAAAAATTATTATATTTTTCAACGACACAAAAAAATCGATATTTTTCGAAAAACTAATCTGGTCAAAAATTCCTGTCGAACAATTCCGATTCCCACCAATATACAATATGGAGATTTTTTCAGATTTTTGGATCCACCTCTCTCTAAGGTAAGGTGAAGGACAAAGGTTTTTTTACATATTTTTGGTGAAAATCCCATAAAAAAAAAGATTTTTCAAAAATATAAATTGCCTCTATCCACGCATTAAAAGGTTTTATTTGATACCCCACTCACAATTTTAAAAAGATATTTATTTTTCATTTATTATATATATAATTTTTTTTTATATTTACGTGGGGAAGTGTTTTTTTGAACTCTCAGTATTTTTCCTGTATGTGGGTCAAAGAGTTGTACAAGCATACCAAATTTTGTTTGGCTACAGTTTCTACCGCACAGACAGACAGACAGACAGACACATGAGTAATAATAATAATAATATTTATTAATCCTTTAAATACAGGACTGCATGTAGGATATGTCATTACATGAATTTATAATTTTACACAGATTTTGATAAGTAAAACAAGTTATACAATTGATAAAACAATAAAATCGTACATTAAATTACCCAACATCAATGTTCCCCATTGGCATGACTACACCAGTCCTTACAAGATTTTAAGAATTCATTAATTGAGTATACACAATGCTCTATAAGAAATACCTTAATCTTCCGCTTAAATACAGCAAACTGCTTTTCATTTCTGACATTGAATGGCAGTGAATTAAATAATTTAATACCAACAGTTTTTGGTGATTTTTTTGTCAGTTCCAGCATGTTTGCTGGAGTTCTGACACAATCTTTACCCCTGGTGTTATATGAATGCTGGTTCAAATGGCGACCAAAGTATATTTGATTTTTAAATACATAGACCAGCAACTGTAAGATGTGAATACAAGGAACTGTTAATAATTTTTATTTTACAAAAAGAGGTCTGCATGATTCAGTGCGTCTTTTGTTTGCTATTACATATTATTCTCTTCTGGGAAATAAATATATCATCTGCCATAGTTGATGATCCCCAAAAGCATATTCCATACTTAAGCCTACTATAAAATTGGGCATAATAAAATTTAATAATGGTCTCATGACCTACAATATTTTTAGATTTTTTTATTTGAAAGTGAGCTGAATTTAATGATTTTAGTAGTTTTTGACAGTGGGCTTTCCAACTTAAATGTACATCTATGTACCGGCCTAAAAATTTTGTTTCATTTTCTGTTTTTAGATATTCATTATTTATTTTAATAATTATATTGATTTGACTATTACTTTGCAAAGTTCTAAAGATCATATAGTTAGTTTTGGAGGCATTTAAGTATAATTTATTAAACAGGAACCAGTTGTTGAGTTCATGTATAAGAGAGATTATTTTTCATTTATTTCTGCGTTATTTTTGCCTGAGAGAACAACGGATGTATCGTCGGCGAACATTGTTAGATGATAATTGATATAATAAGTAATATCATTTATAAATAGTAGGAATAGAATAGGGCCTAAGACAGAGCCCTGGGGAACACCGAGATTAATGGGAAGAAGACCTTACTTTTCATCTCTTATATTACCTTTTCCATCTTTGAAAAACTGCACAAACTGGAATCAATTTGTGAGGTATGAACTAAACCAGTCTGCAACGACACCACGAATTCCATATTTAATTAATTTTATTAGTAAAATGTCATGACTAACGCAGTCGAATGCTCGACTAAGATCACAGAAGACACCAACAGAGGTTTCGCCCCTATCCAAAGTATCCGTAATATATTTCATAAATGAATCAATGGCTGTCATTGTAGAATAATTTTCTCTAAAACCATGCTGATTATTACATATTACATTATGCTTATTTAAATGGTTTAAAAGGCGTGTTAACATGCAGTATTCAAAAAAATTTGAAATGGAAGATGTGATGGAAATTGACCTATAGTTTGCCATATCAGTTGTGAGGTTACAAAATTCTAAAAACAATTAAACGTTAGATTTTCGTAACAGCTGTAGAAAAATTGTTTTAGTAGGTATAGTTTTTTTTAAATTAAAGATGAAAATAAATTCAATGTAAAAAAAATAACGTGTATTTTGGGGCTCCCGCATTTCAATTTTACCTCAGGCCTCGCGATTGCTAGCGGTGATCTCGTCTGAGAGAACTGATCCATCGTTAATAATAAAGAATCTGAATCACTGGGAACTTATGATGACAATAGTTAAATTATTGCCAGACCTCGAAACTTTTGTTAACATACCACATAAAATAATTCCTTATCATAAATAATCCTTTCACCTCCGTGCATCATTGGATGTGTGGAAACGGATGAATGCACGTTACACGTGACCATAAAGTACCGCTGAGGCTGATGTCGGCTAATGTCCTCATCTCGGCCATATCTGAGCCAAGGACGTGTCGTGCGTACCTACTCCTATACAAGGTCTCCCACCGCTGCAATACTTTATTAATTATTGATGTTATGGTTATAGATTTTTATGAATTAGAATGACATCATTGAGAAATATTTACTACGTTACTTTGACTTTAAAATTAAGCAGACAACTTATAACAGGATAAATAACCGGCGACACATGCCTATTAATTAGTTTAGGTTTACATAATATGTTACATATTGTGCAGTTCGTGCAATATTTTATATATTTACTTGTAAAGAGTGGTCCAAAAGCGAAGCATTACTAAGAATTATAAAGGTGTCTCAAAAGAAATTTTATATTTATTTAGCTTACTGCGTGAACGCAACGTATCCGAGGGGCGCGGGGGTTATGTTAATCGGTAGCCTGGCTCTTGGGAATTCACTCGCTATGGAGCGTTTCTCGGGAGCAGACCGCGCGTTATGCGTGCGAGAGTTTTACAAAAACGGTGATTCGGCGACTGTAGCGCGTAGAAAATTCTGCAGTATTCGAGGTTTTCGCCACTTAAATGATGCGCCAAGCATTCCTCTCATTCGACATTGGGTTAAAAGTTTGAAGAGACTGGTACAACGCTGGATAAATCAAAATCCGGGCGACCTAGGTCATCAAGAACGGTAGAAAACGTGGAGAATGTTAATCAGTCTGTTCGTGACGACCCGAACCTTTCAATTTGGAAGCGCGCAAGTGCTTTAAATGTGCATAGATCATCATTACATCGCATTATGCACAAAGACCTAAAGCTGCACCCATACAAAATTCAATTGGTGCAAGAATTAAAGCCCCAAGATGCAAGTCAGAGGCTTAATTTCGTAAATCAGGTGATTGAGCGATTCTCAACGTTTACCAACATTTTGTTTTCGGATGAAGCTCATTTTCATCTTAATGGCCACGTAAATAAGCAGCACTGCCGCTACTGGAGTGCACCGAATCCGAAACGCAAACATCAGAAACCCCTACATTGGCCTAAAGTGACCGTATGGGCTGCGATGTCGGCGCGAGGAATTATCGGCCCTTACTTTTTTGAAAAGGGGGCGTGCAGTTACAGTGAATTCAGAGCGTTATGTGGAGATGTTAGACAACTTCTCGGTACCTGAACTGCAAAACTTTCCTAGCTATAACCAAAGAACATGGTTCCAACAGGACGGAGCAACTTCACACACGTCCAATATGTCTCTGCCACGTGTTCGTGAAATTTTCTCAGGCAAATTGATCTCCCGGAGAGGTGACATAAATTGGCCTCCACGCAGTCCAGATTTAACCCCTATGGGGTTATCTTAAATCTAAAGTTTACGCCAATAAACCGACTTCACTGGCGCATTTGAAAGAAAATATCCGTCACGAAATGGCAGCCATCCCTGAGTCCACCTGCCGAGACGTCATAAGTAATTTTACTGTTCGATTAAATGAGTGCCGAGAACGCGAGGGTCTACATTTAGACGATATTATTTTTAAGAAATAAATCCCCAAAAAGTGTATTTTAATAATTAATAAACATTTTTTCTATATACGGCTTACTTTTTTTTTAATCGATCCACTAAATATAAAATTTCTTTTGAGACACCTTGTAGTTTGTCTAGCAAAAACGTAAAAAAAGCTTCCCACTTCTAACAATATCTATCTATGACCTACGGATAAATATGAAGTAGCGTCGATTATTAACTCACTAAAAATAGTAACAGTATGGATGCTTACGGAATTAGTAGCAAAATGCTCAAAGTCACTGCTAATTCTGTATCTGACATAATAGCTCATTTTATAAATCAAATATTTTTGACTGGCATTTTTCCTACAAGCTCTTAAATGTAATAAGGTTATTCCTGTTTTTAAAAAAGGTGATGTTGCCCTTCCTGACAACTACCGTCCAATTTCGATTACGCCTATATTTTCTAAAATTTGTGAAAAAGTTCTCCAAAGCCATCTTTTACACTTCTTTCATACCAATCTAATATTAAATACAAGGCCATTTGGTTTCAGGAGAAATCTCAGCACCACTTCGGCTATTAAAACTCTTATCAAAGAAGTGGTTGCTAATCTCAATAAAAGAGAACTCACTTCTGATTCCTTATATGATCTCTGAAGGCATTTGACAGTGTTTCTCATGACATTCTATGTGATAAACTGGAATGTTATGGAGTCAGGGGAACGCCATTGAATCTATTGAGATCCTATTTACATGATCGAAACCAATATGTTAATATTGACAATAAATGTTATAATAATCTCAATCTATCTCATGGCGTTCCTCAGGGCAGTGTTCTTGGTCCACTTCTTAAGCCAACCCCTAAAATACAATTTTTTTATTTATTCTAATTCCCACCAAAATGTACTTAATCAAACCATTAAAATATTTTTTTTTCAAAATAACACGCAATTTAATTTATGCGAACTTGTAAAATAATTATTTTTTATTTTAAACAAAAGAAGACTCTAGCTTATAGTTATGGCCCCAGTTGTCAAAAGCCCCAGTTGTTAATGGCCTCAGTTGTGAAAAGCCCCAATTGTGTACGGCCCGAATTGTCCATCGCCCCAGTTGCTAATGGCCCCAGTTTTGAAAAGCCCCAATTGTGAACGGCCCGAATTGTCCATCGCCCCAGTTGTTAATGGCCCCAGTTTTGAAAAGCCCCAATTGTGAACGGCCCGAATTGTCCATCGCCCCAGTTGTTAATGGCCCCAGTTGTGAAAAGCCCCAATTGTGTACGTCCCGAATTGTTCATCGCCCCAGTTGTTAATGGCCCCAGTTGTGAAAAGCTCCAAATGTTAACGGCCCGAATTGTCCATCGCCCCAGTTGTTAATGGCCCCAGTTGTGAAAAGCTCCAATTGTGAACGGCCCGAATTGTGTTACGGCCCCAGTTGTCTTGTTACCCTTTTTACTTATTACTGACCGTGAAGATTTCCGCAAATACACCGATGTACTACGTGTTGCATCACACTGATGCGTGTAACTTAAAATTTAACACGTGTTCCAAATCATTTCTATTTATTTTTATTATGAATTATTTATTTATTTTTTTTTGTGAAATTCTGCATTGTATATGTACATATACCAATATACCAAATTTCAACACTCTAGGCCCATTAAATCTAGGCTGACCAGACTTATTTACAGAAAAAGAATATACTAAAAAAAGGTCACACTCCAAAAATACAAGTGATGCGCAAAATAAGAAGTCCTCACTCAAAAATACTAGTGGCGAGCAAAAAAACAAGTGATGAGCAAAAAAAAAGGTTCTTCTCAATCCCAAAATAGAAGTGATGAGCAAAAAAAAAAACAAAGGTCCTCACTTCCAAAATAGAAGTGATGGAGCAAAAAAAAAAGGTCCTCATTCTCTACAAAAAAAAGTGACCAGCAAAAAAGAGTATATTCAGGTTTTTTTTTATAAAAAGTAAGAGTATAGAGGATATTACTCAAAAAAGATTATAATACTCTAAAAAAGAGTACGTCTGGTCACCCTAGTTAAATCTGGATATTTGGATACCATTTCTGTTTTAAAGATAGACAGACAAGTGGCTGTTTAGTAATGACGATAGCTATTAAGTGACACTATTGCTAATTATGCGTTTTGGCACTATTATAAGGGGACATTTTGTAGCCAATATCGTAAATTTCGAATAGCCCATGTGTTATGTAACTAGCTAAATGAACCAAAACAATGTGAAATATCCAATTTTTTTGTTTGTTTCGGAACAGTCTTATAGTTTTCGTAACTTTCTTAGCAAATCTTGTACGTGATGTGTTTTCCCGAGACAAAAATAAATTCGGAATTAAAAGTCTGTAAAGTTTGCGATTTATGTTGAAGTGCGACTTATTATAACTCACCAGTAAGGAGGCAGAGGGCGCTGAAGAAGGCGGTGCGGGCCATGTTGTCGTCTGTTGTGTCTGGTGCTAGCTGGAGTACATGTCTAGCACAGGACAACGAGTCTTAACTTGTGTAGTCTTGCTAAGAACTACGGCCTAATTGAACACTACCGAATACTCTTGATTCGCGAACTGATTAGGCTGAAACAAAAGAAAAACACATTAATATTCAGACTAACTATTGAAAATACATTCATATAAAATAAATGGACCGTTGGTTTTTGAAGAGATTGACAACAATACTTCAGACGAAAATAATACGAACAATGACATTAACGAGACGAGTGATAGTACAGAGAGTGAAGATGAATAGAATGTTGCTGGTACAAGTTATTGCAATAATAAATATTCTTTCTAAAAATTGTCTCATAAATTTGGGGTGCGTCTTATGGTCCGAAAAATACGGTACGTTAAACGAATAAGGCCTCTGTGGCGGCATTTGGTCCAATAATTTTTATCATTATTTGTTTGGACACAGACACAGCCACCTTATACAGGTGTCTCAAAAGAAATTTTATATTTAGTGGATCGATTAAAAAAAAAGTAAGCCGTATATAGAAAAAATGTTTATTAATTATTAAAATACACTTTTTGGGGATTTATTTCTTGAAAATAATATCGTCTAAATGTAGACCCTCGCGTTCTAGACACTCATTTAATCGAACAGTAAAATTACTTATGACGTCTCGGCAGGTGGACTCAGGGATGGCTGCCATTTCGTGACGGATATTTTCTTTCAAATGCGCCAGTGAAGTCGGTTTATTGGCGTAAACTTTAGATTTAAGATAACCCCATAGGAAAAAGTCCATAGGGGTTAAATCTGGACTGCGTGGAGGCCAATATATGTCACCTCTCCGGGAGATCAATTTGCCTGAGAAAATTTCACGAACACGTGGCAGAGACAAATTTGACGTGTGTGAAGTTGCTCCGTCCTGTTGGAACCATGTTCTTTGGTTATAGCCAGGAAAGTTTTGCAGTTCAGGTACCAAGAAGTTGTCTAACATCTCCACATAACGCTCTGAATTCACTGTAACTGCACGCCCCCTTTCGTCTTCAAAAAAGTAAGGGCCGATAATTCCTCGCGCCGACATCGCAGCCCATACGGTCACTTTAGGAGAATGTAGGAGTTTCTGATGTTTGCGTTTCGGATTCGTTGCACTCCAGTAGCGGCAGTTCTGCTTATTTACGTGGCCATTAAGATGAAAATGAGCTTCATCCGAAAACAAAATGTTGGTAAACGTTGAAAATCGCTCAATCACCTGATTTACGAAATTAAGCCTCTGACTGGCATCTTGGGGCTTTAATTCTTGCACAAATTGAATTTTGTAGGGGTGCAGCTTTAGGTCTTTGTACATAATGCGATGTTATGATGATCTATGCACATTTAAAGCACTTGCGCGCTTCCAAATTGAAAGGTTCGGGTCGTCACGAACAGACTGATTAACATTCTCCACGTTTTCTACCGTTCTTGATGACCTAGGTCACCCGGATTTTGATTTATCCAGCGTTGTACCAGTTTCTTCAAACTTTTTAACTTAATGTCGAATGAGAGGAATGCTTGGCGCATCATTTAAGTGGCGAAAACCTCGAATACTGCAGAATTTACTACGCGCTACAGTCGCCGAATCACCGTTTTTGTAAAACTCTCGCACGCATAACGTGCGGTCTGCTCCCGAGAAACGCTCCATAGTGACTGAATTCCCAAGAGCCAGGCTACCGATTGACATAACCCCCGCGCCCCTCGGATACGTTGCGTTCACGCAGTAAGCTAAATAAATATAAAATTTCTTTTGAGACACCTTGTACCTTGCCTACGCCATAGACAGCATGCTATGTCTTCAGTTGTTTTTCAGTTGTCAATTATAGGAGATGTTTTAATAAAAAATATTTTTTGACAGTTTTTAAAATTTCTAACACTGGTTATATTTAATTTAGAATCTTGCAGACAATATAATCCCACACCTCAATTTTTTTTAGACTAAATAAACTACGTGGAATCCAAAAATTCTAACTTAAAGTCGTTTTCTTTAACCGCTTTTGAGTTGTGATATTTCTTAATTTACAATTTTCACAAATTATCTAAAATATGGCATTAACAAAATTGTTATAGTTTCAAAACTCATTAAACGATTAAACCGGGAAAACCCGGGTTTTAAATAAAAAATCCGTAAAACCCGAAACCCGGATTTTAAAAAAATTGCTCAAAATCGAAAACTCTATTTCAGAGTGGAAAAATGTTTCGAGCACTGGTTAGAACGCATGCAAAAGTATATAAATCTTAAAGGTGAATATTTTGAAAAGCAATAAAACAGTTGGTTCTAAAAATGTTTTTTTTTTCTTAGTTTTTGTAGAAATTTAAAAGATAGTCCACGTAACTTATATTTGTAGCAAAAACATCCTTATCGTCATTACTTTCTGTAATCTTATAAAACATTAGTTTCCAATCTAATATTTTTTTCTTATTAACCCCAATATAGATTTTAAAGTAAATTGATTCAAAAATAACAAATTTAATTTAAAGTAGATGGAAGCAAGAAACCAAATTAAAGTTTATCGATTTATCATTTCCAGGGATAAAAGAATCTAAATTGTATTTCCAATATAATTATGAGTCGTTTAATTAAGTTTGAACAGTTCCACAAATTCTCATTCCAGCTCCCCTTCTTCGCCCCCCGTCACCCTTTGCCCATCGACCACTTGCCTCGTTTAACGTCTAACCACATGTAACGAAAATTAAATTAAAATTCTCGTGAAAAATTAAAAAATTAATGTTTAATTAAAATCGTTACTGGTTGGATTTTGAATTATTTTGCCATGTTATTACAATGATATTTGAGTACTGTACTCACAGTCATGTATCATACAGGAAATTAGAGGCAAACAATTACAGTGGACACTTATTGAATGAACACAATATAGTAAAGAGGATTTGAGAAGGAAAATTGAGCATATAATGGACAAGTGAAAAATTCGCCCAAGGATTTCTCATAGGTGGTCCCGTTAATTTGCCAAGTTAAGCATTGATGTGAGGTGTGCATATTTCCACATTTCAGGCTTTTGTAAGTACAAATAGGATGTATCAAGATAGAGGGAATATGATCTTTCTCGAAAACGCGACTTGTTTGCAAGTTGGTAAAATTATTTTATAACTGAAGTTATAATACACGTATAGATTCTTTGGGTAGAATCTATACGTGTTTTTAGCCCCAAAAATTAAAAATTTAAATTACTCCCTTATTATTGACTAAACAGCAAAAATTTATGTAACAAATATTGTTTAGAATAAGAAGACAAACTTTTTTTCTAAATGCCCTTTTTTTGATTGGATAAATATTTGGAAAGTAATGGTGGAAAAATCCCAAAAATTAAAAACAAAAAATTAATCTCTTTTATTATAAAGCTATTACTAAGGTGCTTTAAGGTTTTTCGTCTTCTTTTGACCTATAGTAACACCCATTAAAAAAGAAATAAGAAGACCATAAACGCCTTGTATAGATTGAAAAATCAAATATTTCATTGTGACGCCTAGAATATATTGGGTAGCGCTCGTGTTATAGTCGGATTGCTGATAGGTTACATGTATGTATCAAGTAGTGCATTCATATAATAATCTAGTTACCATTTTTCAGCGATTTTAAAAATGTTTTTTGTTATTTGTCTTAACTGTCAGTGTCTGTTAATAATATTAATAAATAAAGCTTGCGGCCAATTATTAAATTCACATACTTAATTTTAAATCTGTTGGAATATTTTAATTTCGAAAAAGAGAACAATGGGCCACTTATTTCTCTATCTTGTGTCCATCAAGGAATAGCAGCTGCCTTGAAGATTTCGGAATCAACAATTCGTAGAATTATAAAATGTAATAAATTTGAACTTCTCACTAACAAAATCACGAGAAAACGAAGGAAATTAAAATCTGAACCAGTTTATTTTATTGATACATTGGCACAAACGTATGGTCATGAAGTACTAAGATTACCTCCTTATCACTGCCAGTTTAACTTGGGATTGAATTAATTTGGGGTATAACAAAAAATTATTATGATAGACATATTGGTCAAAACGGATATAGTGATAACGAAGTTTTGAAAATGTGGCAAGTAGCCTGTGATCAAATTAGTTGCGAAACTTGGGCAAAATCTGTTAAAAAAAATCGAAAATTTAATAAATGAATGGTGGGAAAGGGAAAGGATTGTTGATGATATTAATCCAATAATAATAAATACAAGAAATGACAGCGGTAGTTCAGATGACGACGATATCATGCATTACAGTGACTAATTTAAAAAAAATAAAAATAAACATTTAAATACACTTTTTGGGGATTTATTTCTTAACAATAATATCGTCTAAATGTAGACCCTCGCGTTCTCGGCACTCATTTAATCGAACAGTAAAATTACTTATGACGTCTCGGCAGATGGACTCAGGGATGGCTGCCATTTCGTGACGGATATTTTCTTTCAAATGCGCCAGTGAAGTCGGGTTATTGGCGTAAACTTTAGGTTTAAGATAACCCCATAGAAAAAAGTCCATAGGGGTTAAATCTGGACTGCGTGGAGGCCAATTTATGTCACCTCTCCGGGCAATCACCTGATTTACGAAATGAAGCCTCTGACATCTTGGAGCTTTAATTCTTGCACCAATTGAATTTTGTAGGGGTGCAGCTTTAGTTCTTTGTGCATAATGCGATGTAATGATGATCTATGCACATTTTAAAGCACTTGCGCGCTTCCGAATTGAAAGGTTCGGGTCGTCACGAACAGACTGATTAACATTCTCCACGTTTTCTACCGTTCTTGATGACCTAGGTCGCCCGGATTTTGATTTATCCAACGTTGTACCAGTCTCTTCAAACTTTTTAACCCAATGTCGAATGAGAGGAATGCTTGGCGCATCATTTAAGTGGCGAAAACCTCGAATACTGCAGAATTTTCTACGCGCTACAGTCGCCGAATCACCGTTTTTGTAAAACTCTCGCACGCATAACGCGCAGTCTGCTCCCGAGAAACTCTCCATAGCGACTGAATTCCCAAGAGGCAGGCTACCGATTGACATAACCCCCGCGCCCCTCGGATACGTTGCGTTCACGCAGTAAGCTAAATAAATATAAAATTTCTTTTGAGACACCTTGTACAACTTGTAGCAATATATTATATAAATAAATATATTTTTACTTAATATTTTATTACTTTGTACTTAGGGGAAACATAACAATTTTATTTCATTAAACAACAAATTATAATCCAAAATTTACGTATAAGTTTTTTCATATTTATAATTATTACCTTAAAATTAATAATTTTGTTTCTTTGAGAACGGCTGTGAATTTATTTTCGGGTTGTAATTAGTAAAGATATCTACGAATCAAGCCGTTTCTTTCTAATGCTTTGTTTTTTATTAAATTATTTGGAAGGTTAGTTGTCAATTTGCGTGACTATACGTTATTATGGGTATGCAAATAATTATAATGATATAGACAGAGAAAGCATATAGTATTGAATATCGATACTTGTAGCAACGAACAGTCACCTATCCGCAATCCAACTATACTGACAATCACACACTATAATAAAATTAAATAATAGAAAGCTAAATATTTAATAATATCTGTAAATGAAAATGGAGTGATTAAGGGGTTGAACTGGCTGATTAGAATGCAGGAGACGGAGGGTCCATTAGGAGAGTGCGATTGTCATGGATGTGAGTGCGGGTGACAGTGGTTTCTGAGGCGGGAGACAGAGATCAGATTAAGGCCGAAACATCCATCACGCGCTACACGACTTCTCACTTATTTATGGACACGCACTCACACACACACACACACTGACACACACGCACCCACACACACACACACGCACACCCACACACACAAATACACACACACACACACACATGCACACACACACCGACATACACGCACCCACACACACACACGCACACACATCGCCCTCATACCCGAGACAATTACTGCAAAAACATGCTCTTTACAATTTCCGAATAAGAATGTATCAATCTAGATAACTAGATCTAACATGTTAAGGAGATTGGATAATAAAGTTTTCTCCCCCTTAAGTTTCTAAGATTAAAAAATTGATTTTGGAGAATTTTGTAGGCATAGTCACTTACTAAAAAAGATCTCTTGAAGATCTCTATATTGGCAAGGTTCAGTTTACAATGCTCTACCACCTAACCTTAAAGATATTTTACAATTGAGTACATACAATGTTTTATGCTAACAATTAATAGAATTGTTTACTAAGTGCAATATGCAGTCTAATTGAACACGGATCGATGCATTAAAGTCGCTAGAGTCGCTTTTTGAATTGGGCAATTTTAAGAGTTTTAAGATTTTTCGGAATGGAGTTGTATATCGTGGCAGCGTTGTACGAAAATGATTTTTTGATTAAGGTTGTTCGGTGTTTGGGAATATGTATCATGTGAGAGTTCTTAGTATTTTTACTGTTAATTTGTGATCTCTTAATGATTTTTTCGACTAGATTCGTTTGTGCTTAAGATTTTGTGAATGAAACATGCATAATGCAAGTGTCTTCTTTGAGACATGTTTAACCATCCTAACATTTTTTCTTTGAATTTATTTATTTTTAAACTAACCTTTTTGAAAAATGGAGTTAGGGACAAAGGATTACTTGACACAATTTTTTTTTAAATATAGATATTTGTTCGTTAATCTTGACTCATTTGGCTGGTAAAGCCACATTTTTATGCCACGAAAAAAATATATACTACCCAGCAAACATTTTTATACGGGCCAGTACTGGTAAAGCACATACTCCCCGGCATTGAAAGTAATGGGCCAGTACCCCGGCGTCCCCGGGGCCGTTACTGGCCCATTGATGTATCAGTTGCTGGCCCAGCAACGGTAAAGTGCAAAATAATCGCATTAGTTGCAAGATTTATTTCTGATGGTTTTAAGTAAAAAGTATGAGTGAAGAAGAGTGCTTATAAAATGCTGGTAAAGTACTTCGTATAGGCGGAATGCGAAATACAAATGTGAAGTATATTATTAATACTGGCGTTGCACTTACTTTTGGTGCCAGTAATTTACCAGCATAAAAGCAGTTTGCCAGCATTCGGCCGTTAGTTGAATGTTTGCTAGGTACCTACTATTATTTTTAAACTACACAAAAAAATTCTATAGCTTTCGAAAATTCTGAGTGTATTAATAAAATTGACGTAAACCGGAATAAAAATATATATATTTCTTTTTTTCCCCTAGGCCTTGCGGCGTTTAGGGTTTTTACCAGTACATTGGAAAAAAACATGGTTATTCTTATGATTCGTTTGTTAAGGGTATTTACTCTCTTGAAAGTGGTTTCATATGCTCCACCCCAGCAGATGAGCCCATAATTTAAGTGAGAATAAACTAGTGAATAATAGATCGTTTTAATAAACTGATGTGCATTTATGCCTTAAAAAGTAAAATTTTGGAACAGCCAATCTTAATTTTTTAACTAAGCTATCAATGTGTAATTTCCAACATAACTCACTGTCTATGATAATACCTAAGTATCTGAATTGTTCTACCTGTTCTATACGCAGGCAATCAGCATCGCATTGAGATGTGTTGTTATTTATACAGACTATAGAGTGGTAAGTGGGTGTTAAATTTATTTTATAATGGCTATTGAGGTTATAAAATTGTATTTTGGTCTTAGTGCTCATTTCCATGCGGTGAGTAACAACCCACTTTCTTAAAATTGTTAAATCATAATTGATGTTCATTAAAACGTCATTCCAGGTCTCACATGCATGAGCAAGTGCTATGTCATCAGCAAATGGAGTTAATTTACCTCTGAATTTAGAAATACATAAATCATTTATATATATTAAAAATAATATTGGTCCTAGGACCGATCCTTGCGGTATGCCATATTTCAGAGAACTACTTTGCTAATATGGCCATTAAATCGTACTTTCTGCTTTCTGTTAACCAGATAGCTTTCAAACCAGCTGTAAATATTCCCACGAAAACCAGTGTTATATAGCTTTAGTAATAGTATGTTATGATCTACGGTATCGAAAGCTTTGGTTATGTCTACAAACAAACCAGCAACCTTTTTACCACAATTAATGTTGTTAAAGACAAAATCCATATATTCGGCCCGATTCTGTAAAAAGTTACTAGGTTAGTTGCTACTGAGTAACGTTGCTACGAAATAACTTTTATAGTAACTTTCTTATCAATCGCCAAACAATTGGTATTCTCCAAGCATAAGCACAAGCAACGTTCTTATAACAAGTTATATTTAGTAACGTTGCTACAAAGAACCGTGAAGCTAGAAGCAGATTTCGTTCTGCGCAGGCGAGGTATTCGTTTTTAATTGAGTTTGACAGCTATGTTGTGAGTTTCTGAGGTTAAACGAAAAATGTTTTATAAACAAAATCAGAAAAAGAATTGCAAACAGATGGAAATTCTGTTGAATTTCCTGGCAAATAACCCGGTCATGGTCGGTGATACGAGTGTTTAAAAAATAATTGACAGGAACGAGTGATGCTGCTGTGGTGATGTGCTATGTGGTTACTGTTTTCTATGTGGTGGTGCAAGTTATAGTCCAAATTTAAATGAATTGCGTGAAATACAGTTAAAGAATTTCGGATAGCCATTGAACAGGCGCGCACTTAAAACATTGATCTGGGAAGAGTCCATTTCAAAAATAATAATACAAATATAATATAATACAAATGTATTGTTGTGTTTTTATGGAGAGGACTGGGTTTATATATTAATTTAATTTTGATTATAATTTAATTTTTAATAATAAAAAATGTGAATCTTATTTCCAATCGCTTAGTTTTTATTAAATAAGATTTGATTTTTCAAATCCTTGGGGGAGGTGGTCTGAACTCGTCAACACCCCCTTGTGTGCGCGGCTTCTATTGACAGTCGTAGTTAATACATTTAAAAAATATTGTACTGTTATAATATTATAAAACAAATGTAAATAAAGAAAAAAAAAAAAAATATATAGAAATTGAAATAAAGAACTCGAAGAATTTTGTGCTATACAGAAAATAAAATGAAAATACTTCTATAATTATAGTCTCTATGTGCCCTTCATTGTAAAATGCTTGAAATAATTCATTATTAAACAGAAAAATTGCGATTTTTCACGATTTCAACAAGTTATTTTGAAGTTACTAAGTGTAGCAACTGCTTTCTGTTAGTTGTTATCCATAATAACTTTTTTAGCAACTAGTTACTAATTTCATAGTAACTTTTTTCTTACAGAATACGGATTTCGTGAAAGTTGCTAAAAAAGTTACTGACCTTGTATTTAGCAACTTTTATTGTAACTTTTTTGAAGTAACTTGCTTACAGAATTGGGCCGATTGTGTTAGCGCAGATTCAGTATTCTTATTTTCTCTGAAAACAAATTGATCATCAAAGAATGTGCTGGTGACAAGGTTGTTGTTTGGTAATAAATTTGTATTCAGTAAAACTGGAGTATTGAATTTATCCATTATGTTTTGAACTACGTCAACGAAATATTTATTGAAAGTGTCGGAAATAATTTGAGAATCATCTACTTTCAGCCCATTGACAATGATACTATTTATAAAATGGTTATCGCCCTTACGAAAAAATTCGAACCAACAGATTGAAAAGGTGATTCAGAACATTTATGGGAAAAGAAAGTGGACGGTTTAGTGTGACGCAGAAACAATGAAAAAATAAGGGAACCGTAGAGGATCAAAGGACAAAAACTTGCGTTAGGACACGTGACCCATCTATCAGATAAGAGAGTGACAAAAATAATTCTTCAAAGAGGAATAATTGCCCAGAAATATGAGAGGATGTCCAAAAGAAAGACGGTTTAACGGAGACCTAAAAGACATACAGACAACAGTGGATAACAGTTGCTCAAAAAGCCATAAGCCAGCTACGTCTGTAGTGCTGAATTTTTATTATTATTTATGTTATTCTGAATATATTAATTTTTACTGTTGAATTCTGGAACCTAGATACTGATCTTATCGTACATATATAATTAGCTACCGTGTGTTAGTGATTGTGTAACACTGTGACGTCATTTTTCCTAAGGTTCTCGTGATTGGCTAACTGGGAAACAGGGTGTTCCCAGTTTGATTTGATTGACAGATATTTTGCAGATTTATTCTCTAAGAATCTACGAATATAATTACATATAGAAATTTGTAGGATTTCATAGGCATAAACAAGAAACTATATACACTGCTATATCCTTAGACCAATATGAATAATATTTGCAGATTTATTTTCTTAGAATCTACAAATATAATTATTTACAGAAATGTTTAGGGTTTCATAGGCATAAACAAGAAACTCTAGATACTCCTATATCATTTGACTGATATCAACAATATTTTGCAGATTTATTCTCTAAGAAACTGCGAATAAAATAACATATAGAAATGTGTAGGGTTTCGTAGACATAAACAAGAAACTATATACACTGCTATATCCTTTGACCAATATGAACAATATTTTGCAGATATATTCTCTAAGAATCTACAAATATAATTACATACATAAATGTCTAGGGTTTCGTAGGCATAAACAAGAGACTATTATATCCTTTGACCGATATGAACAATATTTTGCAGATTTATTCTCTGAGAATCTGCGGATAAAATAACATGCGGAAATATCTAGGGTTTCGTAGATATAAATAAGAAACTCTAGACACTTCTATATTCTTTGATCGATATGAAAAATATTTTGCAGATTTATTATTCAAAAATCTGCGGATAAAATAACTTATAGAAATGTATAGGGTTTCGTGGGCATAAACAAGAAACCCTAGGGTACTCCTATATCCTTTGACCGATATGAACAGTATTTTTCAGATTTATTTTCTAAGAATCTATAAATATAATTACATGCATAAATGTCTAGAGTTTCGTAGGCATAAACAAGAGACTCTAGATACTCCTGTTTCCTATGACCGATATAAACAATATTTTGCAGATTTATTCTCTAAGAATCTACGAATATAATTCTATACATAACTGCCTAGGGTTTCGTAGCCATAAACAAGAGACTCTAGATACTCCTGTTTCCTTTGACCGATATGAACAATATTTTGCAGATTTATTTTCTAAGAAACTGCGGATAAAATTTTAAATATAAATGTTTTGGGTTTTGTAGGCATAAACGAGAAACTCTAGACAAGCCTATATCCTTTAACCGATATGAACAATATTTTGCAAATTTATTCTCTAAGTATCTACGAATATAATTACATATAGAAATGTTTAGGGTTTCGTAGGCATAAATTAACGTCTCAATTTTTTTTTAGTTTTAACAATATAAATGTAATGTACTCATCTTAAAAAGATAATGAATAAATAATCTAACTATATAATTAGCAAGTGTCTGTATGTAGTGACGTCAATTTTTCTAAAGTTCTCGTGATTGGCTAACTGGGGACACCCTGTTTCTTGATTGGCTGACAGGTGACGCCCTCTCCCGTGATTAGCTAACTGGTGATATCCTGTCCCATGATTCGCAGACTGGCGACGAAATTAGGATACGTTAAAAAATAAAATCAAATACACATACAAACAATTGAAATTTTTATATTATAAATCCGTCATTGTTGACGGGTAATAACCTAGTTTGAAAATAACACTTGAATATTGAATTACGCCGCACTTGTATGGAAAAATTCAACTTTTCCATAATTGTAAAAAAATTAAAACTTTCTTAACTCTAATTCTAGTAAGGTTATTGAAAGAATATAACTTTGATACACATTTTAATTCGGTTGATGGAAAAGTATTTTTTCTTCTTTAATGTTACCTAATTTGGAAAGTGTTCATGTAAGTAAGTTAGCAGGATCTGCATGTAAAGATATGGGGTAGCATACTCCACTGCCTCAGCTGACTTGGCTTAATATCTGGTGTAACTTTGCCGACTTTCCTGAATGTTGAGGGAGAGAGTTTCGCGGGACTTTCAAACACAAGCACGCTAGCGGTGTGGTGCGGTGCAGTGGTTGATCTCCAGCTCCTCTGTTTGTTGTATTTTGTTAATAAAGTGAATAGTATGCGGTAAGAACTTTGGTATGTAATCAGAAAGCAATTTTGATCCAAATCTAAGGAAGTTGGTTTACAACCGCAACGCAATGATATCACTCACATTATTATGTTACAAACTTTAAACTTGAATTATGTTACTTCCTAACATTGCTATTACACAACCCTAACTTACGGTTCAGCCACTTTCAAACATTTACCTCTTTCAACAAAAACTAACTAACAATAATCGCTGTTTTGCGTTTTTCGGATAATTTCGGCTTGTTCTACAACAAATTTAATAATTTAAAATTGAATAAACCTGGTATTTTTGAATTTTGATTTTATAAATATTTTAGTATATTATAATACGATTTTAGTAGTACCTATATGCTTTAAGTTCTAGCTTAGATTATAAATAAATAAAATTTAAAAAAAATAACTTATAAACAATTTTTTATTCATTTGTTTGAGAGCCGTACCGAGTCCGACTAGTTAAATTCGGTCTTGGTTCCAAATTAAGGAATATAATTGGTATTCTACTGTATTAGATAAATAACTAATTCTCCTATTTACATTAAAAATTCCCCGGGTTTCGGGTTCGTAAAATCTTTGAAAAACCCGAGTTTTCGGCTCAAAAACACTACTCTGAAGTTGGTATCTCAAAAACCTGGTTTTCGAAGGTTTCAACAACTGCTTGAGGTTATTAAAAATCGCTGTCCACCCAATTTTTGTTTGACATTGGTGAACAAAAAAATCGTTGGATAAATCAGGTGAATACGAGCAATGTGACAATAATTCGATGTTTTCCTCCTTCAAATAATGAATTGTTTGACGTGCGGTGTGGGAGCTTGCATTGTCATGATGAAAATGATGCGACGTTTTTGGTTGTTTTTCCTGATTTTGTCGATGACTTCTGGCAAACAAATTGTTGTATACCATTCAGCATTAAATGTTCTCCGATCCTCTAAAGGAATGGTTGAGACATGTCCACTACAACTGAAGAAACAAGCATTTTATTGAAAGTGCTTCGTGAACGAACAACTTTTGTGTGTTTCGATTCATCTTGGAATACCCAAACAGTGGATTGTTGCTTAGATGACTGCTAAATATAAAATAATAAAAATTTTACATGCAATGAGTAAAAAATATCTACATATATAGCATATAGTATGTACAAAAAACGCATTTTTTCATGAAAACGCACTGTATACCACAAGTTGAGAAAAAAAAAAATTGTTACTTAGTTTCCGGTTCATATGAATAAATTCAAGTTTCGTCACCTGTAACGATGTTGTATACGGATTTTACAGTGCCTAGGTTGAATTTTTTTAGCATTCCCTTACACCAATCAACACGAGCTTTTTTTTGCTTCGGTCAAATTATGCGGAATCCATCGGGAACAGATCTTTTTCACAGCTAAATGTTCATGCAAAATCGAATGTATTGCAGTCTGCGATATGCCAAAGGACGCCTCTATCTCACGGTAAGTCACATGCCGATCTTCTTCAATCATTTGGCGCAGAGCATCGATGTTTTTTTGAACCACAACCGATTTTGGTCGGCCTTCACGAGATTCATTAATAACGGACGCACGACCATGATGATATTCTGCAAACCAATTGTAAACAGTCTTTTCTGACGGTGCTTCATTACCAAAAGTTGAACGAATAGATCTATGCTTTGTTGTTAAGTTAGGCCTTTACTAAAATCGTAAAATATCCAACGAAAACCTTCACGAGTAAAATCAATTTTTTCAAAAACTTGTTTACTTTTTAACGTTCACTGTCAACAAACTGCTCGGACAATTTATAAGTTGCCACTGATTTCACAATAACAAATGTCAATTTTTAGAAGAAAAAGTCAAAAGAATGGTTGCGAAATGTCCAGTACAACCGAAGAAACCAGCGATCATTTTCATAAAAGCAATCATTTTCATAATTTTTTTCATAAATTACAGATGTATAATTGTGTTTTATTGATTGTTTATATCTCCTATCTATCTTCTTTTGAAAATATCAAGATTGGTATTTTTTTTTTTTTTTTTTGGTACCGATAACAATTATTTTAATAATTGGCCCTACGCCATTGTCCAGACGGAAACTTTTGTCCGCCATTTTGAAAGACCATCTTGGTCTTTCCAAATAGCATGTCTTACTCCTTCCTTTAGTCTTTTCATTCATTGGTTTGTTCAAATTAATGTTATTATTTTTAAAGTAATTTAGGTTTTCATTCATTTTGATTAATTTGCTAATTTGATCTTTATTTCATTTATTTTTAATATCCAAATTTTGCAAAATGGTTGTAATGTAGTTAAAACCACATGTTAGAAAAAAAAATTAAATTAAAATTCTCTCGAAATTAAAAAAACTCAGTTTCATTAACGTGTGTAACCATTTTAAAGCAGTGAGATTATACAGCGCAAGGACAAAGCCCGTAACAAAACTGTTTCGATCGTTTTATCCACGCGGAATAATCCTATATTGCAACCCAGAGATTATTCGAATTGGTATGAAACTAGTCGCTGTATTCTTAATCTACAGACACACTGGAATAAGTTTGTTGTTTGATATGAATATTTAAATACAGTGCAGTCACAGTAAATGTCGTTCAGATAATACTTTTGCCTGCAAGGGCCATCTCCGAGTCGAAGACTTAAGCTCTGTTTGTAGAAACATTTTTATTAGTTTATTATGCTAAAAATTGATTATTTTATTGAATGTTACATTTTAAATTAAACTATAATAATTTTGGTTAATTTTAAATAGTTTTATGCCCGGTTTCATAGCAGAAATGTTAAATATCAACACTGTTAAAAAAATCAGCTGTGTCCACCACAGGACCGACCGCCATCATAAAGTACTTGTATAAAATACATTCTAGCAGCAGAGTAGAAATAACTTGGCCTAATATTTTCTATTAGAGATATTATTTATCATGACCATGGAAACGTTACGTATAAGTATGAAAAAATTGAGAATTTTGTTCAATAAATTTTTTCGAAATATTTTTCTGTTGCTAAATATTCGCAAAAATCTTAAAATCGACACGAGTAAACTCCCATTTCTAGTCAACCGATTTTTACCAAAAGTTGATCAACTCGTGTCATTGATGTCAAAAGCTTAAATATGCAGTTTCATAAAAATCCTTTTAGGCGAATTTGCTCTGCACGTGTACACAGACAGACGGACGGACGGACAGACAGACAGTCAGACGGACGGTCAGACAGATCGACAGACATCATGCTGAAAATAGTCAACACGTTATGTAGGGATCTCAATTCGTGGAGATCCATCGCAATCTACAAATGTCAAAATCGGTATGATCACAATACCTCCCTTATATATGTTGACGGTCGGTAATACTGTTTTTTGTTACATAAAGCATGCTAAATTTAACAGAGAGCTAAATCTGATGCTATTTTCATAGAAGTCTGAACTTATGTTAAATATTTAACATTGCACTGTTACCATAGTTTTACTAATTACCGACCGCCAACCTATTATATAAGGGAGGTATTGTGATCATACCGTTTTTGGTAGTGAAAAATTTTACAAAAATTTTTCGAAATTTTTCGTTTTATCAAAAAACGTCTTAAATAAAAGTTATTAGTTATTGCATTTATAGAAACTTTTGTTAAATAATTTTTTTCGAAATATTTTTCTATAGCTAAATATTCGCAAAAATCTTAAAATCGACACAAGTAAACTCCCATTTCTAGTCAACCGATTTTTACCAAAAGTTGATCAACTCGTGTCATTTGTGTCAAAAGCTTAAATATGCAGTTTCATAAAAATCCTTTTAGCAAAATTTGTTCTGCACGTGTACACAGACAGACGGACGGACGGACGGACAGACGGACAGACAAACAGACAGATGGACGGACGGACAGACAGACATTATGCTAAAAATGGTCAAAACGTTATGTAGGGAACTCAATTCGTGGAGATACATCGAAATCTCGAAATTTCAAAATCGGTATGATCACAATACCTCCTTTATATATGTTGACAGTCGGTAAAAATGAACTCTTCCTGTTAGTTACGTTTTACAAAATGAGACAAATAATACCAATATACCTAATAAAAACCCTAAACTGAACACAGCACTGAAATTACTTAACACGAAGTGAAAACCGATGCTATTTCTTTATTAAACGCAGATAAATTTTAACAGCGTGCTATTTTAGCAACGATGTTAGTTAACATAGGACTAAGGATCCCTTTATGAAACCAGGCATAAATCATTAAACAAATTTAATATAATTTTTTTCCAGATATTGGCGATGCAATTTAAAAAACTCAGCACCCGAAAATCACGTGACAGATTGGTCGCAGTGCGCACATAGGTGCAGCTCCGTAGTTCAGTGTGTCTGGTGTCTCGGAGATGCATCGTCCTGAATAATAAGTCATTGAAATTGAAAAGGGAATTTAAAAGTAAGATTAGAATCCGAGGTGTTTTGCCGTGAATATTTTAAAAGATTCAATCGTTTGAAAAATGAATTCCTTTTAATAAATTCCAGAGAAATTCCTTAAATATCTTCAGATAAATATTTTATATATTTATCAGATATTTATGACAAATATTTCACTAATTTTTCTACAGGAATTTAATCGAAATATCAAAACTCAGATTACATTTATGTTATTTAATTTATTTAAATTGAAATAAAATTGAGTTAAAAATAGGAACCAAAATAGCAAAATTTGAAACTGGCCTAAGTTACAGTACAGCATAATTTTTTTTTTATTATTTTTTATTGTATAAAAATTTTTGATCATAAAATAAAAAATTGATGTGAAGTGTGAATATTCACACATTTCAGGGTTTCGCAGGTATATAATAAGTGAAGGCGGTATGCTGAGTGTGTAGGACAAATTTTACTTTGTAGTAATCACGACAAAATGAACGATATTTTTAAAATAATTTATCGTCTGTTAATCATATAATAAGACTGGTTATTAAATTTACGCTCTTAAAAATTAAATACAACATTTGTCAAAATATAACTAGAATTTTGACAAAATAATTTCAACATAATAAAAATGCAAAAAAAAACTGAAAAAATAAAATTCACTCCGTACTCCAACTCGAAACCTTTCGTTTTCCAGCCAGTTTAAGAGTGCCCTAACGCATGTCGCCATGGCACGCCATGCATGTGAGTGTCTTACATTGGTATAACTTTTGTACTTTGTGAACCAAAAACTACAAAAAATGCGTTATTTTCCAAAAACATAATCTGATCAAAAATTCCTGTTGTACTATTTCGGTTCACACCAATATACATTACTTAGAATTTTTTTAGATTTTTAGTTTAAACCATCTGGGCTACAGGGTGTGGGACAAATTTTTTTTTGCACATTTTTGGCAAAAATCGCATCAAAATAATTTATTTTGCCAAAATAAAAATTTGATCGTTAATCCACGTACTAAGGGCTTTCATTTGATACCCTACTCAGAATTTAAAAAAAATATTTTTGTTTTCGATGAGCACATATTTGTTTATATTTTTAGGGGGGTATGTTTTTTAGATGGTTTAGAATTTTTCCTATGTGCGGGTCAAAGAGTTGTATAAGCATGCCAAATTTCAACTCTCTAGGTTTAGCCGTTTGGCTACAATTTTTACCGAACAGACAGACAGACAGACAGACAGACAGACAGACAGAGAGACAGACAGACAGACAGACAGACAGACAGACATACAGACAGACAGACAGACAGACAGACAGACAGACAGACAGACAGACAGACAGACAGACAGACGACAAAATGACGGTATAAGGGTTTTTTGGTCATACCTACAAAACCCTAAAAAGCATTAAAGGCCGAAATAAATTGTTTGAGAAAAAATAATTTGAATCGTGGATGTTCACACCCACAGCTTTGGAAATAATATGGAGCACGAGTCTTTTTGCACAGAATAAGATTTGAAAAATTAATATTTGTTGATCTCATTATTAGATAGACCATCCGATTTCGCGACAGTATAATGTATCATGTACAAAGTATCTATACCTGCGATCGATAACACTGGTCAACACAATTTTTGCTGACTTACATCTAAGACTTGTTTCTTACTAATTTGGTGCTGCTGAACTCAAATACCACATCAGTTTTTGCGTATCACATCAGATTTTTGCTCTACAATAAATACATATTTTCGGTCAAATAATGCTTCTATCGTTTAATTTTAGACGTCGATACTGTAATTAGTACAAATTTGGCGAACAATAAGGACTAAATAATTAGAAAATATTCTTAAAATTTTATTTATAGTGAAAGAAAGAAAATGACAACAGTTTTAATTACATTTTAATGCATTGGACTGTTATAATAAAAATACAATATAATTTAAGGATTAAATGGTCGTTGGTAAGATCTTCTGTAGTGCACCATTCCCAATAAGTCTCTTTTAATACTACAACAGTAGTCAACCATCATGTGAGTATCCCACCTTCCTTGATAACGTCTCTCCATCTCGTTTAAATCCTGATGGAAACGTTCACCCTGTTCATCACTAACATCTCCAAGATTGATAGGAAATTTGTCACGATAACTGTTTAAAAAATGAAGTTTCACGCTCATGTTGCACCCCAGATGATGATAATTTGCAATCAAATTTTCAACGCCTCCACATAGTTTTCGGCTTTTTTATTCCCAAGAAAATTTTTGATGAGCGCCACGAAAGACTGCCATGCATTCTTCTCAATATCATCCATATGTACAGTGAAATGTGGATCATTCACTAATTTTCTAATTTGTGGTCCGTCAAAAATGCCAGCTTTTAGCTTCTCATTACTGAGACTTTGAAATGTTTCAGATATATATTTGAAACAGTCACCATCTTTGTTCAACGCTTTTACAAACTGTTTCATTAGACCCAGATTAATATGAAGAGGGGGGAAAATGATTTTTGTTCGCTCCACCAAAGGTTCGTGTATTATGTTTGAGTCTCCAATATTTAAAACTATTGTCACCGGCCAATTTTTCCAAATGGCCGGTAGGTCCAATGTTTATCTCTCGCTCTGCTGTCCCACGAACACAAAATACGATAGAACAAAAATTTGACGTGATAGGCAGAAACTGTTAACATTTTTGAAATCAGTACCCCAAAATTAGTTAAAAACAAATATCAGATCAAAAGTAAAAAAAAAGTTTAAATTTGTTGACCAGTGATAATCTACGCTTCAAAAGCTTTTAGTTAGTACCATATTGAACTGAAAAAAATAGTAATAAATTTTTTGAACAATATCTTAAATTTCGATTATACATGGTCTTTACGGTCTTCTTATATCTTTTTTAATGGGTGATACTACAGGTCAAAAGAAGGCGAAAAACCTTAAAACACTTTGGTAAAAGTTTTATAATAAAAGAGATATTAATTTTTTATTTTTTTTTTTTTCGCCATAACTCTCCAAATATTTATCCAATCAAAAAAATGCATGTGAATAAAAGATTTGTCTTCTTATTCTTAACAATATTTGTTATATACATTTTTGCTGTTAAGTTAATAATAAGGGAGTGATTTAATTTTTTAATTTTTGGGGTTATAAATTAAAAATTTTAATGAAACACTTATAAATCAAATAACACATTGTTAACAGAACAAATATTCATACGTATCAAGTATAATGTTGGCTTCTTACACTTATTAAATATCTACCAAACCCTGAAATGTGTGAAAACTTACACTTCACATAAATTTTTTAATAACAAGCTTTTGATGTTCAGTTTTTTTTTCAGTTTAATATTCTTCGTGTATATTATAATGAATAAGTTGTCAATGCTTAGATAGTTCCAAAAACACCCTGTCTAAAATACTTTATATAGAAAACAATTATGTGAACCACAAAAGAAACTATGATAAATGAGTTGCCTCTATTCATGACCCAATTTGTTCTATTAAAATGTTTGTTTATAGATTTGCAGGCAATTAACTAAGGTGTATTTGTTGTTCGGCCACAAGTTGGCTATTGCATCTCTGTATCTAATTGTAGGCGGTATTCGAGACGATAACCAGGATAATGACAATCTAACCACCTGGCTGGCCACCCACTTCCACCTCCACCTCCACTCTGCACACGCTGCATCGAGCAACACGTTTAATCACACAATGTTCCCGATAGCACATTGTCATTTGCGGTTAGTTATTGGGATTTGCATTTACCATTACTGAAATTTAGTTACCGTTTACATATTTGCTACACTAATTCAAGGGATGAATTTAGACCAAATTATACCACACCTGCCTATTATTTGGTGTACCTATTTAAAAATACGAAATGGGCTATTAAAGGACGAGACTTTAATTTAATTAAAATGATGAAAACCAAAAGTACGAGGGAATTAAGTCACAAAAGGCTATTAAAAATACTCAAAGATATACTTAGGACCGAGAGTTCCAGTTGCTAATAAACTGTCCAATAAGTTTATTAGCAACATAATTTTTTTTCCGAGAGTTCCACCCCGAAATAGTTATTAGGTTGCTAATAAATAGGCTTATTTGTCTAATAACTTATAGGCAACATGAAGTACTTAATAAAGTGACATATAACCAAAAACAAGTTCGCAAAATGTGTTAATATTTCAATTTTAATTTAAAAACAGTATAATTTTAAAAGAATATACGAATGTGTAGTTTTTAAACATTTCTATAATGGTGATTTTAGTGTTTTATATACATTTTAGTTGTATTTTGACGAAATCCAGATCGTCGATTTCGATTTTGGATGAATTTATAAATTATGGATAACCGTTTTTAGAATATTTTGGGCATTTATTGTAAATGTGATATATAAAGAACAATATATAAATATATATTTTTAAATAAACAATGTCTTTTATTTTTATATATGTATTTATTTCAATTATGATTGCAACACATTACAAACAATACTTTAAGCATTACCATTTATATAAAAATAATAGAAAATAAGAAGACAGACGCAATTATTGGCAGAATAATAAAGATGTGTGGCTGAAAATTGCTGATAAGTTAAATTAATATTGTTTAAGGAATGTAAAGTAAAGCAAAATATGGCTGTCTTCTTATTTTCAGTCACTTTTGTATTATAAAATATTTTTATTAACTTCTCTTCTATCTATATTGTCCTCTTTTTCTGTGATAAAATTTGTTGAACGCCGTTTAATTGTCATTTTAATAGTAACACAAAAAATATACGTAACGTCATTGAATGTAAAGTCAAACTATTTATTGTCAAAATATTTAATGTCAAAATATTCAGTGTCAAAATTTCATCTCAATTTAGCTCTACAAATTTACGTATAGCTCTATCCCTCTTGCACCGTGTTACTATCTTCATAAGAAATACCAATACAAAAACAAAAAATTATGTTGCTAATAAACTATTAGAAGGATTTTGTAAGTTGGAAATCACCAATAAATTGATTAGCTTCATAAATATATTATGTGTCTCTTAACTATTAGGGAGCTTATTAGGAACTGGAACTCACGACCCTTAGCCGAAAACAAGTTTTATTTTTCAAAAAAATCGCCACCAACATTAATACACTTAGATATAGCTCACTTTTCTAAACAGTAATGAGATTATGTAAATCTTCAAATCTTCCTTATTCAACCAATGGCAACAAGAATACATAGATTTTCTGCAGGTCAAAAGATCATACTATGCTCAAATTCAACCCCTCTTTCCTAGAATGCTTTGGTTTTCTACTCACCAAAGTAGATCTTTTATATGCTCTTTTATCCGGCTTAGATTTAATCACACCTTCTCTCCAGATCATCTGCATAGAATTAATATGGTTTCTTCTCCTTTCTGTCCGTGTGATAATTTATCCGTCAGCGATTCGCACCACTTATTGTTTGAATGCCTAATTCATTTTCGCAATCGTTACTTATTCATACAAAATTTAGTCCAAAATATATCCTTACCTACCAATATTCAGACGCTTCTTGCTACTAACTCTCTAGATATTTATGAAATTATTTAAAACTATATTAAATCAGAAAATTTATTCTTTTATTGTATTTTTATTTCTTCCTTTATTACCTGACTAATAGCCAAAGCTGTTAAAGCTAACAATCAAAAGGAAAAAAAAGTGTTATTTTTGTGTAATTTTATTTATATGTTTATTGAACATTTATTACTTCCGAAATTTTCATTTTACCGCATTTGGTATTTTTGATAATTATCTCGGTTTCCTGATTCACTAAAAACTCTCCAATTTTTACTTTTTAGGGTTTTGTAGGTATGACCAAAAAACCCTTATACCATTATTATGTCGTAGAAAGATTTGACCCAAGGAACAGAATTGTTATGTACTATGAATATTACCACATTTCAGGATTCCGTAAATATTTAGTAAGTAGGTTACAGGACGTGGTAAAAGATTTTTTGGAAAATATTTGTACTATTTTAGCACATTTTTGACTACTGTGGTCATTTTTAGGGTTTTGTAGGTATGACCAAAAAACCCTTAACACGATCATTTTGTCGTCTGTCTGTCTGTCTGTCTGTCTGTCTGTCTGTCTGTGTGTTTGTCTGTGTGTTCGGTAAAAATTGTAGCCAAATGGCTAAACATAGAGAATTGAAATTTGGCATGCTTATACAACTCTTTGACCCGCACATAGGAAAAATACTAAAACATCTAAAAAATATATCCCCCTAAAAAAAAACATTTTTTTATAATTCTGAGTACGGTATCAAATGAAAGCCCTTGGTATGTGGATTAACGATCAAATTTTTATTTTTGCAAAATAAATTATTTTGAAGCGATTTTTTCCAAAATTGTGCAAAAAAATTTTTGTCCCACACCCTGTATCCCAGATGGTTTAAACTAAAAATCTAAAAAAAATCTAAGTAATGTACATTGGTGTGAACCGGAATAGTACAACAGGAATTTTTGATCAGATTATGTTTTTGGAAAAAAAAGCATTTTTTGTGTTTTTTTGCTAATAATGTACACAAGTTATAGCTTTGTAACACGTTACACTGGAAGGTGTATGCTGATCTAGTGGTTATGACGCTGGCTTTTCACCCAACTAACTCGATCTGAAAGGGATCGAACCTCTGCAAGAAGAGACAATATTATTTTTTGTTTTTTTTTTTTTAATTTTTATATTGTTTAAATTATTTTTTCATAATTCTAGGTATATTTTGGCAAATGTTGCATTTAATTTTTAAAAACGTAAATTGTGTAAATTATAATTTAATTCTGTTTCAATGTACACGAAATCAGAGGGGCGGAGCTTATAACAACCAATGGAAGCCATAGGCGCAATTTTTAAAATTCTTAATGAACCTTGCTATATATATATATATAAAAAAAATACTGCACATATTTAGAAACCTAAATAATGGTATTAGGTGTTCGAATTAAAATTAATAAAAAAATATTTTAATATAAAATTTATTTTGGCATCCCAAATAATCATCATTCACTTACTAAATACCTGCAAAACCCTGAAATGTGTGAAGATTCACACTTCACATCAATTTTTCATATATTATTTATATATCATCTGATATCTCATATGTACCAAGCTAATAATTGCAAGACGCAACACCCTGTTAACTTTTAGTGTTGGAAATTTTCTTTGTAACAATTATAATAATCTAAAATTCTAAACATATGTATATTAAAATGAAACAATATAAAAGTAATGTAAATACGTGCCTGTTTAAGTTATGAAAACCATTAAACAGTGCGCTCTAATTAATATGTGCATATGTAATTGGTGTTGGTGGTGAGAGAACCAGAGGGAGCTGTAGCTGCAGCTCGAGCTAGGTCTGAACTGAACTGGAGCCGTGCATGTAACAGCTTGCACACTCCACACAGGAAGGTCAGCTAACTGCTACAATGCCACTACTTAAAATACTCCTACTACTCAATGTATATACAACATTTTATTGTTTTCATTTGCATATTATTCCACAAAATTAACTCTTGCTTACGGAAACAGAAATACATGTTTAAGAATTGGAAAATTCAGGATTTAATTTAAATGATTAACAAACGGTGACAAAAAGTGGCACAACCAGTAATAGTTTGTATGTTAGCACTGCAGTACTGCAGCACCCTCAAACAAAAAATTGATGTGAAGTGTGAATTCTCAGACATTTCAGGGTTTTGTAGGTATTTAGTAAGCGATAACATTTGACTCTATCATCATACTAAATTTTATGTGGATATCGTCTTATATTCATTAGAAAAATGTAGAAACCCAATGAGGCAAAAAAAAATAATAATGATAATAATAAAAATACAGATACAACCTCCAATTTTATTAGTATAAATTTATAATATAAAATTTTAACATTTATTTATTTTTTTTTTTTTTTTTATCTAAAACATATCTTCTGTGCCCAGATTTCCAGCTTTCGTACCCTCAGTAGACCTTTTTAGGGTTTTGTAGGTATGACCAAAAAACCCTTATACCGTCATTTTGTCGTCTGTCTGTCTGTGTGTCTGTCTGTCTGTCTGTCTGTCTGTCTGTCTGTTCGCCAAACGGCTAAAGCTAGAGGGTTGAAATTTGGCATGCTTATAACAACTCTTTGACCCGCACATAGGAAAAATACTAAAACATCTAAAAAACATATCCCCCTAAAAATATAAACAAATATGTGCTCATCGAAAAAAAAATATTTTTTTAAAATTCTGTGTAGGGTATCAAATAAAAGCCCTTGGTACGTGGATTAACGATCAAATTTTTATTTTTGCAAAATAAATTATTTTGAAGCGATTTTTGCCATAATTGTGCAAAAAATTTTTTGTCCCACACCCTGTAGCCCAGATGGTTTAAACTAAAAATCTGAAAAAATTCTAAGTAATGTACATTGGTGTGAACCGGAATAGTACAACAGGAATTTTTAATCAGATTATGTTTTTGGAAAAAAAAGCATTTTTTGCGTTTTTTTTTTTGCTAATAATGTTGAAAACTTATAGTTATATAACACACTAAACTGTAACGTGCATCTTGGTGCAATGGTTATGGTACTAGCGTTCTGCCCAAGAAAATGAGTTCGAATCCCACGAGAAGAGACAATATTATTTTTTATTTATTTTTTGCATTTTTATTTTGTTTAAATTATTTTTTCAAAAATCTAGTTATATTTTGGCAAATGTTGCATTTAATTTTTAAAAGCAACGTAAATTTAATAACCAGTGGAAATTGTTGAAATTATAATTTAATTCTGTTTGAATGTACACGAAATCAAAGGGAGGAGTTATGACTAGAAACAACCAATGAAGCCATAGGCGCAATTTTCGAAATCTTAATGAACCTTGCTATATAAAAAAAAAAATACTGCACATATTAAGAAACCTAAATAATGGTATTAGGCACTCGAATTAAAATTAACATAAAAATATTTTAACATAAAATTTGTTTTTAAAGCTCTTAGATTAAGAGATGATAAATTATTTTTAAAATATTGTTCATTTTACAGTGAATACTACAAAGCAAAATATGTCCTACACACTCAGCATTCCGCCTTCACTTAATATTTTTAGATTATATATCTATCTAAGAGGAATTTTTTCAAAATTTTATTGTACCTTGCTATATAAAAAAAAATATAGCACATATTTAGAAACTTACATAATGGTATTAGGCATTCGAATTAAAATTAACAAAAAAAAAATATTTTAACATAAAATTTGTTTTGGCATTCCAAATAATCATTATTCACTTACTAAATACCTGCGAAACCCTGAAATTTGTGAAAATTCACACTTCACATAATTTTTTTACTTATTAAATAACCTTTGAAAACCATACGAAATCACAAGCCATATTATGTGACCTTTCTAAGGCTTTCGATTGCGTCCCTCACAAAATCCTGCTGGACAAGCTTGAATGTTATGGCATTCGAGCTCCTCAAATCTTATTTTTCTAACAGGTCACAATTTGTCTCGTTTAACGACACTGAACCATCAACGAGAAATGTTGATTACGTAGTTTGTCAGGGCGGAATATTAGGACCTCTATTCTTCATCGTTTTTATTAACGACCTTCCGAATATCTTTTTCGATAACTCCGCGGATGTAATACTTTATGCGGACGATACCACAATATTAACAAGTTATACATCAGCAAAAGAGTTACTCGACATTTCAGAAACTGCCCTAGGGAAAATAAAAAACTGGTTTACTACAAACAAATTAACTCTTAATGCCAGCAAGACCCAGTAAATTATCTTTTGCCTAAACCGCAACACCGACGAAGTCTTTGAGTACGGTGATCCTATTAAATTCCTAGGAATATATATAGACGGTCAACTCAGTTGGCACCACCACTTTAGCGATTTGGCCATTTCCCTGAAAAAAACTATCTACGCTTTTGTCAGGCTCAAAACTTCGTTCTCATTTGAAACATTACGTATTTTTTATTTTGCCGCGTTCCAGTCTCGTTTGTCTTACGGTATAGTCCATTGGGGAGTAAGCTCATCGATCACCTGCATTTTCATAATCCAAAAAAGAGCCCTTAGAATTATGAATAATATCCCTTCCAGGACCCACTGCCTGGAACTTTTAAAAAAATGTAGAATCATGTCAGTGTACCGCCTATTTGTATATATCTGCTTGGTGTATATTAAAGAAAACGCAGCCCAGTTTGTCACCGTTTCCTCAAGTCATTCTTATAATGTCCGCTCTAAACACAATATTCGTCTTCCTAAGATAAGACTTGAGAAGTCAAAAAACGGTCTTTACTCGGCTGCATGTTTCTTCAATTATTTGCCTTCTGCTGTCAGAAATGTTAATAACAGGACCTTCAAGAAAAAACTTAGAGAGGTTTTTCTTGAAAACTGTCTGTACAGCACTGATGAGTACTACAGCATTGATTGGAGCAAATACTTAAAATCCTTCTCTTTTTACGTACCCATCTGGCAATTGTATTGTAATTTTAAAATTTATATTTCAAATTTATATTTCTAATAATTATGTATGATCATTGACTAGTGTAAACATGTAAAACTTGTACAAACACTAAATAAAATTATTATTATTATTATATATTATTATATGACTTATATAAAATCCTATAATGTGTTAAATTGCACAATTCACATGATTTGTATTAATTTTATAGTACAGTTAATTTATTTATTAAAGTGTCTGTTCATCTCAGTAATGTTGGGAAATTTAGATTTATTTGATATAAAACAAACATGTATAATTGAGCTCGGTTACGGCTATCGCTATCTCAATTATTTCAGGTTTTTTCCTGCATGGTTGGCTGCACTGCTCATCTGTAATGGTTAGATCTTCCTCATTTCACAAATCCTGTAATAAGCTGCTAGGAACTGGCAACTTTCTACAGCCGGAGCACCGAGCACCGTGCTATCCCCAGAACATCGTGTACGCTTGTTGAAACCACTCCATACCAATAATTATCCATTATTAATGGTAAACAGACATGCACTACATTTAATCGTACAATTGTATAATTTTATTGCATAGTTTTAGAGTCGGGAAAAGTTACATTTGAAATTGTAATTCACTGCATATTTCTATTTGTCATTTGTTTTAATTTTATAGACATTAAAGAATGTTTCTTATAATAATAATAATAATAATATATATTATGTTCAAAAAATGTTTAACATTTGTATACTCGTCAATAATACAATATGAAATTTAAATAAATATATATAAACTTTTAAAATTTAAAGGCGTCAAACAAGAGACTAATTAGGGTACCGAATATCATTCAAATCATTTGCAAGATATTCATCAGTGGAGAAAAATGTTTTGGCAGTTAAATAAGTCTTGGTTACTTTTTTAAAATAAGAGATTCTTAAATTCTTGATTTGTGTTGGAAGAACATTAAAAAAATTAATTGCAAAGTAATTTGCATTATATCTAGACCTATCCAGTCTAGTATAGGTAGGACGAATTTCGTTCTTATTTCTCGTGTCGTGCCTATGGACCGAGGAATGAGGTGAGAACTCACTAAGATTTTCACGGACGTACAGGATACAATGAAGAATGTATAGGGAAGGTAGGGTTAAGATTTTTAATTCAACAAACTACGTTTATAGTCCGATCTGTATCTTAAATTGACTAAAATACGAATTGCTCTACGAAGCGAGAATAGACGACCTGTATGAGGAGAGTGACCCCAGATCAAAAGGGCGTATGTTAACTGAGATTGGATGGACGTGAAGTAGTATGTTTTCATCACTACCAGAGATGCACACCATTTAAGGTTAAATATAAAATAGATATTCGTGCATAGTTTCTTGGCTAATTTGTTTATTTTTAGGACAAAGGTTAGCTTACAGTCAATAACAAGTCCTAGAAATGTTACCGAAACTGGGTTGTTTATCTCCTGTAAGCTTCTAGTCGAGAATACCATGTTCTGAGTCTTGTTGTCCATGGTCAACTTATTAGCAAGGAACCAATTTTGAAAGGTAGACATGGCTAAATTTTGGTCATCAATAAGTGATGAAATAGAACTGTTGCTTTGGAGGGCAGTAGTGTCATCCGTGAAGAGTATTACATCCAGGTCAGTATTAAAAAAAAAGTAAATCATTTATGAAGATTAGAAACAAAATAGGACCCAGAACTGACCCCTGAGGTACTACATGATTAATTTCTAGCATCTTGGAAGTATCGTTGTTAGAATTCACGAATATGACTGCTATACACGTTCCGTTATACTTCTCCGTTCTCAGTTAACAGGAACTTCTGTCATGACTAAAAGTGACTAATAGTGACTCTATTTTCCCCCGTTGTCAGATAATTTTCATCTGACATTAGAAAAATGACCAAAATCGGAATTTAAACCATGAGCCTAGCAGTCATGATCTACCCTATTATTATTATTTGGGGTGCCTCAGGTCTTGACAAGCGTCCACTAATCGCAGACTTCAGCAACATTTTAATACACGTCATACTAGAGACTTATGGAGCTATATAACCACGGCTGCATCCAAAACTATGGCTATATGCAAACGCGGAAATTACGCCAGATCTAGTGCCCGCATAATGCGGAGTGACCCCGAGCAACACTGCTTTCTGCATAAAAGAGGTGGCAGAAGATCAACAGGCGTGAATGGACTTCAATATGAGGCTTTCATACCACCCAAAACACCAACTATCAGAACTACAACCTTAACTGTAGACCCTGGATACAGCTTTCTAAACTCGGACAAGAGATCCATATACTTAGACCTTTTTCGTCCTCCTTGAGAGAGATATTCTTCTCAGCTGGACTTGAGAATTCAATCACAAACACCTGTTTGGTCTTGACATCTAGGAGGATTATGTTCGGCTTAGTGGCTGTAACCTCGAGGTAGGAAAGGAGTAATTCCAATAACTGAAACGTACAAAAGGAACGTACGGTATAACCGGTATTTGGTCAAACCAAAGGCATGTCTAAGATGGTAGTAGAGCACGCGGAGAGCAGCATTATGTCTAGACACGTAGTTCGGACACCGCAAGAGATGGACAAGCAGACAGAATATGCATGATGGTTCAGGATGGTGGTGGCACAACCCACAGAATGTGGACTGCGCCATTTGGACTATGTGGGGCCTGTACGTCAAAGTATTTAAAACACCATCCTGACACGCAAACACAAAACCTTCCGTTTCCGATCTCAGCAGGCTTAAGAAACGAGAACGTGAGTCCAGTGGACATTGAAAGAAAATAATTGGTAAAAGTCAAGTTAGTAACTTCTGTATTTATTATATTTTAATAAAAATAATAAGTTTTTCTTGTTGCCAATTATTTGATATATTAATGTGAGTGGGATTTATATTTGAAAAGTTAGTTTTAAAAATGTTTACTGTCAATGATAAATTGAGAAATTCAAGTAATCAAAGTTCTACAACAAATATTTATAACTCGTGCAACTAAAATTAAATGTCATTATTTACAGTTGAAACCATTAAATTGTTAAATTGTTTTCACTGAAATAAAAAGATTCCTAATTGAAAAACGTCAAACCAGACTTGCTCAAACGGTGAGACAGCTTATAGAAAACTAACAATTTAATTTTCACATATAGAGAATCTAAATTAAAAAACTCCAAATGGAAAATGTTGAGTTGGTGGGCATTCATGAGAGAACATGGAGGAGGGGTATGTCTTTAGAGGTCCCTCGGATTCAGAAATAACTATTTTATTACTTTCTCTCTTGAAATGTCCTTTTTAGGGTTTTGTAGGTATGGCCAAAAATACCTAATACCTAATAATCACTTATATGTCTGTCTCTTCGGTAAAACGGCTAGACTTATTAACGAAAAAAGTAAACTAGTCGAAATACAAATAATGAATTTTAATTTAAAGTCATAGGTCTATATCAACAAGCCCACAACCACCCGTGTATTACAGGAGGAAATTAAACGCTGCATCAACGAAATTCAGCCACATTTATGCAAAATGGTCATGGAAAATTTCGACAAAAGAGTGCGTATGTGCCAGCAATGCCGTGGAGGCCATTTGCCCGATGTGTTATTCCATAAATAACCCTATCCTATGCAGTTTATGATTCAATAAAAAAAAATAACAATCTAAAGACTAAAAACTGTATTTTATATTTAATTCAAATCTTGCGTTTATCTTGGGACACCCATTAGTATCTTGGGAAAATTAACACCATTTCCCATGGAGAAATGTCAAATCATTGATGTATGAGGATAACAAGTTAAAGAAAATATTGAAAGTCTGCATTGCTTGAAAACACGGAAGATACTCTTTGCCAAATCAACGTAGAGTTTCCTCGGCTCTGGCTACCTGCTATTGAAAATAACCTTCCTAATCCGCAAGTCACTAATTCGTTAACAACCAATCCGGTCATTAGGCTCGGAACAAGATACTTCATCCAATCACATGACCGTGGCAGTAGTTTTACTGCGCCGCCATGTCATTTTAAAAAACTTTAAAAAATTTATGTGAAGTGTGAATTTTCACACAGTTCAGGGTTTTGCAGGTATTTAGTAAGTGAATGATGATTATTTTGGATGCGAAAACAAATTTTATATTAAAATATTTTTTTTGTTAATTTTAATTTGAACGCCTAATACCATTATTTAGGTTTTTAAATATGTGCAGTATTTTTTTTTATATAGCAAGGTTCATTAAGAATTTTAAAAATTGCGCCTATGGCTTCCATTGGTTGTTATAAGTGCCGCCCCTCTGATTTCGTGTACATTGAAACAGAATTAAATTATAATTTAAACAATTTCACTGGTTATTAAATTTACGCTTTTAAAAATTAAATGCAACATTTGCCAAAATATAACTAGAATTTTGAAAAAATAATTTAAACAATATAAAAATTTAAAAAAAAAATAATATTGTCTCTTCTCGCAGGGTTCGATCCCTTTCGGATCGAGTTACTTAGGTGAAATGCCAGCGCCAAAACCACTACACCAGCATACACGTTCCAGTGTAGCGTGTTACAAAGTTATAACTTGTGTACATTATTAACCAAAAATCACAAAAAATGCGTTTTTTTCCAAAAACATAATCTGATCAAAAATTCCTGTTTTAATATTCCGGTTCACACCAATGTACATTACTTAGAATTTTTTCAGATTTTTAGTTTAAACCATCTTGGCTACAGCCTGTGGGACAAAAAAATTTTTGCACAATTTTGGCAAAAATCGCTTCAAAATAATTTATTTTGCAAAAATAAAAATTTGATCGTTAATCCACGTACTAAGGGCTTTCATTTAATAACCTACTCAGAATTAAAAAAAAAAAAAATTGTTTTCGATGAGCACATTTTTGTTTATATTTTTAGGGGGATATGTTTTTTAGATGTTTTACTATTTTTCCTATGTGCGGGTCAAAGAGTTGTATAAGCATGCCAAATTTCAACTCTCTAGCTTTAGCCGTTTGTCTACAATTTTTACCGAACAGACAGACAGACATACATACAGACAGACAGACAGACAGACGACAAAATGACGGTATAAGGGTTTTTTGGTCATACCTACAAAACCCTAAAAAGACACAAAATGAATATTAAAATCGTGGTCGTCTCTCATAATGGCAAGTAACACTGACAAAAATGATGCATGCCTTATTTTGTAGACATGATAAAACTTGTAAATAACACAGATGTGACGATGCAAGTTCAGTGAGCGCTGTATAATTTACTGGTATTGGTTTTAAACATAACCCGTCATTTCATTACTTGTCATATTATCCATTATATCATATGTAATATCAGTTTGATGAGTTCCACCTTTCAAAACCAAAATAGACCAAATTACCTGTTTGAACAGGCACAGGCCCATCATTTGACGGTACAAGTCGAGCGTATCTACAAATCTGCATTACAAGTGCAAATATTGATTCCACAATCATTAATTAGTGAGATTCTATGCAATACAGCACTGCACAACAACGCCAGTTCCATAGGTCAAGTGTTCTGTTCTCTATCTAGAACAAACTGCATGAATTATCTATATTAATTACAACTAGTCTGCTAGTTACGCGGTGTTACATGGGCCCGACTACTATTTCACAAACTATATTACACTTATTTTTCATATAATTATGAATAAGTAGCTATAAATGTCTCCCTTTATGCTGATAACGTGATATATAACTTTAATAAAAAGTTAAGATCTTGAAAAATATAATGTAAACGAGCAAGGTTAATTTTAGTTCAATTATTTAAGAATAATATCAGGACCGTATTTACATAAATGAAGCACTTAAACTCTGAACTCAAGGTATCATCTTCGGGTCGTAAACAACTAATATAGAAATTTTAACTTTGGATCTAGCAGTTTGAAATATATTTAATTTTTTAAATCGCATTAATATTGTTTAAGGAGTATTGATAGAAATATGCATTTTTGTCGAAACAGTTTATAGCATTACTTTGATTGAATATCGTTACGTAAAGCGTGAAAATGTAATATTTTAATGTAGTATTTTATTGGATTGTTTCATAAGTTCGTTCGTTTTTCTTTTCACCTTTTATTCAATAAAATATACATTCTAAAAAAAACTTAAATAAAATAACTGGGTTTTTGCGGTAGCTATGCGTAGTAGGCGTTGGAAAACAAAGTCTTTTTATTGACTGTGATGTATTATAAGTGTTAAGTCTAAATAATTTTAAAACATGGGCAGAGGCAAAGCTATTGATAAAAAAATTCGGTTAATCATTGTGAACTTAGCAAAAACAGGAAAAACCAATTCCGAAATCGGAAAATTATTAGGTTTGTCAAGATACAGTATTAGAAATATTGTAAAATTATACAAAACAAGTGGTTCAGTTGCCCCAAAGCCCCAGTACGTGAAGAAAACTACACTGACGGACAATGACAAACGTGCATTGTAAAGAATTATTAAGGATAACAGACGTGCTAACTACAGTCAATTGAGTGTACTGTAGAGCAATGTTGTTGGAAAACGTGTTTCAAGGTCTACATGTCATAAGAAAGCTTAAAAAATAGGATTTGGAACCTATAAGCTAATATTTTTTTAATCGGTCTCTTAAAGGTATATTTACAGAAATTTATAAAACTTTCTTAAGCCAAGGAAAAACCATTTTTGACGTCTAAGCAAAAGAAAAACAGGTTGAAATGGGCAAGAGAACATAAAATATGGAATTGTGAAAAGTGGAACAGCGTGCAATGCAGCGATGAGTCTAGGTTTGAAGTCTGTGTAGGGGACAACCGGAGCAGAGTTGTTCGTGAGAAACATGAAGCATATCATCCCGATTGCTTGAAAAGGAAGGTTCAATGTCTGCACGAGGTGTAGGAAAACTTTATCGATGGCATTGTTAACACAGCCAAATATTTTAGAGGAGTCTCTGTTGCCAACTATGGAACATGCATTAATCTCTGGGGAGGATTTTATTTTTCAACAAGATGGAGCCGCTTGCCATACGTCAAAAAAATCTTTGAAATGGATCCGTGATCATTCTATTCCACTTTTAGAGTCGGTTTCAAGTAGCCCAGACTTATCCCCCATTGAGACACTTTGGCACGAAATGAAAAAAACGATTGCGTATAACACCGGCTAGAACAATTCCAGAATTAAGACTAAAGCTTCAAGAAATATGGGATAATTTTACTCCTCGACAATGCCAAGACCTTGTAGATACTATGCCTAGAAGAATTAATGCCGATATAAAAATGACGAAAGGTGGCGTTACCCAGTGGTAACTTCTGAAATAGGTTTCCAAGTTAATGGCTTTACAATGGAAATATTATTTTTCTTCTTATTAATTTACTTTAATAGTTGTAAATATTAATCGTAAATGTCTAAAATGTTTAATTGAATATAAAATATTTCCTAGATTTCATAAGCTATTCGCATTCTGTTCATTGAACACCAATAAGTAAAAATTTCGTAGTTGGGCCAACTGATAGTGAACAGGGCTCGTATTCAAGCTGTGATACGGTATTACGTCTCCCCTCTACTTGTACTTCCATGGTTCCAAATGTTAAAGTGACAATAAATGGAATTTTTATTTATTTTATTTATTTAAGTTGTCACGAGCTGACTTTTTCATGGTTGAAGTGGACTTTTGCTAAACAATATGATCAAAAGCCTCATTTAAATATTAAAAGTTTAAAATTACATTTTAAACGGAGTTGGTACATTTTTATCGACTCCAACTCTAACTTACGTTAACCAAAATTGCTATTGATTCCGATTACACAATCCTGCTTGGTACACAAGTAACTATTTTTGTTTATTTTTTTATATTTTTATACCATATCGTTCGATATCGTTCACCTTTTTAGGGTTTTGTAGGTATGACCAAAAAACCCTTATACCGTCATTTTGTCGTCTGTCTGTCTGTCTGTCTGTTCGGTAAAAATTGTAGCCAAACGGCTAAACCTAGAGAGTTGAAATTTGGCATGCTTATACAACTCTTTGACCCGCACATAGGAAAAATACTAAAACATCTAAAAAACATATCCCCCTAAAAATATAAACAAATATATGCTCATCTTTAAATAAATTATTTTGAGGCGAATTTTGCCAAAATTGGAGTTTACAACAGGAGTTTTTGATCAGATTAAGTTTTCGGAAAATAACGCATTTTTCGTGTTTTTAAGTAAAATATGTAATATATTTAATCCGCTATTTAACATAATAAACGAGTGATCCTGTATAGCACAGTGGTAGCGTTGTTGCTTATTGAGTTGAAACTACTGTAAGAAACTGTGATCGAATCCCGTCAATTTTTATTTTTTCAGTTTTATTTTGCATTTTTATTTTGTTTAAATTATTTTGTCAAAATTCTAGTTTTATTTAGGTAAATGTTGTATTTTATTTTTAAAAGCGTAAATTTAATAACCAGTGGGAAGTGTTGAAATTATAATTTAATTCTATATTTGAAGGTATCAGAGGGCGAGGCTTATGATTTAAGCAACCAATAGAAGCCATAGGCGCAATTTTCAAAATCTTAATGAACCTTGCTATATGAAAAAAAATACTGCACATATTTAGAAACTTAAATAATGGTATTAGGCATTCGAATTAAAATTCATAAAAAAATATTTTGACATAAAATTTGTTTTGGCATCCCAAATAATCATTACACAGTTAATAAATCTGCGAAACCCTGAAATGTGTGAAAATTCACACTTCACATCAATTTTTTCCTATAAGCATGTATAAAGGAATGTTTTAAAACCTATATACGATGTAAATATTGGGTTATTAAGTTTTACCTAAAAGAGTAACACGGTTGATAATTCGTGATGTAATAAAACACTAACAAGTTCAGACAATTAACTTCCAGATGTCTCTATCGTATTTGGATATTTTACGAGACCTAACAAGTCATGCTCTGATTTCCTGAGCAGATATCATAACCAGTAAAACATAATTTATTTTATTCGAAAAGTTAGAGCTAGAAATAAACAGTAGAATAACTATGTTAATATTCAAGCATACATAAACACTTATGTTCTTCAAAGCTTGTTTACTGTGCACGTTAGTTCAGTGAGGAAATTGGCAGACAAAGCTCCACCACATGCTGACAGGGAACTAAGTATGGAGATCGAATATGTCAGGTCGTAAAGTTGCAGTAACATAGAACGACTACAGAGCGACTTTAACGTCTGACACTTTCAGCTTTAATTACAGACACTAACTACGGTTAATTGTCGCGGATAGGGCATCATACTTTATTGAACAAATAAAATTTATACGATTATTATTATTTAATTTAAACAGAAGACAACTCTAGATATTTTATGATGGAAATAAAATCAAAAAGTCATTAATTGTATTATGGAATACTATAAATTGGTGATTCATTAAGTGATAACTTATAATTTTATTTATGATGATTCTAAATAGCAAACTCAAACCCAAATTACACTGCTCGACAAAAACGAAACTCACAGAGTTCTTGTTGATATTATACAGTCCGCATAGCGTTTTCCAGGTCATTACTAAACACCCTCATTGCCATCTGGTGATCGTAAACTAAACCAGGACTCATCTATAAATAAAATTGAACGCCAATCATTGACAGTTCCATTGATATAATTTTGAACAAACCACAGGCATGCTACTCGATGCGATGAGAACAATAAGGGATAGGCATGATTTTTTTTTATTTTTTATTATATTCCTCTTGTTGCATATAACATAAAAAATCAGCTGTGGCCACCACAGGACCAACCGCCATCATGAAGTACTTGTATAAAATACATTCTAGCAGCAGAGTAGAAATAACTTAGCCTAATATTTTCTAACAGAGATATTATTTATCATGACCATGGAAACGTTACATATAAGTATGAAAAAATTGAGATTTCGAATTTTTTTTCGTTTTATCAAAAAATGTTGATCAACTTTTGATAAAAATCGGTTGACTAGAATTTCGAAAAATTTTACAAAAATTATTCGAAATTTTTCGTTTTATCAAAAAACGTCTCAAATAAAAGTTATTAATTATTGCTTTTATAGCAACTTTTGTTCAATAAATTTTTTCGAAATATTTTTCTGTTGTGAAATATTCACAAAAATCTTAAAATCAACACGAGTAAACTCTCATTTTTAGTCAACCGATTTTTACCAAAAGTTGATCAGCTCGTGCCATTGATGGCAGAAGCTTAAGTATGAAGTTTCATAAAAATCCTCTCAGCCGAATTTGCTCTGCACGTGTACACACACAGACGGACAGAGAGACAGACGGACAGACGGACAGACAGACAGACGGACAGACAGACCTACAGACAACTAAAAATATTGTCATCATTTTAATATCATGCTGAAAATAGTCAAAACGTTATGAAGGGACCTCAATTCGTGGAGATCCATCGAAATCTCGAAATGTCAAAATCTGTATGATCATAATACCTTCCTTATATATGTTGACGGTCGGTGAAAACAGTTTTGCATTTTTGTTTAATTTGAAGGCTTAAAAAATCATAAATGTATGTAGCGCGCGAAAACCACGTGTGACGTTATACCCTACATAAGTGTACTGCGTACAGCCTACCCAGTGTACAGCGTACAACCTACACAGTCTATCGTGAACTTATTTGCTTGTATAATTTTTATAGATTGTGTAAAGTTAGAGTGATTTTAATTAAAATAAAATTTAATTCTATAAAAACAATTTATACATGTTTACCGAATTAAAATTTATAGTAAAATATATAACCTATATTGAAGTATTTCAATTATGCCTCTAACGTTTTGTAAACATTGTAAACAATGTAGTAAAATTCTGACATCTAAATTACATAAATATTTACATTTTACAGAGTTGCAGCGTTTATTGTTTACATAAAGTTATAGAATACATAAATGATCATATGAAAAACAGACTTGTAAGTAAGTCTGTTTTTGATATGGTCGCCCAAAAAATATGTTTAAGCATCTTTTTTTGAATTACACTGTAAACTTAGTAACAGTTCTTCTGGTAACAATAGGTATCAGGATTGCAAAAGTTCGTGTCCGTGTAATAATGACTGTATTCGTGATTTGGTGAATAGTAATCCACGGATTTCGACTGAAGAGATTGCTGAGAAGTTAAATGTTGACAAATCGACAGCATTTCGCCATTTAAAAAAACTTGGCTATACCTCGAAACTCGAAATATGGGTTCCGCACATTTTGAAAGAACGGAACAAACTGAAACGTGTTTCCACTGCCGTTTCTCTCCTTGCCCGTCAACAAAATGAACCTTTCTTGGATCGAGTAATAACTGGAGATGAAAAATGGATTATGTATCACAACATAAAAAGAAAAAGAAGCTGGAAGCATGGGAGTGAACGAGCAGAATCTTTGGCAAAAGGTGAATTGTATCCAATGAAAGTGTTGTTATGTGTCTGGTGGGATGGCAGAGGAATACTTTATTTCGAGCTTCTTCCTCGTGGCAAAACAATAACTGCGGAGAAGTACTGTGAGCAACTCACCCAACTCAATGTGGAAATCCAAGCAAAACGTCCTAGTTTGGTTAATCGGAAAGGCATCATCTTTCACAACGACAACGCTAGACCACATGCCGTTCAACAGACAGTGCAAAAACTTTGGGAGTTAAATGGGAAATCCTCCAGCACCCGCCGTATTCCTCTGATCTTGCCCCTTCAGATTGTCATCTGTTTCGTTCTCTTCAAAATAATTTGAATGGCAAAAAAATTGTTTGTATGGAAGAAGTCAAAAACTACCTTACTACTTTCTTTGAAGATAAACCACCCAGTTTTTACAAAGAAGGAATTCAAAAACTTGTAAAACGTTGGGAGACAGTTATAGAAAATGATGAGGAGTACATTATTGATTAATAGAAATGTTTTTCCACGAAAATGTGTTTTATTTAATTTAATTTCAAATCGGGCACGAATTTTTGCAATCACCTGATATATAAATTTATGCTTAAAAATATTGGTATCAACAAGAAAAAAAAATTCTTGTATTTTGTAAAATTTAAATAAGGATAAATCTGATGGTATCGTAAAACATCATGTACATCTTATACAATTTTTGGGTGTTACCATTTTTAATAATTTGGCGCCAGTCATCTCAACTAAACTTTGATAATATTTTTTTGCGAGAAATGAAGATGCTTCATTGACGAGTCGCTGATGGTAACACACGTACGGTATGGTATTCTGCCTTCCGGTATTGGTAAGTACCAGTATATTATTGATATGGGAAATAGAAACGTGCCATTCAGGGAGAGATATTCCTCTGTCTTCCGATTTCACTTAATGCAAAGCAATTAGATAAAAACACGTCTTGACTTCCAATAACTCACATGAAAGTTTTATCGGCCGCACGATCATAACATCTCACACAAGTGTCATTTATAATTATTATTGGATATAACTACAGTTTATACACGAAAAGTGAATTAGCTTATAAATATTGTTGATCTATAGAAATGGTTTCCAATCATTTTGTCTAAGGGACATGTAATATTGCTGGGCGAAAAAGGTTGCTGAGCATTGTTATATTAGATAGTCTTTAAACCTGATATTGGGTCACCATGGCGTAGTGGTTAGTGTAGCGATGCACTGGCTTCTAGGCCATGAGGGCTCGGGTTCGAATCCCGGTTATGGCATGGATTTTTCAAAAATAAATTCATCCCTGGATAATGGCCAGAGTAGCTAAGTCCAAAAATTAAAAAAAAAAAACCTGATATTCAACAGAACAAGATGAAGGATGTACAGGAGTGACCATAAGTTAAAAAAAATAAAAAAAAAAAAAAACCTGATATTCAACAGAACAAGATGCAGGATGTACAGGAGTGTACAGGAGTGAAACTATAATTTTATTAATAAAAATTAAATTATTATCAATAAATGTTTGTTTTGTTAAATTGTATGTAATTCAAAAGCAAACAAAAAAGGTTTTCAACAATAAGAATAGACTTTTTAAGGTTTTGTAGGTATGACCAAAAAACCGTCATTTTGTCGTATGTCTGTCTGTCTGTCTGTCTGTTCCCTAAAAATTGTAGCCAAACGGCTAAACCTAGAGAATTGAAATTTGGCATGCTTATAAAACTCTTTGACCCGCTTATAGGAAAAATACTAAAATATCTAAAAAACATATCCCCCTAAAAATATAAACAAATATGTGCCCATCAAAAAATTTTTTTTTTTAAATTTCTGAATAGGGTATCAAATGAAAGCCCTTAGTACGTGGATAACGATCAAAATTTTATTTTTGCAAAATAAATTATTTTGACGCGATTTTTGCCAAAAATGTGCAAAAAAAAATTTGTCCCACACCTGTAGCCCAGATGGTTTAAACTAAAAATCTGAAAAAATTCTAAGTAATGTACATTGGTGTGAACCGGAATAGTTCAACAGGAATTTTTGATCAGATTATGTTTTCAGAAAATAACACATTTTTTGTGTTTTTAACTAAAATATGTTAAATATTTAATTCGCTATGTAACACAGTAGATAAGTAAGCGTTCATAGCGTTGTGCGTTTCGTCTTTTCTTTGTTATTTGCAAACTAGAGTTCGAATCCTGTCAATTTTAAGCTGAAAAAATCTGAAAAAATTCTAATTAATGTACATTGGTGTGAACTGGAATAGTATCACACATTTCAGGGTTTCGCAGGTATTTAGTAACTGAATAATGATTATTTGGGATGTCAAAACAAATTTTATGTCAAAATATTTTTTTATGAATTTTAATTCGAATGCCTAATACGATTATTTAAGTTTCTAAATATGTGCATTATTTTTTTTTATATAGCAACTTTCATTAAGATTTTGAAAATTGCGCCTATGGCTTCCATTAGTTGCTTAAAGCCCCGCCCTCTGATTTCGTATACATTCAAACATAGAATTAAATTATAATTTCAACACTTCCCACTGGTTATTAAATTTACGCTTTTAAAAATGCAACATTTACCAAAATATAACTAGAATTTTGACAAAATAATTTAAACAATATAAAAATGCAAAAAAAAAACAGAAAAATTAAAATTGACAGGAATTGAACTCTAGTTTGCAAATTATAAAGAAACGACGAAACGCACTACGCTACGAGCGCTTACTTATCTACTGTGTTACATAGCGAATTAAATATTTAACATATTTTTGTTAAAAACTCAAAAAATGCGTTATTTTCCGAAATCATAATCTGATCAAAAATTCCTGTTGTACTATTCCGGTTCACACCAATCTTCATTACTTAGAATTTTTTCAGATTTATAGATTACGCCCTCTGGCTTACAGGATGTGGGACAAATAAATTTTTGCTTTTTTAGGTTTTTTAGATATTATAGTATTTTTTTTTATGTGCGGGTCAAAGAGTTGTATAAGCATGCCAAATTTCAACTCTCTAGGTTTAGCCGCTTGGCTAAAATTTTTACCGAACAGACAGACAGACTACAAAATGACGATATAAGGGTTTTTGGTCATACCTACAAAACCCTAAAAATATTATGTACCTATTGTGATTTTGTGCACCATAGCATGCTGGGGGCACTGCCCCAGGTTCTATATAGTGGTGAAGAGTGGCGTAGCCGGACTGGAGCCCCTAGTATATTGATAATAATTTAATTTTTATTAAGAATAATAATTTCATATTTATGGTCATCACTGTATGTAAATTAGACAAAAATATAATCAATCCAATAAAAGAGAAAGCGAGATTTTTCAGTTTGCAAATTTTGATATTAGTCTTCTCTTTCATACAATAATAAAATAATAGTTTTCAAAGCATAGTAGCGACACAGATCTTGTAGGACAAAAATAATCAATTTTCGTTATCTTAACCTCCGATATTATACGAAAACTACTTGGAAAACTTAATATTTCAATATTATTATCCCTGTGTATACTAGTTTTATCTTCAATATTAATTAAGCGAGGCTGACTCGTCCCTTGACTTGAAAAACACAATCAGAAATTGACCATTTGGAAGTAAAATCAACGATAACTGAACCCGTAGGCTGTGTTTTATAAGCAATCGTCTAACCATGGAGCCACAACTCTAAATGTGTGAATATATCCATTGCAACAATACTAAGTTTCATTTGTAATGAAGTAAAACAAAATTTAATGTTGTATAATAAAATGTCTGTATTTGTCATCCCGGTAATGTCTTTTTAGCGCAGCTGTATTGAAATAATTTGTAGCAGAGTACTGTGATATGAATGTTGTTGTAAAGCTCTGATTTGCATCAGTGATGTCATAAGCTTGTTTATAACCGGAATGAAATCATCTGGAACAAGATGTGTGGCTGGCGCTTAAAATGTTGTAAACACAATTATATGTCAGCTACATCTAACGGTGCAGCGCATTACTAAACCCCGTGCACCTTCATTTACATATGTACACATATCAAGTACGATTCTACCAGACGAGATGTGTCTTTATCACTTATTACCACATGCTGCTTTATACTGGCATATTAGATTGCATCTTCGCTCTAGCACACTCTTAACTCAAATGTAACAAAACTCTTTGGTTACAATTTTAGTAATTTGTAACATTGCTAAAATGTAGATAGAATAATATCTCCAAATACAATGGAACCTTGAACTTAGAACACAATCCATTCTAAGCATTGGTTTGACATTCGAATTAAAATTTCTCCATAAAAAATTATGTAAATTGAATTAATCCGTTCTAGACTCCCAAAACCCGTTATAAATCATTTTAAGTTGCTAAGTCAAAATTTTCTTTCGGAATACCTTCAAAATAAGCATGAATTGTACCATCAAACTTTTCATCAGACGAAAATTTTCCACCTGTCAGTGTCTGAACTTTTAGGATTTTATTTTAGTACTAGGTTATTACCCGTCAACAATGACGGATTTATAATATAAAAATTTCAATTGTTTGTATGTGTATTTGGTTTTATATTTTAACGTATCCTAATTTCGTCGCCAGTCTGCGAATCATGGGGCAGGATATCACCAGTTAACTAATCACGGGAGAGGGCGTCACCTGTCAGCCAATCAAGAAACAGGGTGTCCCCAGTTAGCCAATCACGAGAACTTTAGAAAAATTGACGTTATAATGTTACCGACACTACATACAGACACATGCTAATTATATAGTTAGATTATTTATTCATTAACTATTTAAGATGAGGAAACGATTCAATTTTACGTAGTACATTACATTTATATTGTTAAAACTAAAAATAATTTGAAAATTGAATTTATGCCTACGAAAATGTATGTAATTATATTCATAGATACTTAGAGAATAAATATGCAAAATATTGTTCATATCGGTCAAAGGATATAGGAGTCTCTTGTTTATGCCTACAAAACCCTAGACATTTATGTATGTAATTATATTTGTAGATTCTTAGAGAATATATCTGCAAAATATTGTTCATATTGGTCAAAGGATATAGCAGTGTCTAGAGTTTCTTATTTATGCCTACGAAACCCTAGACATTTCTGTAAATAATTATAATTGTAGATTCTAAGAAAATAAATCTGCAAAATATTTTTCATATTGGTCGAAGGATATAGCAGTGTATATAGTTTCTTGTTTATGCCTACAAAACCTTAGACATTTCTATATGTTATTTTATTCGCAGTTTCTTAGAGAATAAATCTGCAAAATATTGTTGATATCAGTCAAATGATATAGGAGTATCTAGAGTTTCTTTTTTATGCCGATGAAATCCTACAAATTTCTATATGTTATTATATTAGTAGATTCTTACAGAATAAATCTGCAAAATATCTGTCAATCAAGTCAAACTGGGAACACCTGTTTCCCAGTTAGCCAATCACGAGAACCTTAGGAAAAATGACGTCACAGTGTTACGAAATCACTAAAACACGGTAGCTAATTATATATGTACGATGTTCAAAGTAGTTCCTTTGTAATTCAAAACCCTTGAAAATGGCAAAAAATCGAAAAAATCGTAAGGGGTAGAACGTGAATATTAAGCAAAAATTTTTGTCTCCGATTTTATTGAAAATTAGTACAAATATGTATTTTTGGTCATAGATCAACAAACATCCATTTTGAAGTTTGGGCAAAAATTTTGGAATTATTGGCGAAAAACTGACCCAAATCGGCTCTAACTCAAAAACTAGGAAAGTATGATTTTTTTAAATATTTTTTTCATAATCCTCACCCTAAAATTAGTTTAAAACAATATTTTGGCTAAAATTAGAGTTAAATTTTTTTTGACCAAATTCAAATTTTAGTAGAAAAAAAAATTGAATTATGTTGTTAAATTGGTATACTTATATATTTTTAGCTTTAGATCACAAATATATGGTCAATTTTGAGTTAAGGTCTAAAATTTTGTCATTTGCAGCCAAAAAAATTAAAAAAAAACAGTCCACAATAAGGCTCAGAGCCGATGAAATGTTAGCCTGCTTCCTTTTTTAAACTATCTTTATAAACTAATACTTACTTCTTATCTACATCAGCAATTCCCAAATTGTGCACCGCGGAAATATTCCAATATTCCTCCAATTGCGTTAGTTAAGTGGGAAACAGAATGCAACGAGTTCTACGGCGTTTGGACGGCGCTATCTGTTAGAGGAAAGTTAAAACCAAGCTGTCGTACGCAAGTGCACAGAATGTGTAACGTCCTAGCGGCATTCGATACTGAATGTTCGTCAACTTCCAACTTTTGAAGCTTGAACGTTGAACGTTGACGCAGAACACCTAACCTCAGTTTTTACTGAATGGTTAAGTGTTTGTATGTATAAATAACTTGCATACAACATAAATAACATCACACACAAGTCTTCATCATCCATTATACTTTTAATAAAAGAAAGCGCACGTATAAACACAGATATAGGTTGTCACGTGACACTTTGACGGCGTTAAAAATGATTGCATTATGTGCAGGCGAAAATTCAACGGCGTTCTCAACGGCGCCAACGCAACGCCGTCGCAAATGACGGCGCGCTGTGCATTCTGTTCCAGGCTTTAGGCCAATGTTTTGACATGGGACGCCGCAGAATATTCTGATACACTAATGGCGACGGGACCGAAAAGTTTGAGAACCACTGGTCTAGTATAATTTTGATTTAAGGTAGATGGGCATACGCTTGTCCAATTAAATGTCAGTGACTTTCCATATTAGTAAGGTGACCATTCGTACTGGTTTTACCAGTACTGTACTGTTTTTTTGTCATTGGTCCTGGTTAGTCGTGAAATATAACCAGTACAGTTTAGCGACACAAAATCAAAAATAATTTTTCAAAAGATCGAGTAATCGTTCCACCTTTCAGTACGCGCCTAAATTTAAACACAAAATACGGTTCAGCAGTGTAGCGGCCTTTTCAAAATTACTTTCTTAATCTACAATATATATAAAAGAAGTACATTTTATTTTTTCACTTAAAGGCAAAAAAATTAAGCTTACTCTGCAATATTTTTTTAATATATATTCTACGATAGCCAATTTTCTTCATGCTGACTGAGCAGGCGCGCTCCTAGAAAAATTAACTGAGAGGGGGGTCTATTTCTAAAAAATTATCCGATAAATAATATAAAATTTATTATTGCCTCTTTACGGGGAGGGGTGGTCTTATATGTTAATTACATTTTGAATATGATTTGTTTTTTATCAACTTAGTTTTTATTAAGTATATGATTTTTTAGTTCCTGATGAGGGGGGGGGTCAGGACCCAAGGACCCCTCTCCTATTGCACGCGCCTGTACTTGGGCTATTTTAAATGTCTTGGTTTGATATTTGACAAAAAATGGTCACCTTAATACAAGGTGTTTCAAAAGAAATTTTATATTTATTTAGCTTACTGCGTGAACGCAACGTATCCGAGGGGCGCGGGGGTTATGTCAATCGGTAGTCTGGCTCTTGGGAATTCAGTTGCTATGGAGCGTTTCTCGGGAGCAGACCGCGCGTTATGCGTGCGAGAGTTTTAAAAAAACGGTGATTCGGCGACTGTAGCGCGTAGAAAATTCTGCAGTATTCGAGGTTTTCGCCACTTAAATGATGCGCCAAGCATTCCTCTCATTCGACATTGGGTTAAAAAGTTTGAAGAGACTGGTACAACGCTGGATAAATCAAAATCCGGGCGACCTAGGTCATCAAGAACGGTAGAAAACGTGGAGAATGTTAATCAGTCTGTTCGTGACGACCCGAACCTTTCAATTCGGAAGCGCGCAAGTGCTTTAAATGTGCAAAGATCATCATTACATCGTATTATGCACAAAGACCTAAAGCTGCACCCCTACAAAATTCAATTGGTGCAAGAATTAAAGCCCCAAGATGCCAGTCAGAGGCTTAATTTCGTAAATCAGGTGATTGAGCGATTTTCAACGTTTACCAACATTTTGTTTTCGGATGAAGCTCATTTTCATCTTAATGGCCACGTAAATAAGCAGAACTGCCGCTACTGGAGTGCAACGAATCCGAAACGCAAACATCAGAAACCCCTACATTCGCCTAAAGTGACCGTATGGGCTGCGATGTCGGCGCGAGGAATTATCGGCCCTTACTTTTTTGAAGACGAAAGGGCGCGTGCAGTTACAGTGAATTCAGAGCGTTATGTGGAGATGTTAGACAACTTCTTGGTACCTGAACTGCAAAACTTTCCTGGCTATAACCAAAGAACATGGTTCCAACAGGACGGAGCAACTTCACACACGTCCAATATGTCTCTGCCACGTGTTCGTGAAATTTTCTCAGGCAAATTGATCTCCCGGAGAGGTGACATAAATTGGGCTCCACGCAGTCCAGATTTAACCCTTATGGACTTTTTCCTATGGGGTTATCTTAAATCTAAAGTTTACGCCAATAAACCGACTTCACTGGCACATTTGAAAGAAAATGTCCGTCACGAAATGGCAGCCATCCCTGAGTCCACCTGCCGAGACGCTAGAAGTAATTTTACTGTTCGATTAAATGAGTGCCGAGAACACGAGGGTCTACATTTAGACGATATTATTTTTAAGAAATAAATCCCCAAAAAGTATATTTTAATAATTAATAAACATTTTTTCTATATACGGCTTACTTTTTTTTTAATCGATCCACTAAATATAAAATTTCTTTTGAGACACCTGTATTAGCCAAGCCGAGTTTATACATGTTCGCATCTCATCTATATTATTTGAAACCTAAAGACAAATTGTAGTTCTAATAGTTCCATAACAGCAACTATCAAAACACAAAACAAAGATATCCACGATGAAGATATCAAACAGATTATGTTATAATATGTATGTTGCGCAAGCTTCCTGATTACAAAGTAACACATAACACACACACACAGTGTGTGGTTGTGTAGGTCTGGATCTAAAGTCTGGCGTTCAATTTATGGTTCCGTGGTTTAATAGGACGGTTTTAAAGTACACAACACACCACCAACATCACTACTCTATAACAACGTAATTAACAGAATATATTCACTGAAATTTATTTCAAGGTCCACATTTACATACGGTGAAATTTAATGGTGTTAAGATATAACTTTACTGAATTACAATTCAGACATTAACATGTGTTTTGTTAACTAGTCAAAATATCTTGGTTTTTGATCAATCAACAAGATATTTCCTTTCAGGTAAATGTATGTTCAGTCATCTTGCATAAATCGTTTCTTGCACGTAGCGTTTCCTCCACGGAAAATATTATCTAGAACTTTCTAGGGTTTTGTAGGTATGGCCACCAAAAATATTTATAACGTGACTCATGTTTCTGTCTGTCTGTCTGTCTGTCTGTCTATCTGTCTGTCTGTCTGTCTGTCTGTCTGTCTGTCTGTCTGTGTGTTTGTACGGGAAAATTGTAGCTAAACGGTTGAACAATGAGAGTTGAAACTTGGCATTCTTGTACAACTCTTACCCACATATAGAAAAAATATTGAAAATTCAAAAAATACATGTGAGATAAATATAAATAAATTTTTTTAATAATTAATGTTTTTAAAAATAGTTGAGTGGAATCTCAAATGAAACCTCTTAACGAGTAATAAAGCAATTTTTTTTTAAATATTTTTTTTTATGAGATTCTCCTCAAAAATATGTCAAAAAACTTTTGCCCCAACCCTATATCCCAGAGGATTTAATCTAAAAATATGAAAAAAAAATCTCACTAATGTACATTGATGGAAACCGGAATAGCTCAACAGGAATTTTTGAATCAATCTGTTTTTTAATACAAACAAAAAAATCAATTTTTTTGTGAAAATTTTGATGTATGTAATCATTTGAAAACTCTTAAAACCTAGAATAAGGAACTGAGAAAACCCAGAGGGATTATACTAAACATCTAAAAAAAATCCAAGTAATGTAAATTGATTTGAACTGGAAACATATGAAAGATATTTTTCATAAATATACATTTTTGGAATATATCCAGTATTTATCTTCTGGAAAAAAATAATTATTTTTTTTATTCATGGCTAAATTATGGCTAATATTGTTAGACATTTATGGCTAAACTAGTGTATGTCTTATTTTGAAATTTATAATGTAATAAAAAAAATTACATTTGAGAATCGAGTTCATGTGTTTAAGCTCCGCCTACTTCTACGTCTTGTTTCAACATATTATTCGAATTATTTTAGTTTTTTTTTTTAAGTTACCAAACAGAATTAAATCATTTATTGTAGTGATATATTAATAAATCAAATGCAATTTATCAATACATTTCTTATTAATTTAATGAAAACTGAAATACGAAATAAATGCAGAAAAAGTCGCTGGAGTTTTTTAGTTTAAATTTTATCGTAGCCAGATTTTTCTAGATTATTTAAATTATTTTTAAAAAATCAGCTGTGGCCACCACAGGACCGACCGCCATCATAAAGTACTTGTATAAAATACATTCAGCAGCAGAGTAGAAATAACTTGGCCTAATATTTTCTAACAGAGATATTATTTATCATAAACATGGAAACGTTACATATAAGTATGAAAAAATTGAGCCGTTTTATCAAAAAACGTCTCAAATAAAAGTTATTAGTTATTGCATTTATAGCAACTTTTGTTAAATAAATTTTTTCGAAATATTTTTCTGTTGCTAAATATTCGCAAAAATCTTAAAATCGACACGAGTAAACTCCCATTTTTAGTCAACCTATTTTTACCAAAAGTTGATCAAATGGCACATTGATGGCAGAAGCTTAAATATGAAGTCTCATAAAAATCCTTTCAGCCGAATTTGCTCTGCACGTGTACATAAACAGACAGACGGACGGACGGACAGACAGACAGACGGACGGACAGACAAACAGACCGACAGACATCATGCTAAAAATAGTCAAAACGTTATGTAGGGACCTCAATTCGTGGAGATCCATCGAAATCTCGAAACGTCAAAATCGGTATGATCACAATACCTCCCTTATATATGTTGGCGGTCGGTAAATATAGAGCTTTCAAAAAATTATATCGCGAGGTGTAAATAAACAAATATGCCAAAAAAAAAACGATGTTATTTAAAAGTGGAGAATCAAATGAAACATCTTGATGATGTGTGGAATCAATAAAAACAATCGAACATTTGTATTTTTTTTTTTTTTTGTATAATAATTGTAAAAAGTAATAGTTTTTTTTTTTTCGAAATAGTCAAATAGTTTATTTTACAGATATTTTGTTTCTTTTTTTATTGTTTTCAAAGCTTGCTACGTTCAATTTTGTAAAACTTATGTTGATTATTATTTTGTAAATAAATGGTCGCCATTTTGAAATGGGTAACATAAAAATATGACTTTTGGTGTCATTGTAAAGCTAATTTAATGTTATTTGAGGAAAAAAATATAAAATTATCGATTCCCTATGCTAGATCAAAAGTTGACATCATTTCCGATGAAACCGGAAGTGCCTCAGAATTCTTATAGTAACCTTTAGATGGGCCTTTTTGTCTAGTGTAACTTTTGTTCTGAAGATTTTTTGTATCTTTACAAATAAAGGAGATTTTCGGGGTGCCCCGTATCAAACAAACACCCTGTATAATTAGGCTGGCAAATTTTGGCATCTATCTTTTATCTAATCCAAGACTTTATATATTTAGGTTAGTTGTTAGGGTATTTATCCATTTGAGAATAAATTCTAGATTCTAATTATGTTTTGTTTGTTATTTGTCTACTAGTCTAGTCATAACAATATCTTCAGAGAGCAATTAGTATGTCTGATTATTTACAATGAATTACTGAAATTGTAATTCATGAGTTAAATATTTACATATAATCATTCCATTTCGTGTGGAAAGATGTGAAAATCAAATGTATTGTGAAAATTATTCCACAAATTAACATATAATGAATAAATTACCTTGAAAATAATGCGCAAGAAATACGCATGTAAAGTTATGTATTTCTCTAAAGTACCTCTAAATAGCCGCGTCTTTCTACAATAATTTCACTACAGCCTTTCTTACACATGTTTAATACTTATGTTTAAACCAGTGCTTCTAAAAATACTTGGCGACAAAAAGTTTGCGTCCTGAACCAGTGTTGATAGTATAAAGAAAATACTTAAAAATCAACGATAGAGGCAATTCTTTCGCCCATACGCTTCAACATCGTCTTAGATGACGTATTGAGAAGGAGTATCGGAACTGGAGACGGAATTTGCTGGACTTTAACTTCCCACCTGGCAGATTTGGAGTATGCAGATGACATTTGCCTTCTGTCTTACACTTTCGACAACATGAGTGCAATACTAGATTCTCTCGTAAAGGAGGTGCCATCGTTAGACCTCGCATTCAACATTAAAAAGACGAAATCATGGCGATTAGACTCCACTCAAGTTCCACAAGTTCTGCATTAACGATCGCCTTATTGAAGACGTCCAAATCTTTACTTATCTCGAAAGCATTGTCTCATGCAAATCTGGAGAGGCACCGAAGAGAACCAGTTTCGAAATATTTGAAATAAAATATTTCGAAACTAATCAGCTGGATCTAGTTGTATCATTTATGTCCGCAACCCATACAACCTTCTCCACATACTTCTAATAATCTTATAACCGTTTGACACTATAGACATCATCGTACATATATAATTAGCTACCGTGTGCTAGTGATTTCGTAACACTGTGACGTCATTTTTTCTAAGGTTCTCGTGATTGGCTAACTGGGAAACAGGGTTTTCCCAGTTTGACTTGATTAACAGATGTTTTGCAGATTTATTCTCTAAGAATCTACTAATATAATTACATATAGAAATTTGTATGATTTCGTATGCATAAACAAGAAACTCTAGATACTCCTATATCATTTGACTGATATCAACAATATTTTGCAGATTTATTCTCTAAGAAACTGCGAATAAAATAACATATAAAAATGTCTAGGGTTTCGTAGGCATAAACAAGAAACTATATACACTGCTATATCCTTCGACCAATATGAATAATATTTTGCAGATTTATTTTCTTAGTATCTACAAATATAATTATTTACAGAAATGTCTAGGGTTTCATAGGCATAAATAAGAAACTCTAGACACTGCTATATCCTTTGACCAATATGAACAATATTTTGCAGATATATTCTCTAAGAATCTACAAATATAATTACATACATAAATGTCTAGAGTTTTGTAGGCATAAACAAGAGACTCCTATATCCTTTGACCGATATGAACAATATTTTGTAGGTTTATTCTTTAAGAATCTGCGGATAAAATAACATACAGAAATATCTATGGTTTCGTAGGTATAAATAAGAAACTCTACACACTCCTATATTCTTTGATCGATATGAAAAACATTTTGCAAATTTATTCTCTAAAAATCTGCGGATAAAACATCGTATAGAAATATCTAGAGTTTTTTAGGCATAAATAAGAAACTGTAGACACTTCTATATTCTTTTAACGATATGAAAAATATTTTGCAGATTTATTATTTAAAAATCTGCGGATAAAATAACCTATAGAAATGTATAGGGTTTCGTGGGCATAAACAAGAAACCCTAGAGTACTCCTATATCCTTTGACCGATATAAACAATATTTGGCAGATTTATTCTCTAGGAATCTACGAATATAATTGCATGCATAAATGCCTAGGGTTTCATAGCCATAAACAAAAGACTTTAGATACTCCTGTTTCCTTTGACCGGTATGAACAATATTTTGCACATTTAATATCTAAGAATCTAAAAATATAATTACATAAATAAATGTCTAGGGTTTCGTAGGCATAAACAAGAGACTGTAGATACTTCTGTTTCCTTCGACCGATATGAACAATATTTTGCAGATTTATTCTCTAATAAACTGTGGATAAAATTTTATATATAAATGTTTTGGGTTTCGTAGGCATAAACGAGAAACTCAAGCCTATATCCTTATCCATATAGACAAGCCTATATCCTTTAACCGATATGAACAATGTTTTGCAGATTTATTCTCTAAGTATCTACGAATATAATTACATATAGAAATGTCTAGGATTTCGTAGGCATAAATTAACGTTTCAAATTATTTTTAGTTTTAACAATATAAATGCAATGTACTAAGTAAAATTGAATCGTTTCCTCATCTTAAAAAGTTCATGAATAAATAATCTAACTATATAATTAGCATGTGTCTGTATGTAGTGTCGGTAACATTATGACGTCAATTTTTCTAAAGTTCTCGTGATTGGCTAACTGGGGACACCCTGTTTCTTGATTGGCTGACAGGTGACGCCCTCTCCCGTGATTAGCTAATTGGTGATATCCTGTCCCATGATTCGCAGACTGGCGACGAAATTAGGATATATATAGATACGTTAAAAAATAAAACCAAATACACATACAAACCAGTGGCGAAGGGAAACCTCCGCTAGACTTGCCCTCCCATAAAAAAATATTTAAAAATAAAATGTAAATTTAAAAAAAAAAAATAATAATATTTAGATAAATCTTCAAAAATACATCAAATTATGTTCTATACAAATTTTTGTCCAAGGCTTGCTTTACTAGTTACGAATTAATTATCATGACCATGGAAACGTTACATATAAGTATAAAAAAATTGAGACTTAGAAAAATTTTAAATAATTTTACAAAAGAAATTTTTCGTTTTATCAAAAAACGTCTCAAATAAAAGTTATTAGTTATTGCATTTATAGTAACTTTTGTTCAATAAATTTTTTCGAAATATTTTTCTGTTGCTAAATATTCGCAAAAATCTTAAAATCGACACGAGTAAACTCCCATTTCTAGTCAACCGATTTTCATAAAAAACAATAAGGTTCTTCCCATTTAACAGGAGAATTTTGTAGTACCAGAACGAACTCTTTAAGTTAAACCGTTTTTGAGTTATCGTGTATACACACAGACAGACAGACAGACAGACAGACACACACACACACACACACACACACACATACGGACGGCACTTCGAAAATAGATTTTTTGGATTCCCTGGACCATGAAACGTGGTCATCCGTCAAAATCTCGACATCGAAAATTTTCGCGATTACAATACTTGCCCCTTATATATTAAGGTCGGGCAAGTAAAAATTGAAATTTTTATATTATAAATCCGTCATTTTTGACGGGTAATAACCTAGTTTTATAATAATCGTTTTATATATTTTTTTAACTTAAACAACCAGTTCGAGCAAGTCTGATTGAGTCAATCCCCTGCCTAAGTTCGAACCGGGATTAAAAGCCTAGATATTTATAATGTTGTCCAACTCGTGAATTACCTCAAAACTATTCGCAATCGCAAAAAATATATCCTGTTCATTTTAAAAACTGATTTAAAACAAAAATCCTTCTTAAGTTTCCAATTAAAAATTAACAAAACAACAATTTCTTTTTAATCTAAAAATTAATGAAAAAGCGAATGTATCCATCGAAGCTTTTCATTGGGATTGTTTATAGTGAGATATAGATTTAATTACATTAGTACTGGTGCCATAGGAAAGGACTGTATTGAGAAATTAATTAACTTCGTACATAGACAATCATCAGTTGGCCGGTTTGAGCTTTCAATTCTCGTTCAGAGCACCGAACTCGGCGAGGGTCATGTAACGCGTTCATCTGATCTCGAATGAAGACTATTTCAATCATAATTGAATGTTGCACCTTACATTTATCTATCTGAAAAGCAATTTCAGTTGTATTATTGCGAAAATTGTTTCTTGATTGATAGTTAACTGGATTATATTGATTTTTTATTGGAATGAAAAATTTTAATTAAAATAGATGACTCATTCTACAAGAGATTCTACAATAGTTATGCACGAATATATCATCATCAACAAATTTTAACCATCATCGGTGATGTTGAATTGACTTTAAAAATAGACGCAAAAATGTTCACCGTCCAGAACCACATGTACTAGACCTTATTCATTAATATCGGGCACAAAGAAGGTATGCATAGGGATGGGAATTTATTTTTGAATATCGATATATGCGCGATTCGATATATCGTAAGTGTGATATCGATATTCGATATATATCGAAGTAAAAATATCGATATTTTCGATATATCGAAATATTAACACGTAACATGTAAGATATATAAATAACAGTTTTTTTTTTGTTGGCTTGGCGGGAAAAGAAGTCGCTAATTGACAGACAATCACTTTTGGTACTCACCCAGCTACCAACCAACTTTCTAATATTTTCCTAGTTAACTGTTCTCTTAATTAAATATATATATATATATGCTGTCCACTTTTGTAAGGACAAACCAGATCTTTTTGGTTACTTTTATAGTGTATTATGGACTTTAAATGTCAATCAAATATATTCCTTACGTTGTAAAACCGACTTATTGGTTTTACAGATTTATTGGTTCGACAGATTTGTTGGTTATGATCATTATTAAGAACATTTTCAGATCAGGTTAAGACATTTTTTATAATTTTTTAATCAAATTGCAAATTATAAAATCAAAATTTCGTCTTACAGGCCATTCCAAGCGATTAGGCGGAACTAAATGGAAATTTCGTTATTTTAGGTTGTCACGAAAACGGACCTTGCTTGGATTATTTCATGTTTCAGTTTTGGTATGGGAAAATTTTAAATTCCAACAGTGAAACCACGGAAACAAATGGCATATGTCAAATATTTTAATACATTTTTCCATATTTAACTTAAATAAACGGGAAATTTTTGTTAAGAATGACAAAAAATTAAAATGCAATGAAAAGGACATTTTATAATGACATTCAATTTAATCTAGAATTTGCAATGTGAGTATGATTTACAAAGCTTAAACAAAATGACCAAAAGTCCGAATTAATAGATAAAAATTACTAGATTTAAAAATCTAGTTTTGCCTAAACGTATGGAATAGCCTGTAGTTTGTTTTTACAAAAGTGAACAGCATATATTGAAATGTAAAAAATATACAAGAATACGATATTTTGTGCGAATATCGATATTTTGCGCGATATATCGCATTTCAAATATCGATATATTTTTCTAAAGTATCGATATTTTCGAAATATCGATATATCGTTCCCATCCCTAGGTATGCAGCATCGCACGATTTTATTTATTAGTTACAATAACAGCATTCACTATATTTCAAAAAAAAAAAGTCGCTGTAGCGATGACGGTAGCGAAAAATGCAAATAATACAGTCACTCAAAAAGGGTGAAGATTAAATCCTTAATTAGGTATGACATAAGGTATGAAAACATTGTTAAGGTATAAAAAGTCCTGCCTATTTTTAAGAAAGGTGACACTGACAACCTCAACAACTACAGACTCATATCAATACTACCTATATTTTCCAAAATTTTTGAAAGCATTCTCTATAAACAAATAATTCAACACTTCACGAATCATAATTTATTTTCCAATAGTCAATATGGTTTCAGAAGCAACCTAAGCACAACCCATGCAATTTTAGAATTATTTAACTGTACATCTGACGCACTCGAAACAGGCGAATATTGTCTCAGTACTTTTCTTGACCTAAGCAAAGCCTTTGATTCTATTTCTCACAACATTTTACTAGACAAACTTTCCCTTTTCAACAGAAAACAGAATACTCAAATCAAAAGCTAAAGAATTTGAGATAAAGTTAGATAACATAGACCAAAATATGAGAGCAAAGACTCTTGAAATACACGGAGTGCCATTGAAAGAAAATGAGAGAGCTATAGATGTTGTCAAAAGTGTATCTGCGGCATTAAATTTCAATTTACATGAAAATATGATAGACTCATGTCATATTGTTCGTGGGAATCCTGTAAAACAGATGACGAGTAGAAGAATGATACAAGTAAATTTTATTAAATTAGAGGACAAAGAAGAAATGATGAGGTTGAGAAGAATAAAAAGAAATTTATCCACGAGGCACATGAATTTACCTGACGATAGTCCCGTTTACATAAACGAAAGTCTAACTTACTCCAGAAGACAACTACTTAAGGATGCCAAAGAAATAAAAAAAGACAAGAAATATAAATATTTATGGATCCGTAATGGTAAAATTTTAATGAGGAAGGATGACGGTACTCCAGCCATCGTCCTCAGTCATAAGGATGATCTTCAAGGACTTCAATGATGAGTACTGTACGTAATAATTTAGGACTATACATAGTCCATCAAAATATTAGAAGTTTAAGGAGTAATTTTAATATATTCTTGTTCAAATTGCATAAATTAAAACAACGTCCAAATATTATAATCCTGACTGAAATATGGGTAAAAGACAATGAAACAAATTTTTACAATATTCCAGGATATAATAAGTATTTCAATTGTAATCTAATCAATAAATCAGGGGGAGTATTAGCATTTGTTTCATCTAATATAAATTGTACCCAGATTTCACTGGCATGTGACAAATCAAACTGTATTTTATTTAAAATAAATACGGGCAAATTTACGTTTAGGCTATTAGCTGTATATAGATTGATTCAATTCTCTATTAAACATTTTTTGATTGATTTTGAAAAAATATTATCTAATGTTGTAGGTAATCTTATTGTAATAGGAGACTTGAATATAGATATACTAACTGATAGCAAAGATACAAATGACTATTTTAATCTGATGTCTATGTATGGATTGACATCTCTTGTAAACGAGCCCACGAGAATTACAGTCACATCTAGTACTTGTATAGATCATATTTTTATGCGTCTATTTAATTCTAGTACTTACAACGCACTATCACTTGTTCATCACTTACTCGTAACAGATCATGCCATGGTTAGTCTAAATCTAAGTAAACTAAATGAAAACTGTATTCCTCAAACAGTTAACTCTTGCATTAATACTTATAACAACATTAATTATGAGCAATTGAATGGACAAGTAGATGATATTGTATGGGATGGTATATTGGCAGCAACCGATGTTTCTCTTGCTTTTGAACAATTCCTGGATACATTAAATAATTGTATATCTCGTTCAACTGTTTGTCATACTATTAGATCTAAACCTATTAATTATAAACCTTGGCTTACAAAACAGCTAATTTTCAGAATTAAAAAGAAAAATAAACTTTTAAGAAAACGAAAGCAATGCCTAAAATCTCAAAAACTTCAGAAATATTTCATTAAATATAGGAATAAATTAAAAAAAGACCTAAAAACAGCCGAAGAATCATATTACTATAGAAAATTTAATACTTACAGAGGAAATTTTCAAAAGCAATGGAGAATTGTAAATGAGCTAATCGGAAGCAGCAATAAGGGCGATAACCATTTTATAAATAGTATCATTGTCAATGGGGTGAAAGTAGATGATTCTCAAATTATTTCCGATACTTTCAATAAATATTTCGTTGACGTAGTTCAAAACATAATGGATAAATCCAATAATCCAGTTTTACTGAATACAAATTTATTACCAAACAACAACCTTGTCACCAGCACATTCTTTGCTGAGCCAATAATAGAACAAGAAATACTTACAGTAGTTAAATCTCTCAAACCAAAATCTGCAGGACCAGATGGAATTCATACCAAGGTGTTACAGTTCCTAATTGATAAGATAATCCATGTCTTGTGTTATTTATATAATTTGAGTATAACAACTGGCCAATTCCCTAAAATTCTCAAACAAGGTATAGTCATACCAATATTCAAAAAAGGTAACACCGAAAGTATTACAAATTATAGACCAATATCTTTATTATCAGTATTCGCTAAAATATTTGAAAAACTTATGAAAGCTAGAATGCTAAAATTTCTAAATAAAATTAAATTTTTAAGTGATGATCAATTTGGTTTCAGAGAAAATAAGAATACTGAATCTGCGCTGACACAATATATGGATTTTGTCTTTAACAACATTAATTGTAGTAAAAAGGTTGCTGGTTTGTTTGTAGACATAACCAAAGCCTTCGATACCGTAGATCACAACATACTATTACTAAAGCTATATAACACTGGTTTTCGTGGGAACATTTACAGCTGGTTTGAAAGCTATCTGGTTAACAGAGAGCAGAAAGTACGAGTTAATGGCCATATTAGCAAAGTAGTTAGTCTTAAATATGGCGTACCGCAAGGATCGGTCCTAGGACCAATATTATTTTTAATATATATAAATGATTTATGTATTTCTAAATTCAGAGGTAAATTAACTGCATTTGCTGATGACATAGCACTTGCTTATGCATGTGAGACCTGGAAGGACGTTTTAATGAACATCAGTTATGACTTAACAATTTTAAGAAAGTGGTTTGTTACTCACCGCATGGAAATGAGCACTAAGACCAAAATACAATGTTATAACCTCAATAGCCATTATAAAATAAATTTAACACCCACTTACCACTCTATAGTCTGTATAAATAACAACACATATCAATGTGATGCTGATTGCCTGCGTATAGAACAGGTAGAACAATTCAGATACTTAGGTATTATCATAGACAGTGAGTTATGTTGGAAATTACACATTGATAGCTTAGTTAAAAAATTAAGATTGGCTGTTCCAAAATTTTACTTTTTAAGGCATAAATGCACACCCCAGTTTATTAAAACGATCTATTATTCACTAGTTTATTCTCACTTAAATTATGGGCTCATCTGCTGGGGTGGAGCATATCAAACCACTTTCAAGAGAGTAAATACCCTTAACAAACGTATCATAAGAATAACCAAATTTAAAACTAATTTCTCATCTACATTTCCACTTTTTAAGGAATTAAACATCCTTCCATTGCGCCATCTATATGTGTACAAAGTCCTGAAAGTTTTCTTTAATAGAAGTGGTAATCACATAAACTACAGAAACCCGTATAATATGGAATTAAGAATCAGAACCAATATATTTAAGCCAAAACCATATAAATCAATGTTTTTAAGATCTTTTTCTTATGTTTTCAAATTTTTATAATAGTTTACCACTTCATTTAAAACAAACTGGCTTAAACACAAAAAAACATTTAAAGAACCTCAAAGAATGGCTTCTGACCAAAGAAAGTGTGGACAATCTGTTTACAACCTAAAGTTAAATATGTATTATTTTTGAATCCAGTATAAATCTTCAAGCCTAGTCTATTTAGTTTTAATGTAATTAAGTCACGTCACTTACATGACAGTAACCCTAACATAGTTGGCTACTGAAAGGGTTACTTACTATTGTCTTAAGAATAGTATAGTTTAAGTTTAAATTTAAGATTACTGTATTATGCATCCAATGTTTATAGTTTATGTAAAAAAGACAATAAATATTATTATTATTATATATATTTATGGTTTTGATGATAGCTGTGCCTTGCTTAAATCCTTTTTATCAAGTCGACAGCAGTTTACTCAAATTGGCAGTAACAAATCTAAACCCCTTCCTCTTCTTCTCGGCGTTCCCCAAGGCTCTATACTTGGCCCACTACTATTTTTAATGTATATTAATGACTTCTCCTTCATGGATTCTAAATCAATACTTTATGCGGATGATACAACCATATTGACTACAAACTCTAATTTAAACATACTTCAATCTGAAAATCTCTCATTACTTGACAAAGCTAGTTCCTGGTTCACCAATAAACTATCCTTGAACACTACCAAGTCCCAAAGCTTACTCATAACCACAAAGACACATGACTATGACAATCCCCCGTATGTAAGTTTCCTTGGTATACATCTAAGATGGTACCAACATACAGAGTTTCTGAGCCGTAAACTAAGATCTACCATATATCTAATTAGAAAAATAAAACTAGAGGTGAGTATAGATTTGGTTCTAAAAGCTTACTTTTCCCTTTTCCACTCCCATTTAAGCTATGGTTTATTAATCTGAGGACATTCACCAGCTGCCAAAAGAATCTTTGCCCTACAGCGTAAGGTTGTAAGAATTATTGCTTCTGCTACTTTTCAAGCCGACTGTCGTGATCTTTTTGTAAAACTCAATATAATGTCCCTATTTTCCTATTTCATATTTTACTGCGTACTCCATATTCACCAAAATCTAAAAAATTTCCCAACCTGCAGTAAAACCCACTACCATAATACTCGGTTAAAAAACAATATTCGTGGTAACTTCTTACGCTTTAACAAATCGAGGAACTCCATCAATTATTTTTCAATTAAATTTTTTAACCTTATACCTGTGGAAATTAGAGAACTACCACCCAAAAATTTCCAGGAAAAAATTAAAGCTATTCTGACTGTATATCCCATGTATAGCTTTGATGAGTTCGAGAACTTTAGTTTTAAATTACTAATATTTTTATGTAAATGACTGACTAGTAACGTTACCATGTAATAGTATTTAGTCAATGAACATTATTATTATTATCACCAGGTTTAAATGAAGGTCTAGAATTAGGAATCACTATTACAAAATATTGGAAGCATCTGCTCAAGAAAAAATAAGCCTGGGGTCATAGTACCCATAAGATAGAGATACCGGTGCAAACCAGTAATATATCTGCCAGTGATGACAAGTTGAAGCTGGACTCCCAATAGGCATATTAATATAATTACTATCAATTAAACTAACGAGTAAATAAATTAAGTATTTATAGCAGCAAATGAAAAGCATCTTTTAAAGTGCTGGAGATTAAGGTAGAGTTGATAATAAATGTTATTCGCGTAGTCTCGTTCATAGAGCTAATATAATTCTTCAGTTATCGCCGCTCTTTGTTATACTGTATAGAAATTAAACTGGCGCTCCGTGTAGAATTTTAACATCTCTATTCTTACAACATTAAATTATTAATAAAACTTGAACATTAGGAGTATATTAGATTTATACCAGACGAAGAGGTGTTAGGTTTAGAGAAGAAATACTCAAACTGTCAAGACTGGACTGGGAGCATACTAGTTCCCGGGAAATATGAATGGGTTCGGGTCAGACCAGTTTTATAATTTTTTATTTATAAACTTGTAAAATCATGGGTCGCCGGGAAATTCTGGGTATCCAATAATAATAATAATAAGCCGGACATAAACCCTCCTGGATATCGAGACCAAACAGATGTTTGTGATCGAATTCTCAAGTCCAGCTGAGAAGAATATCTCTCTCAAGGAGGAAGGAAAAAGAGGTCCAAGTATATGGACCTCTTGTCCGTGCTTACAAAGCTGTATCCAGGCTATAAAGTTAAGCTTGTAGTCCTAATAGTTGGTTTTTTGGGTGGCATGAAAGCCTCCTATCGAAGGGAAATCGAGTCCATTCCCGCCTGTAGATCTTCTGCCAACTCTTTGAGCTGCAGGATGCAGAAAGCAGTGCTGCTCGGGTCGCTCCGCATTGTGCGGGCACTGGATCTGGCGTAATTTCCGCGGCTGCATATCGCCAGGGTTAGGATGCAGTCGTGTGTATTTAGCTCCACTAGTGTCTAGTATGACGCGGCTCAAAAGGTTGCAGAAGTTTGAGATTAGTGGACGCTGGTCTTTTTGAAATATTGAAAGGCGATGATCTGATGCTCATGGGTAATAAGTTGAAATCACACTTAAAATAATTGTTTTTAGGTTCAGCTTAATATCATTATAAAATGTCATTTTCATTAAATTTTGATTTTTTGTGTCATTATTAATTCAAAAGTCTCATTTTTTAAATTATTACATTTTGCAAAAATTTGAAATTATAGATTGCAATGTGTATATATTACAATAAAATGTTAGATTAAAATGTGTTAAATGGGGTAATATATTATCAGATATAAATACCATTACATTTGGAGTTCCACAAGGTTCTATTTTAGGACCTTTTTTAATCGACCAAGAAGATGACGGCGACAATTTTTTGAGATTCAAAACGAATCATAATGTTTTCAAGAAAGTAAAATTAACAGTGAAGTGTTCTGCCAGCGTTTGCAGAGGTTTAATGATGCTATCAAGGAGAAGAGTCACCTCAAAAAATCGTCTCATTCATCCCTTTCCTAACAAATATCACTTCATAATAATTGCTGACATGAAACTTAAAAATACGAAATCCTCCGTTTAGTTCCGCTTAAACAAATGGAATGACGTATACTTGTAATTGTCGGGGGAAATTATTAAAAAATTTGAATAGGTCTCAAATTCATATCATGTATGATTTACAGGTTACATATACCTGGGGCATAATATTACCTTCGGTTGAGATAGTCAAAATCTTGAATTACAGAAGTGAATTGGTCTAGGGTGAACAAACTTACCTGAAAAAGAAAAAACAAATTAGAATAATATTTTAAAAGCATCATATATTCAAAAGTTTAATCCAAAATAGTTAGAAAATTGTTCATTTATAGATGATGCCATCAAGGAGAAGAGTCTTTCAATTTGTCGCATTTAATTTTCTCAAGTTTTCTTCCACTATGCACAAGATCTAACTTCCTGAATATGAGCTTCCTATCGTACATATGCTTAGGCATGCACGTAGGGGGGAACTCAGGGACCTGAATTCCCTCCCTCCCAATAGCTCTAAAAACACGTGGTTTTAACCAACCCGAGCTCTAAATATATGTGTCTTGTTACGCGTTTTTGTTAAAATAGAGGTGAGCAACTTTTTTTAGACATCACTTGCATATTAGAGATAAAGACTTTTTTTTTTTAGGTCATTACTTGTATTCTAGAAGTGAGGAAGTGAGGACGAACCTTTTTTTTTGGCAATCACTTGAATATTAGAGGTGAAACTTTTTTTTAAAGTCATTACTTGTATTTTAGAAGTGAGGACGGACCTTTTTTGGCCATAACTTGAATATTTTTTTTTTTCTTGAAGACCTTTTTTAGGGTTTTGTAGGTATGACCAAAAAACCCTTATATCGTCATTTTGTCGTCTGTATGTCTGTCTGTCTGTCTGTCTGCCTGTTCGGTAAAAATTGTAGCCAAACGGCTGAACCTAGAGAGTTGAAATTTGGCATGCTTATACAACCCTTTGACCCGCACATAGGAAAAATACTAAAACATCTAAAAAACATATCCCCCTAAAAATATAAACAAATATGGGCTCATCGAAAAAAAAAATATTTTTTTAAAATTCTGAGTAGGGTATCAAATGAAAGCCCGTAGTACTTGGATTGACGATCAAAATTTAGTTTTTTCAAAATAAATTATTTAGACGCGATTTTTGCCAAAATTGTGCAATAATTTTTTTGTCCCAAAAAAATTTAAGTAATGTACATTGGTGTGAACCGGAATAGTACAACAGGAATTTTTGATCAGATTATGTTTTCGGAAAATAATGCATTTTTTTGTGTTTTTTGCTTGACCATAGAAAATATTCAAAATAACTTATATAAATTGAGTGAGACTGTGAACCAACATCCTTTGATAGTGTAATGGTTACCGTACTCGCGTTCTAATTTGCAAACTAAAGTTCGAGCCGGTCTCGAGTCAATTATTTTATTTTTTCAAAATTCTAGTTATATTTGGGCAAATGTTGCATTTCATTTTTAAAAGCGTAAATTTAATAACCAGTGGAAATTGTTGAAATTGAATACACGAAATCAGAGGGGCGGTGTTATGACTTAAAACAACCAATGGAAGCAATAGGCACAATTTTTAAAATCTTAATGAACATTGCTATATATAAAAAAAAAAATACGGCACATATTTAGAAACCTAAATAATTCCAATTAAAAGCATTTGAATTAAAATCAACAAAAAAAAAAAAAATTAAAAGCGTAAATTTAATAACCAGTGGAAATTGTTGAAATTGAACACACGAAATCAGAGGGGCGGTGTTATGACTTAAAACAACCAATGGAAACAATAGGCACAATTTTCAAAATCTTAATGAACATTGTTATATATATAAAAAAAAAATACTGCACATATTTAGAAACCTAAATAATTCCAATTAAAAGCATTTGAATTAAAATCAACAAAAAAAATAAATAAATAATTTACATAAAATTTGTTTTGGCATAAATAATCATCATTCACTTACTAAATACCTGCGAAACCCTGAAATGTGTGAAAATTCACAGTTCACATCAATTTTTTAGGTTATCACTTGTATTTTAGAAGTGACGCCTTTTTTAGATCATCACTTGTAGTTTCAGTTTCGAAGTAAGAACCTTATACATAGTTTTATCTTGATATAATAATATGAGCCCCCTCCTAAAAAAAAAATACTGAGTACGCGCCTGCATATGCTCTACCATTTTGAGCGGTCCATTCTTTATACCTCTCCAAACCACCTTAAACGGCTCGATTGTAACACATATACAATGTTTGATTTAATGTACGCCCACTTAAGCTAGAAGTTCATTTGGATCCTCCATATCCCTACAGTTGTTTAGACAAGTACAAACATTTTGAGAAGAATATTCCTTTGGAACATAAGCAGTTCGTTTGCTTCTTGGGAGGATAAAATCCAATCTTCGGATCCATAAGTTTCGGTAGGTCTGACTATAGTTTTATAGACCTTTAGCTTAGTGGCCTTAATTCTTAGAAGTTTGGATGTAAAAAAATATTTCTACCTTAATATCTAAAACTTCACTATAATACTTTTGAACTAAGAATGATTTCTTGTTTGTTATTAAACACTGCAGTAGGTCTTATTTGAAGTGAAATGTGTCTGTATGCGATATGAAGTTCGTTTAGCAGTACTGCGTTGGAAACTTGTTTTGAAATTAATAAGGCAAACAGAAGCGTGTATCGAGCTTCTTAGCAACTTGCGACATGGCCTCGACTACCGCCTCCGACAATCAACCCCTGACACTACCACACCTTGCCTCTGCGACCCCCACACTTCAAAAGTTGACATGTTTTGACATCATCCAATGTTAGTTACTTTGTACATAGTTTGCTATAATAAGCTGATTTTAATAGACTACTATGTTACAAGAAATTCAATATGAGTTTTATTTTCTTTTCAGATAAGTTTCATACTCTTTTATCATAATTTTAACTATTTGTCTATACTATTATTGACAACGGCAAATATTAATAATGCAGATAAATTAGCTCAGAGAACTTCATTGAACCAATTGAGCCACTATGTCATTTTATAAAAGCATCAATATAAGTACATCACAATAATTTAATAAATTTTTTCAATTATTTTTTTTTTAACATTCTTTTAAAATATTCCGATAAAATCTTTTCCAATAGGTATAGCAGGTGCTGTTGATATTATGATGCGATCTACTGCAAAAGTTTTGGTTACTGACAGGTTGATTGCATTCGACTTATTGGCTTTGCTTCGGTCTAGGCTCGCTAAACACAATCACTTTTAGGGGCTGAGTAAAACTACAAAAATATCTGCAAGAGATCTTAACTAAAAACTTCTCAGTGATTCAACCATCAAGAAAGTGTTTGCATTATCAATGTTTTTTTCGCCAGATGCTGATTTAAATGCTCTACTGGACGTTATAGACTTTAATGCAGGTGGTACACAATTATATAATGTTAAAGCCATGTAGTGAGGACTTTTACTGTACAGTGCAGAGCTATGAGAGGGACATACAATTGAGTGTTTACTGCGGGTATTATAAGAATGAAAGTCAGAATTGGTAGCGAAAAGGTGCGGATTATTTTTAACAAACATTACTGCTTCTAATATATAAACAGATGGAAAAGTTAATATGGACAAAACAGGAAAAAGGGATCTGCAAGATGATCTAAAGGGGCTGATCTAAAGGGGGGATGATCTAAATAGCACGTTTCTGAAGTACAAAAACCTTTGAGGATTCAGAGGAACTTTCCCAACACAAAATGCCATAGCTCATTGTTGCGTTAAAGTTCCAAAGTAAGTAGTTCTAAGTATATCAGAAGAAACCATATCTTTATGGTTTTTTAATATAACACAAGATTTGCTAAGTTTAGATAGCATATATCTAACGTGATTTTGCCAACTCAGATTATCACTTATCATTATACCTAAAAATTTTGTTGACTCGGAACACTGAATACTTTTTTGTCCTTGTAAGTGGATATATGGGCTGGTAATAGGTTCATTTTTGTGTCCATGGAAGAGCAGAACATTACTTTTTTTTGTATTTAAAATGAGTTTATTTTCGTAGCACCATTGACTCATTGTTTCCAAGTTACTTTTACCATCGAAAGCTAGTAAAGTTGCACCTGCATAATGAAGCAAGTGTGAAGTATCATCCGCAGATAGACAAATAGCATTATTTGGAAATAATTTAGGCCAATCATTTATATATAAGAGATATAAAACTGGGCCAAGAATAGAACCTTGTGGGACTCCAGTGTTACACTGTCACTTGTGGAATCTGAAATTATTATGGTTTTGGCTAATAGAACTAACTTGTTCTCTATTAGACAAAAATGATAAGACCCACGATTGCGGTGGACCCACGATACCGATGTCATTTAATTATTTTGCCATAATGGAGTGATTGACTAAATCAAAGGCTTTAGAAAAATCGTAAAACAAGCCTAAACAATGTGATTTTGCCTCTAAGTTCTTGTGTATAGAACTGAGAAATGAAAAAATGGCTTTTATGGTCGATTTAGATTTAACAAAACCCTGTTGAAATGGAGTGAGGATTGAATATTTGCTGATAAAAAATAAGAGTCTACGAAGAAATACTAAATCAAATATCTTTGAGAAACAAGATTGAATTTTATTACCATTAGAAGAGCATTAAATTTGGAGATACGATATTGCCGAAATTATTCACCAATGCTATGTAAGTTGTTATTAAGGTGCTCAGTTGGGATGGGAAAGATTTAACTGGAATAGTGAATAGTTGTTCGATTGGTTAAATACGCAATTATCCAGAACATTTCGTGTACGAGTTGTTTCTTGTTACTCCTTACACCAAATATCTATTACTGAAGTTCCTCAAGGGAGCGTCATTGGCCTAATTTTATTCTCTATTTTTATCATTGTCATTATAGTCCTTCTTTTATCTGAAAAGCAGATTCATTGCCACTTTTAAAGATATCTGCATAAAATTGTAAAGTGGTGTGCAGATTGTTTATTACCACAATGTTACAAAATGCCATGTGCTTTACATTGGAAATAAAAACCCCAGGTTTCCCTATTTCACAAAAAGTACAGCCTTAGAATGTGTCTGCTTAGTTAATGACCTAGGGGTAGTTATTACCGGATATCACATCTGATCTCGACTGATCCTCTTGCACTGTTTAAACAGATATTTAAAATGCTATATTTAGTCCGAAGGTTCTTGACACACTTAACTCCTTCACTTTTCCATGTATTGTGCCTCTCCCATATTCGCCTACTCCTTAAATGTACGTTAGCTGGTCGTGGTAACTCTAAAAAGGTATCCATCTGTTAGAATTAGTCCAAAGACGAGCCACAAAACTTCCTAGATATCTCCAGCAACTATTATTTGAGGAGAAACTTCAAGTTCTCAACATTCTCCGGCTGGTTACAAGATGATCTCACGGAGGCCTGATATAATTATATCGCGTCAACACCGGTAAAATTTCAACCAAAATGTCTGAAGTGTATCAACTTAACCCTGATGAGGGACTTCGAGGCTACCAATTGAATCTTTGACACGCAATATTCAGACGGCTTCAACGTCCGCATTTCCCAACCAACAGTTTAACAACTAAAACTCAATCCCGGAGGAGGTGATCCTAGCTCTAAATAGTAACAGTACTAATTCACGAATTACCCATTCGTTTCAATAATATTAATCTATATTAATCTTTAATGTAAATAAATATAAATTAGTTATATAATTTGTTAATATTATAGTACTGTTTGCAAATTTTCCTGTATTAAAGCATAATAATCCAAATGGTTTCTGCTCTCTCACTATGCATTAATAATAATTTGTAGAATCTATTTAATAATCGATAAATAATATGAGTTTAAGAGAAAAACTTTATCTAGTGAGTGATACTGGAAAGGCAGCTGAGTTGGTTCAAACCAAGGCTGTGGAGTCGCAGACAAAGTCGGGATTTCCGTACCAAATTTGATATATATCTTTTTAATTTTATTGACTATCTTTTCTGTATTGCTCAACCGATTCCCTGCCAATTAAAATGAAAAATATTAGCAATAAAAATCAAATATACCTCATTAGGACGTATGGTTAGCAATGTACTATTAGTCGGACTCGGAATATTTTATATATATATATTTTTCTTTTTATCTATCATAATTATTTTCATTTTTCTATGTTTTCAAATGTTTTTCTACTTTTGTTCAATTAAATTATCATATCGTCGGCTGAAAATAATAAGGTTGTATGTGACATTTTTTGTCAAATGCACTTTTCAATACTATAGAGTTGTAAGTCACGTAACCTACTTGTTCCAATAATTTCCATAAGATAGCATTACCGGTGTCGGAGAAAAAAGCAGAAAACCATAGTTATATGTCTTAAAAAATAAAAAAACTTACAAAACATAGTTGTATGTTAAAACATACACCCTTGTATTTTAATTGTTTTTTTTTTTTTAATTCATAATTTATGGTTGTATGTTTGACATACAACATCTTTTATGTTAAATATAAAACATCTTTTTTGGGCACCTGGGTTACAAAAAATATTAGAAAGAATAAAACAAGGTCTTGAAGACTTGTTAAATATATATTTAGAGACATTAAGGTCTCTACAAATAAAAATCCTTTACCAGAAAACAAGGTAATCGCTTTAAAATCTATGCTGGATTGGATGCCTACTATGGATAAATCTTATTATGAAACAATATTGCCAAGAAAGTAAATCTCAAGAAAATAATAAAAATACAATTTATTTCGTTTAATTTTTTTAAATTTCGAATGTTTCAATTTCAGTTCAAATTATCTTAATTTATCTTATTTTTTGTAAGATTAATGTTTAATTTGTTATTATTTTGCAAGCATATTGTTCCATTTGTGTAATTTAATCAAATAAAAATTTAATACGTGACTAACATTTCTTTTACCTTTTCTGGTACCTTTTTAACAATTTTCAGAAACCTAAAAACTGAAGCTTTACCTATAAACCGAATTTCCCCCCGATATTACTTTGAACTACAAAGCTGTATGTAACGTTAAGGTACTAAGTTTCGTGTTTTTCTTAATCAGAAAGTAGTATGTTCATTTTTCAAATTGTTAAAATAGTATTATTCAATTTTTTTTTCAAAATAATGCGTTAATGACAATAACATATCAATATATAGTTATTAAAAAAATTTCTTCCTTGTATTGTAACCTTATATTGGTTTTTTCCATGTCAAAATTTGTGAAGCTTGTTTTCTCAAATGTAATACACTTCGACATACAACCTTATTATTTTCAGCCGACGATATATGTACTGACAAATGTAAACGTCGTAAGATATCTAGCATGAAATAAATATTATTTTGGGGTTTGTCAGGTCTTGATAAAAATTATTATTATTATTATTATCTTGGATTTTGGGAATTAATAACAAAGATATGTAGATAGTAGATGTACCTACATATCTATCCAGGCCAACTTAAAATTTCCAAAAAAGATCTACGAACTAAGAGAACCGATAGGCGAATAAAGCTCAACTCACCAGTATAAATGAGAAGTTAAAGGTTATTTTTATTGATAGTTATTTCAAGAACCATGGAGCGATCTATGTCAGGTGTAATTCTCAGGCATAAAAAAACAAATACTTGGATCATCGATAAAATTGTTGGGCAGACCATGTTAATTTAAGAGATGATGGCTGACGGACAAAAAGTTCTACTGCCTGTAGGTCGAGAACCAGTAAACATAATCCCGGTACTACAATAAGATGGAGAAACGGCATCGTAAAGGTTGCAGGAAAGCTGTGGACCAAAATTGCTAAGGACAGACAGCAGTGAAATAATCTAAGTTCAGCGTATATACAGTATTGGCTCGAACAGCATTGATGATGCCTATTATACGCCCTTACAAGTTATGACAGGAAAAACTTAATATATGTCCATACTTAACGTATGCTGAAAGGTGCGTAATTATTTTTACGAGGTAATAAAGTTTTATATGTGTCAATAAAAATATGTTTGAGGTCAGTAGTGCATGTTTTCCTCACGACAGTAGGAAGTTATTTGCTCCCTATCATTAATAACTGCAATAATATCAGTCTGTCATGCGTGAAATAAATGTATTTCAGTGTCAAGTTAAACATACAACTTAACCACGTCTGATCACTATCGACTCTATTGTCTATTTCTTTGTTTTAATAAAAGAATTGACCTTCAAAGAAAGTGTGCAATTCTTGCTTTCTTTCCGCTTTATAAACAGGATTTCTTCCACTCCATTGTGAGCATTTTTGTCCTCCATTCGTAATTTTAGTCTTAAGATTTTAAAGTCATCAAGGTAGAGATCTTCAAAAAGTGACAGTACCAGTTTTGACATACACCTCAGAATCCTGGACCATCACAGAAATTCTCAAGTTCAAAATAAGAAGCTCTAAAATGAGATTTTTAAGGAAAATTTAAGGTAAAACAAAATTGGACAGAATAAGAAATTAAGTATTTAGAGATACTACTCCTATAGCACTGGTCAGCACAATTTTATTCCCAAGAAAATTTTTGATGAGCGCCACGAAAGACTGCCATGCATTCTTCTCCATATCATCCATGTGTACAGTGAAATGTGGATCATTCACTAATTTTCTAATTTGTGGTCCGTCAAAAATGCCAGCTTCTAGCTTCTCATTACTGAGACTTTGAAATGTTTCAGATATATATTTGAAACAGTCACCATCTTTGTTCAACTCTTTTACAAACTGCTTCATTAGACCCAGTTTAATATGAAGAGGGGGGAAAATGATTTTTGTTCGCTCCACCAAAGGTTCGTGTATTATGTTTGGGTCTCCAACATTTAAATCTATTCTCACCGGCCAAGAACGAAGTTGAAATTAAAGTAGACGCACAGACTGGCAACAGTCTAATGTGGTATTTTTCAATAAATTTCAAATTTCAAATCAGAACGTGAAAAGGTGAAAAAAGTCAAAATACGATAGAACAAAAATTTGACGTGATAGGCAGAAACTGTTAACATTTTTGAAATCAGCAGTCCAAAATTAGTTAAAAACAAGTATCAGATCTAAGTAGGCAAAAAAAGTTTAAATTTGTTGACCAGTGTAATAGAAGAAGAGCAGCTAAGATGACTGGAACATATACACAGAACGAGAGAAAACAAAATAATAAAATGAGTTTATAAAGCAAGAACAGTGAAGAAAGTTCGACCAGGAAGACCGAGAAAAACCTGGCACCAAGAAACAAAAGAAGCTGCAACGAAGAGAGGCGTAAAGTGGGAGGAGATAAGAAAATAGAAAGGACAGAACACAATGGAAAGAAGTATGGAGAACAACTCCAGAAAATAAGTAACTCGACTATAGTCTTACACCGCAAGGTAGAAAGGCTTCAGGGTTAAGTTAAGTCTTTAAGGTAATAAAGTAATCACTACTTGTTTATTTTATTTGCTATAGAATTACATCGAAATTAAGTTCACAGAGTTCCGCATAACTTGTAAAAGTTTAAAATTTACGGTTGTTGATTATTTGAATAATTGATTTAATACGCTTACTCCTCAGACATATTATGTCTTAATCTTTAAAATAACATGATACAGTACAGTATTAAATAAATTTATTGCCAAACTAATCGTAACATAACAATAAAATTACGTGCAGGACTGCATACCTAAGTACAGGCATCGTCTGTGTTAGCACTGTTGGATTTATGTGACGATAGCAGGCAATAAGCACAGGATATAATCGGAAGAAATAAGCACTTCATTAAATTTGATATTGCTTTTACACATACAAGTATGATTAATAAACAAGTTTACCAACTGAATAACTTAATATTTACATAAATATAGCAACGCAATTTTGGTCGGTGGACACTTTGGACTCTTTTCTCTGATCATGATTTGATGTATACCAAATTTCTTGACATGTGCAGTTGTCTTACAATCTCCAATTTAAATGCTATCTTGATACAACATGTATGAATGTTACTGGAAATATAGTTAAAATTATATCAGGTGATTGCAAAAATTCGTGCCCGATTTGAAATAAAATTAAATAAAACACATTTTCCTGGAAAAACATTTTTATTAATCAATAATGTACTCCCCATCATTTTCTTTAACTATCTCCCAACGTTTTACAAGTTTTTTAATTCCTTCTTTGTAGAAACTGGGTGGTTTATCTTCAAAGAAAGTAGTTAGGTAGTTTTTGACTTCTTCCACAGAAACAATTTTATTGCCATTCAAATTATTTTGAAGAGAACGAAACAGATAAAAATCTGAAGGGGCAAGGTCAGGGGAATACGGCGGGTGCTGGAGGATTTTCCATTTTAACTCCCTAAGTTTTTGCAGTGTCTGTTGAGCGACATGTGGTCTAGCGGTGTCGTGGTGAAAGATGATGTTTCTTTGATTAACCAAACTTGGACGTTTTGCTTGGATTTCCACATTGAGTTGGGTGAGTTGCTTACAGTACTTCTCCGCAATTATTGTTTTGCCACGTGGAAGAAGCTCGAAATAAAGTATTTCTCTGCAATCCCACCAGACACATAACAACACTTTCATGAGATGCAATTCAGCTTTTGCTTAAGATTCTGCTCGTTCACTCCCATGCTTCCAGCTTCTTTTTCTTTTTATATTGTGATACATAATCCATTTTTCATCTCCAACTATTACTCGATCCAAGAAAGGATCATTTTGTTGACGGGCAAGGAGAGAAACAGCAGTGGAAACCTGTTTCAGTTTGTTCCGTGGTCAAAATGTGCGGAACCCATATATCGAGTTTCGAAATATAGACAAGTTTTTAGGGTTTTGTAGGTATGACCAAAAAACCCTTATACCGTCATTTTGTCGTCTGTCTGTTTGTCTGTCTGTCTGTCTGTCTGTCTGTCTGTCTGTTCGGTAAAAATTGTAGCCAAACGGTTAAACCTAGAGCGTTGAAATTTGGCATGCTTATACAACTCTTTGACCCGCACATAGAAAAAATACTAAAACATCTAAAAAACATATCCCCCTAAAAATATAAACAAATATGTGCTCATCGAAAAAAAAAATAGTTTTTTAAATTTCTGAGTAGGGTATCAAATGAAAGCCCTTGGTACGTGGATTAACGATCAAATTTTAATTTTTGCAAAATAAATTATTTTGAAGCGATTTTTGCCAAAATTGTGCAAAAAAATTTTTGTCCCACACCCTGTAGCCCAGATGGTTTAAACTAAAAATCTGAAAAAATTCTAAGTAATCTACATTGGTGTGAACCGGAATAGTACAACAGGAATTTTTGATCAGATTATGTTTTTGGAACAAAAAGCATTTTTTGTGTTTTTTTGCTAATAATGTTATAGTTATATAGTTATATAGACGCTAAACAGTAACGTGTTTCTTGGTGCAGTGGCTAAGATACTTGCATTCTGCCCGAGAAATTGAGTTCGAATCCTACGAGAGGAGACAATATTATTTTTATTTTATTTTTTTTTGCATTTTTATATTGTTTAAATTATTTTTTCAAAATTCTAGTTATATTTTGGCAATTGTTGCATTTAATTTTTAAAAGCGTAAATTTAATAACCAGTGTACACGAATGAATTTCGTGTACAGAATGTACACGAAATCAAAGGGGAGGAGCTATGACTAAAAACAACCAATGGAAGCCATAGGTGCAATTTTCAAAATCTTAATGAACCTTGATATATAAAAAAAATACTGCACATCTTAAGAAACTTAAATAATGGTAATAGACATTCGAATTAAAATTCATAAAAAAATATTTTGACATAAAATTTATTTTGGCATCCCAAATAATCATCATTCACTTACTAAATACCTGCAAAACCCTGAAATGTGTGAAAATTCACACTTCACATCAATTTTTATTTTAAATGGCGATATGCTGTCGATTTGTCAACATTTAACTTCTCAGCAATCTCTTCAGTTGAAATCCGTGGATTACTATTCACCAAATCACGGATACAGTCATTATTACACGGGCACGAACTTTTGCAATCACCTGATAGATTGAAATATAATTTATTTTTAGTTTTAGATGTAATTATATGAGTTTTGAATCATCAGAGCAGCACCAAATTATATAAAATAAAAAATATCTTTGACGAAAGTGAAATTTTGCAATAAAATTTTTCTTTAGAAAATTAAAATCAAATCAAGCATTAATATTTGAAGTGGCAAGTTTATTAGTCCATGAAATAAAGTTTTTTAATATTCAAAGAGAAAACAGATTCATAGAGCACGAGAATGGTATGTCAGGTGGCAATTAAAACGTTAATCAGGAAGGCACGCTCGCTAGATGATACTTCCTGAAATATCGCAACTCTTTGTGATGCTATAATTACATTTATACCAGAACTGACTGTTTACTTTCCCCTTATATGGACATTTTAAATATTATACGTGGTACATAAAATATGTTGGAAATGGTAATGTAGAAATCCAAGCAGTATGTCAGTTTTATTCAATATTTAACAAATACTGTAATTTTAACAGCAAAACCAAAATGCTCATCTACAGAATGTGCATAAGACCATTTTTCTCTTATCCCTGTATGGTGGATCACTAACATAGTTAATGTTCAGTCACAACAAGTTATCCAAACAGGTTACTAAGAATAAGGGGGAGGTTGCCGATAGTGTTTCTGATTTCTCGATATTTTTCATTTCTCGAGAAATGAAAAATTAGACTTATTTTCTGGAGAAATCTCGAGAAATCTCGAGAAAAATAATTATTATAATATTGTCACGATTCCTGGTAAATATTTCAATTTTATTAATTTCCCTTAGAAATTCAAAGGAGGAAATAATTGAATTTCTGGATGTTACTTTTCTTTGGTGCCACTAACCCAGTACAAGGTTTGAGACTTTTGAGACAAGGAGGGCGTGGGGTGAAACTATCAAAGTCTTATTTATTGTTTTATTTTGGGGCGTCATTCCTCTAATCTAAGAAAGGTGGGAGAACTTTAGATACAATAACAAACAAAAACAAAAATATACTAAAATTGAAAGTATAAATGACGGGGTAATTTATTTTCACGGCCAATTATTGTAACATATTTACAGTAATAAATTTAGTATAAATAATGTAAACTAATGCAAATTTGTGGCCACAATTAAAATTAACGCAATTTACAATAAGAAAAACTTAAAACTAACTTAACTTAAGATATGTTACAATAACCGGGTAACTTGATAAATTTTGAGATGAAATCCAAATAGACCAAAACGAAAGACCAAAAACGTTATCAATATTCCTCAAATTAAATTTTGCAGATGGTTACCAGAAATAAAATTACTAAGTATCCAATACCAAAAACGCTGTAATTAGGAAAAAAGGTATAACTAGGGGATAGGTTGCTACACAACTGCGCATGCGTTACATCGCACATGTTTTGTTTTACGTACGATGATTCTAAACAGGCGGCATTGTTATATTAGCGCGAGTTTTAAGATAGTGTTTCGTCATTAAACTAGAAGATGCATAGCTCGCTTCGCTCGGCTTCTGCTAACCAAACACTTACTAACCTAACCTAACCTAAGATAGTGTTTTGTCATTAAACTAGAAGATGGGTAGCTCGCTTCCAGAAACCATTGTTTTAGAGCCACTGACAATCCTTGAATTATTTAGTGAGTTATGTGCTGCCATCTACAAAGAAATTTTGTAACGTTGTAGCTACCTAATCTCCAGAAAAATTAATTAGTTAAACGTAATACTACTATTATTTATTAAAATATAATATTATGAAAATGGCTTACCCGTTTGATAATTCGGCGTTTATTACAATTATATGTTTTTTTATTCAAATTGGGGATAATTTCCGTCTTACGGCTTCCTATATTAATTATGAACTTCGCACAATGCGGCTGAATCAATTTAATCTTCAAAATTTCATAAAATCATTTTGTCTTTAATAATTAATATCTCCCAAAAAAAATAGTACAAAACCTTCCAAACATATTCGTGTTGTTTTATTTATCGCCACTGTCAAACGTCGGCTCCATAGCAACTTTAATAATCTTATTACAAATTTATCTAAATTTCCATATATTGTCACGTGTAATATATATATTTTTTTAATGTTGAAAATATTGTAGAGGATAAAACATGTTAAAATTATAGTCAACTTTATAGTACTAAAGTATTCATTTAAATAACATTAGAACAAATGGATAACGGGGCTTTAAAAATGATTATGAAAACGGCACGTAATTGCATATTAATCGAAAATACATATGTAGAGAAACATTTTCAAGAAATTAAGAAATTAATAATAAAACTAATAATTATTTTATTTAACTTGTAGTTAATCTTTTCCATAATAGTTTTAAACTGAAAAAAGTATGAAATGAAGTTGATTATAATAAATAATACACTAAATTAAAATAAAATATTGTAAAAATACTAATTAGCTAAATATTTCGTATTAGAACGCTTTGATTTTCTTCACGTCGAAACAAGATTTCTATAAGCTTTTTTTACAGGCTTAGATTTAATCACACTATCTCTCCATATCGTCTACATAGAATTAAAATGGTTACTTCTCCTTTCTGTCCGTGTGATAATTTGTCTGTCAGCCCAATTTATTTTCACAATCGTAACATATTCATACATAATTAAGTTATCCAAAATATTTCCCTACCTACTAATAATCAGACGCATCTTGCTACTAACTCTCTAGATATTTATTCAAATATCATTTTCTGTCGCGTAGAGAACCTAATTTGTTGTGAACTCCTTTGTCCTTATAATGACGTAATTCTTTGTGCTGAGTACATATTTTGTCGTTCAACATTTGTCGTTCAAAGTACATAAATTTTCGTGGTATTATATATTCCCCTCCTTCAACTACTGCGCCTAAGCAGTAATGATGAAAGCCTAATATAGACAAGCGCCATATTCTAAATTCCGTCCATATCATGTTCTGATATCTAAACTAATTATTATATTTTTCCAAACATGTATGTGTGTTAATGCCAAAACAATAGACCTAAATAGGGCGCACCCCACAATTACCTTTCCCAAACAAGGCGTCACAGTTCTATATAAATCTGTAACAACTATAATGTTGTAAGGCATTAATAGATGTCATTGGCAATTAACAGCGACATTCTCTTAGCCCTCTTTGTCAATTGATGTGAGTAAAGGTCATCGCTGGTTATTACTATTATTATGAGACATGGCGTTATTTATTTATAACACCTTGCGCTTTGATTAATAGATGTCTCGCCTTTTAATAACGGTTATCAATAGCGCTATATGCTAAATTGCGACATATTAGACATTTTACGTTAAATATTGTTATTATGGGACATCATGTTCAACATTTATACAGGGATACAACAGAAAAACTAACTCTTTCTTAACTTATGTACGTATTATGTATTTTTAAACTAATCAGGATATAACCATACTGAATATCTTGTATAATGTCGACATCTTAGCGTAGATCTCAAGAAGATTGTAATAAAATGTTAGGTGTTTTCTACACTCCTCTACGGTGCGAAAGCCAGAAGCTACTGGAAGGATGATTTAAAGTTTTGAAATCAACAAGAAGGTAGATAGTGAGATTCTTATTTTTCGTGTTTGGCACGTTACGACACATTTTATCAATACTTTGAAGTTTTTATCAATTGACAGTAGAAATTTTATCCTCCATAGTACAAGGATCACCCATATTTGGTCAGAGGACCATGTAGTTATTATCCTGTGCCTCTCCGCACTCGCACGACACATCCTTTTCACGAAGTACATATGCCCCATTTTCTTAGATTAGTTTTGCACCTAGAAACACTATTACTCATCCTATTACGCGATTTCCATATCTTATATAACACTGGTCAACACAATTTTTGCTGACTTACATCTAAGACATGTTTCTTACTAATTTGGTGCTGCTGAACTTAAATATCACATCAGTTTATGCGTATTACATCAGATTTTTCTCTACAACAAATACATATTTTCGGTCAAATAATGCTTCTATCGTTTAATTTTAGACTCGATACTGTAATTGGTACAAATCTGGCAAACAATAAGGACTAAATAATTAGAAAATATTCTTAAAATTTTATTTATAGTGAAAGAAAGAAAATGAGAACAGTTTTAATTACATTTTAATGCATTGGAGTGTTAAAATAAAAATACAAAATAATTTAAGGATTAAACGGTCGTTTGTAAGATCTTCTGGTGTGCACCATTCCCGATAAGTCTCCAACTCCAACAGTAGTCAGCCATCATGTGAGTATCCCACCTTCCTTGATAACGTCTCTCCATCTCTTTTAAATCCTGATGGAAACGTTCACCTTGTTCATCACTAACATCTCCAAGATTGACAGGAAGTTTGTCAAGATGACTGTTTAAAAAATGAAGTTTCACGCTCATGTTGCACCCCAGATGATGATAATTTTCAATCAAATTTTCAACGAACTCCACATAGTTTTCGGCTTTTTTATTCCCAAGAAAATTTTTGATGAGCGCCACGAAAGACTGCCATGCATTCTTCTCCATATCATCCATATGTACAGTGAAATGTGGATCATTCACTAATTTTATAATTTGTGGTCCGTCAAAAATACCACCTTTTAGCTTCTTATTACTGAGACTTTGAAATGTTTCAGATATATATTTGAAACAGTCACCATCTTTGTTCAACGCTTTTACAAACTGATTCATTAGACCCAGTTTAATATGAAGAGGGGGGAAAATGATTTTTGTTCGCTCCACCAAAGGTTCGTGTATTATGTTTGGGTCTCCAACATTTAAATCTATTCTCACCGGCCAATTTTTCTGAGTCTAATGCTTATCTCTCGCTCTGCTATCCCAGAAACACAAAACACGAAATAGAACAAAAATTTGACGTGATAGGCAGAAACTGTTAAAATTTTTGAAATCAGCACCCAAAAATTAGTTAAAAACAGGTATCAGATCTAAGTCAGCAAAAAAAAAGTTTAAATTTGTTGACCAGTATAATAGATGGTGCCCGGAGCAAGTTTTGGTTTAATCCAGATGTTTGGGATCTTTTTTCGCCGTTGTTCTATGCGGTGGAGGCTAGGAAGTATATCAATCTCAGGAGTTTTTCTCATGAAGCTTTTTCAGGATCTAAGTAAGTTTTTCTCGTCTGATTCCCATACATAAGGTTTCTTGGGTCATTTAGCTCTTTTGATCTTTCAACTTCTGCTTCGACTTGAGTTCAGTTTCAAGTGGAGCAATACTTATTATTTGATAGATTTCTTCAATAGGGTGGGTCTCAAACATCCTGACACAGTGCGACTGGTTTTATTTATAGCTACACTAACCCGTTTAGCGTTAGAGTTATACCAAAAGAGTGCTGAATATTTCACCACAGAGAAAACTAACGCGAGTGCTGATATGCGTGGTGTCTATGGCTGCCTTCCCCAAGTTGTTCCTACTAACATGCGGAGGATGTTATTTCTAAAGATACTTTCCCTTTTTAGCGAGATGAGTAAATCCGTATATCTACTAGAAATCTACAAGATATTCGCTACCGGCAAATTCCGATATATGACATCTGCAATAAGGTTGTCATATGTTCGGCCAGTGACGTAACTATAAGATCGGGCCCATCCGCAATAATATATATGGGGCTATTATAGATAATAATTAAGAATTGTTCCTTTTTCCTTGTACCATGGAATCAAATATTTTATTCTAAATTTCATGTGTTATTAAACAGATGCGAGAATTCACCGGGGGAATTGAGTGTAGTGTTTGATATACAATTCACGGTACTCATTTCGCAAGGTCTTTGTGCGTACCATCGATTTTTGGGGAATTAGTACGTTGGATTGTATGATAATCTAGCTTTTAATTTCCTTTTGGGTTTTCTCACTGTTATGGGAAATTGTTCTTATACGGTGGTTGTACCGATGAACTTTATTCTAATTTTAAATTTTATGTAGTTTTAACAGGTTGTTAGCTGACCAGCGGGTGTATTCTGTAAGAAATACGTTAAAATTAGCGTCAGGTTAATATTTTTATTTTAACTCCATGTCTAACGTCATTATCCAAAAATGCTATTCTGTAAGAGCATTTGTTAAGCGTTAATACAATATCAGTGGCGAAATTTATTTTAAAAATGGAACAGAAATGTTTGGTCCTGTGATACTCATTATAACTGGTTTCCACAGTGTATTAAAAAAAAATATAACTTTATTCATCTTTTGTTTAGTCAATTTATATACTACATTGTATTATAACAGTTTATCTATTTTTTTAATAATATGTGAATTATATGTTCATTCTACTTTTAAAAAGGTGTTCGGTGATATTAAATAATGTTTCTTCAAATAATACAGCATTAAAATGTACTGCGATATTTTGAAATACGGCGGAGGCATAAGTGAAGTTTTGTAGCTTTCAGAGGATTATAATTTTAAGTTCTGTGTCTCAACAAAAACCAAAACTGCTTTCCAATACTCCATTTACTTCCTTTCTATACAATTACTTGAACTTGCGTCTGGGTTACTTGTAACGGGTGTTTTTTTTAGAGGTATAGAACTTTAAGTTGGCATTACTGTTCAAGATGGCGACCGATTTAACAGCTGTCAAGTGATTTATTCTCAGTTTGGTTTGGCAATTCATCATGAATAGACTCACGCCTGAACAACGCTTGCAAATAGTGCAATTTTATTTCGAAAATAATGGTTCTGTGCGGAATACGTATCGCGCACTACGTCCATTTTATCGTCGACAAAATCGTCCATCAGAGCAGTTAATTCGATTAACCATGGAACGTTTTCGCACCACGTTTACTCTTATTGATAACTCGCATCCCCAGAGACGCCGTACGGTGCGTACAGAAGAAGCTATTGGTACTGTAGAGCGTAGCATTGAGGAAGACCCGAATGAGTCCATCCGCCATCGAGCACAGGAATTGGAACTTTTTCATTCCTGAATTGAACAGCCATGATGTCCAGGAGCTGTGGTTCCAACAAGACGGCGCAACATGTCACACAGCTCGTGCCACAATCGATTTATTGAAAGACACGTTTGGTGACCGCCTAATTTCACGTTTTGGACCTGTGAATTGGCCTCCAAGATCTTGTGATTTAACACCGCTGGACTACTTTCTGTGAGGCTATGTAAAGTCATTGGTCTATGCGGATAAGCCACAAACGCTTGACCATTTGGAAGACAACATTCGCCGTGTTATTGCCGATATACGGCCACAAATGTTGGAAAAAGTCATCGAAAATTGGACGTCCAGATTGGACTACATCCGAGCCAGCCGCCACGGCCATATGCCAGAAATCATATTTAAAATGTAATGCCACAAGATTATCTTAATAAAAAAAAATTCATGTCAATCGAATAATCCATCGTTGTTTTATTGCAATTTAAAGTTCTATACCTCTAAAAAAAACACCTTTATAATAAAAATTATGAAGCGTCATTCTTATCTCTACTGTAAAGAATTCACTTTAAAAAGTAATAGAAAGTTGATTAATATTCCTACCGTCTTGTGTTTTATTCATTTTTTTTTTTTTTAAATAACATGTCATTTACTTAAATAGGATCAACCATTTTTGCAAACTAAAATCTAGCGTTAACTTTTAAAGCCACCATTTCGGTAGGCGCTTATTGTAGAACATTAACTGGCTATTTTAACGCCGCTAGGTTTAGCGAATAGCATTTAGGTTAAAAATGGTGTTAAAAAAATTAACGTCAGTTTCTGACGTTAAGATTTTAACATCATGCTTAGAGAATAGACCCGCAGGGGAGTTGATTATTGGTCTTGATATACCGTTTGAGGTACCATTCTCGCATTTTCTCTGAGCGTACCATTGATTTTGGGGGATTGGTACGTCGAACTGTATGATTGTTCCAGTTTTCAATGTCCGTTTGGGTTCTTTCACTGTTTTATCTTGATATTGGATTTTATGATTTTCAATTTAATTGTTACATTATGTTGTACAGGGGGTGACACTGCAATCTCTGCGATTTGTACACACCAGATTATCAGGGGGGGGATAGTGTTACTGGCTGTCATATTGATGTGATGGTTTTTTTGCGAATTATTCATAAATGTTTTTGAATATTGTTATTTTTATATAACGTAAATTAATAAGGTAGTTTGTGAAATTTGTCACATCTATTATTGTTATATTTAATTATTTTTCCTGTTTTCCTATCCTTCTGGATTTTCAAGTCTAAAATATTTTGTCAATGTCAATTCCGCAACTTCACCACTCTTGGTGATGGACGATGTATATGATGTTAGAATAACTGTTTGGACAACGCTATTTCTAACAACTCACATGGCTACCTTATTAATTATCATTATATATTGTTTTTTTTTTGTTTTTTAAGCTAGCCATGCAATTTTGTTTTTGTTGTTACTCTTGTGACTTTTTTGTAATAAAATATTGTAAATAATCATCTTAATTCTTGTTCTGGCAATAAACTTAATATATTCCACACTTTTTGGGTCTCTGCATCTGAATTTGTGTATTTCTTCATTAGATAAGGATTTCAGTACAGTTTCTGATCTTCTAGACTTCTAGAAATCAACAAAGATAAGTATTAGCTTTAAGTCTCCCAGCAGCATCTAATATTTATTCTTTTTAAAAAAGCATTATACAACCGCCACGTCTCTACGTGGTTTTATTGCCAGGCAGACCTCGTCTAGAGAGTTATTTACATCTGAGCTTCGTGGTATTTGCTGCGGTATACCAAGATCATTCACCAGCATCGAACCTTCATCAACAGTCCATTCGCTCTGTGCCCGGCAAACATCCAAAGGGGCACTGGTCCTTCGAGTTGGCCGGCCGAACATCTAGCCGGTATGGGCGCACCATTTGGCCACACGGGCCATACCACTCGCCGCCCCAACAATAACATTAAAATTAGTATAGGTAAATAAATTTTAAGATTGTTACTATAGTTAAAATTGTTCGTTATAGCACCTGAGGAAGCCAACAAATAGTTGGCGAAACGTTGTTACTTAAATAAACGTTCTGTCCAAAAAAGCCGAGTGAAATTTTTTCCTACTTCTATTGTAATGACTATTATAAATAATACAAAGTTTATGGCTACCACATAACCACGAAGGTAAAGATATTTTTCTGTTTTGGATGTTAATACTAGGACACTAGGAGAAAATACTAGAATTTATTAGATTTTCTTTTTGTGTAACATATATCAAACTTTATGTTATATTTTGTTGAAAAATATTACATTTTTATTATCTATATATTCAAATTTCATCGCAAAAATCTTAAAAATTTCTATTCACTAAAAATTCCGTGTATTGAAAATTCTTTAAAAGAAATTGACATATTTTGCCAAAAATATTTCGATACTAGTTTTACAAATTTAAAACAAATGTTTCTAAATATAAATAGGCATATAAAAAATATTTTTCTTTCGATAATTATATATATGTTTATATTTTTCGAATGTGATATTTCGAAATCATGACTGAAATCTATTGCTGAATTGTTTTTTAACAATAGAACTTCGAGTATGCAGTTCTGTCACGAATAATTTTATTTGGACATAAATCAGATTTAACGATATTTTAATTTATTATCAATAAAACATAAAACAACAACGTTGAAAAGCCATAATATTCAAAATGTAAATTTATAAACAATATGAGGGAGTCATTGTTTAGGTGTTCGAGTTTTTATTATCTAGCAAAAAAACAGCGAGAAGATGAACTAAAATATTATTGCGCAAAATATATTTACGTCTATGAATCACCAAATATCCTGTTGAAATCTCAGTCTAATTGGCATTTTCTTCTTATTCTCAAGGCTGTACCAGTTGTTAATGAACGGATATCTTTATTTTTAATTAAGTTTAAACGAGTATATGCTAATTTTCCTGTTCGAAATGAAATTGAAAACAAAAAATTATTAAATATTCAGTTTAAATGTTGGTATTGTTTAAGGAGCTTGTTAAAAAAGTTTTTTGTTGTTTCCGTGTTTTTTTAAATCTATTTTAAGTAAGATTTATGTTAATTATGACCCAGTAAAGGTTAATAACAACAGTGAAGGCCAAGTAATTTTTTTCGCAAAATTGCTTAAAAATTGCGAAAAATACAAATTTTGTAATAACAAGAAATAATGAGTGGTGGGATTATGAGTAACAAATTCTATTCTATAGTTGGCAAAAATAGTAACTTGACAACTGCCAATATATATAAGATTCCTGTCGCTCCTATGTGAAGCATAGGGCCTCAATAAACTTCCGCCATTTGGATCTGTCTTGCGCTAGATGTTTTAGCTCCCTCCATGTTTTGCCGCTTTCGCTGGCTTCCTTCATGGTTAGTCTACGCCATGTGTCCGTTGGTCTGCCACACCTACGGTTCCCTTGTGGGTTCCAATCAAGCCGTTTTACTGATGGACAAAGGGTTGTTCCTTAAGGTATGGCCTATCCATCTCCACTTGTGCTGTTTTATCAGGATGTCTATGGGGCTTTGGTAAGTTCTCTCCCAAAGGCGAGCGTTGGTAATAACGTCAGGCCAACCAATGCCAATAGAATGATCTTATTCACAATAATTTTTTAAAGTAGAGATCATTATCATCATCATCATCATCATCATCATCATCATCATCATCATCATCATCATCATCATCATCATCATCATCATCATCATCACCATCATCCTCTTCATCTTCATCATCATCATAATCATCACAAAAGCCGTCGGGTATCAGGTTCACCGAATGATTTTGCAACGGTTCGCCTAGATCACCTTGAGGTAACTTATAAAATTCAGAAGTGATCCCGATATTTTTTTTTAATTTCGTTTGTCATGCAGGAAATATTTTAGGAATTCAAAATTATTAGAATGGTGCATAGCTGAATATTTCTTTGTCCAATTCAAAACATTTTTGATAATAGAAAAAATATATAAACTTAAAATTTTAATACTTCCTGGAACATTGTTAAACTTTGGTCTATGAATTATTAGAATTCACAACAAACGGGTTTTAAAACGGACATCACAGCAATGCAACGTTCTTTGATTTATAAAAGCATTTGACTACTTGCCTCATAATATTTTACTACAGCAAAATAGCATGCATTTCTATAACACAAGTCCAAATAGCCCTAATTTCCTATAATCTTATTTAACTAATAAGAGACAGTATGTGTTATCTAATGAAGTTACATAAGAGCCACTAACAATCAAATGCGGTGCACCACAGGGGTCAATTTTTGGGCCTCTGTTGCTTTTAATCTCCGTTAACGATTAACACCTTTTTCTAGATAATGCAAAGACAATTCTTAATGCACATGATACAACTTTACTAGTACAGTCCTTAAAGTTTAATGAACTTATTGATAATAACAGTCGGACTATAAAATATGCAGAAGATTACAGTCAACGCATATGCATTAATAATTCCAAAACAAATGAACTTGTTTTTCAATGAGACTGCCAAATTTATTGAATTTACCATAGGTAAATTTTAACTGGGAAAAACATAAAGAATAAAAAGCTAATAATTTGCAAGACCATCTTAAGACCAGAATAAAAAATTTAAAAAATAACGTAATTCGAGATGTTCTAATAACAGCATACTACGCCTTATTTCTATCAAGAATGACATGCATTAATTGCTTGGGGAAATTCTCCACATGCAGCAAGAATATTTACGATGCAAAGGCGAGAGAATCATTGCTGACTAAGTATACAGGAAAGACTGCATAAACATTTTTATAAATTTAAAAAATAAATTAATAAATGACAGTTATGGCATCAATTAAAACCGTACAATTTCCTATATTAAACGATATTAAATTTCATGCAATTCTGTAGTGTGATGGTCGCGTTAATTAATTTTTAAATTCCAAAATTTATTGATTTATTATTTTATCAAAAATAAATCTCATTAGCCATTCTACATTTCTTACGACATTACTTACTTACTTACTTAATCCTGAAGCCTTTCTACCTTGCGGTATAAGGCTATAGTCGAGTTACTTATTTTCTAGCGTTGTTCTCCATACTTCTTTCCATCGTGTTCTGTCCTTTGTATATTTTCTTATCTCCTCCCACTTTACGCCTCTCTTCGTCGCAGCTTCTTTTGTTTCTTGGTGCCAGGTTTTTCTCGGCCTTCCTGGTCTAACTTTCTTCACTGTTCTTGCTTCATAATCTCTTTTTACTACTTTGTCTTCACTCATTCTGTGTATATGTCCCAGCCATCTTAGCTGTCCTTCTTCTATTATAGTCTCTACTGGTTTTGTGCCTAGTTTTTCTCTAAATACTTCATTTCTTATTCTGTCCAATTTTGTTTTACCGTCAATTTTCCTTAAAAACTTCATTTCGGAGCTTCTTATTTTTGACCTGTGCTTCTCTGTAGTGATCCAGGATTCTGAGGCGTATGTCAAAATTGGTATTGTCACTTTTTTGAAGATCTCTACCTCGAGGTTAGTTGGTATTTCTTTTTTAGTTAAGAACGATGCTTTGATGCTATTGAAAATCTTTCCTGCTGCGCCTCCTCTTTCCATAATTTCTTCATCCATTTTTTCATCTTCCGCGAAAACTGTGCCTAGGTATTTGAATTTTCCTACCTGTTCTATTATTTGGTCATCTATTTTTATTTAGTGTTGTATTTTTGTCCTGCTTATTACCACTGTTTTTGTTTTTTCTGTGCTAATTTTCATATTTATTTTCTTCAATTCTTTATTGTATTGGTTCAGGTTGTTATGTAGTTCGTCTTCCTTCCTTGCTATTATGACTTTTATGCTATTATACTGTCAATTAAAATGAATAGAATAATGAATCATTCAACAATGAAAAAAATGTTTATGGGGGTAACAAATACCGTAGAGATTTATTTTCGGTGAGAATTATAAATCGCCGAATTCCTAGTACAACTATAATAGCTAATTTGAAACAACAGCAAATATGCCAACAAATACCCGTGAGCCGCGTAATCGTAATATGAAACCAGTAGAACTTTGCGTGAAGAAAAAGTTTTACAATATTATATACTTTTATGTAAGGTATGATAAACGTGGACCTCTATTGCAGCACTAGCCGTATTGTGATAGAGTTGAAAATACATCAAAGCATTGTACAATATTTGAATGATTTTTTTTTTTTTTTACAAAATGCGACATTTTTATCATACGACGAAGAAAACAGAAGAGTGTTTTGTGAAGACCAGCAATATGGACAGAACATAGACCAAAATATGTTTTCAGTCTAAATAATGAACCATATATACAAAACATACGTTATTGGGCTACAGAAAATCCAAGAAAAAGTATTTCAACAAGGACACTGTATCCACAAAAAAATTATTATGTGGGACGAAATTTTACTTTTTAATAGCATTATGTGCGTTTCTCATTTTAAGTCAGTGTAACTGTAGCGCCAAGATCATACTGAGAACTAACTGACGTTAGATGTTCGTCTTTCGTGGCATAGACATGGTTGGGGTTGTTTTTCCCCATGTGTAATAGACCATATTAGTGTGTCGTCACATACATGTGCTGCCATCTGAGAGCTGAGTCCTTTTGAAGTTTAAAAATACATGGGACATTACTTTTGTTACCTTAATTTTATAAATATTTTCAATTTTGGAGCAAAAAATATGTATTTTTGATAAATATATACTAATATATACAGTCCAGACACTTTATATTATAGAATAATGATTTTATAAATATATAAATTAGGATTCGAAGATATATTTATAGGTTACGTTTTTAAATAATATGAAAATCGGAATATCTTTAGTATTTATTTAATTAGTACTAAGTAATCATTAATATTTTGTTTTAGAATGCATATTGGTGTATTGTTTTGCTCCAAATTGTAACAATTACATCTACATTATTAATTGCAAATTTTTTCGTTTTTTGACAGATGAAAATGAAAAACAATAATGGAAAATTAAAAACAACATATTATTCCTTTAAACCATTTAGATATGGCACACACACTTATTGCTATGTTACTTGCCATAATAACGATTATTAACGTAAAGTTTTCAAAATTAACCTGCAAAATAATATTGTTCTGCAAAAATAATGACATATTAAATTATAATGTATAAAATAAGAATTTTAATAAATAAATATTGACTTGTAGTTTTGATGTGAAGCACTCTCTTACTTTGAAAACTTAATTTATATTTCCAAAATATAATTTAACAAAAAAACAACATGCTAAATTCAAATAAAAGGAATCCAACCGCGAGACGGCAGCACTGAATCCCATTTTGTGACGTAGTTACTAATATGGTCTATTTAGTGCATTTTTTGTATTTAATTTTATGCCTCATTGTTTTGTCCAGGTTGAAATGATATTCAGGTCATTTTATATTGTTCTATAATGTGTTAAGGGGTTGTTAAATATTTTCGAATCGTCTGCATACTTTTTGGAGAAACTATATGTTCGTAAATTAATTCCGCGCTTGTAAAAACCCTGACACAAAAAAAAAATCAGTTTTGTAGTAAATTTGAGTACAAAAACATTTATCTGACTGTAATATCCGTTGATTTGATTCCATTATTAATTAATTCATCTATCTCCTCTTTTGATTATCACGTTTTTACCATGTTATCAATCCCTTTGTTCTTTCGTATCCATCTATTGTGTGCATTCTCTTTGATTCGAGTTTTTGTTAAACAAACAGGCATTTCCGCGAGTAACATGATTAATATGAGACCAAAACCGCGGGCGCGACCCATTCCCTCAATTCAAGTGCCTTGTTATCTTTTGATATATTCACACATACGCAGGATGTTCGCTGATATATAAGATCATACACTCTCTGTTTACTGCTGCTCATACTGCAAAATTACTTATATTTTTCATTAGGTTTATAACATTTTTCATGTGGTAGAAACCGGATATTTATTAAAGTTTTTGTATTTTTACAGGTTAAGTTACAAAGTAAGAAAACTGAGTTTTGTTATATAAGAGTCAGTACTTTACAGCAGTGTTTCTGAACCGTTTCCGAAATGACACCTTCTAAATTATGTAACTAACAATTTAAAAAGACAATTTATTTAAAAAGGTATATCATTTATATTATTCATACATACGAGGGATGTTTCCAAATTCCTGGGAATTTAGCTATAATATTTATTATTTTGTTAATTTTCGTCAATATTACAATGTAGTTTTTCAACATAATCTCCATTTAACTGAATACATTTATCCCAACGATAAACTAATTTTTTAAGCCGTCCTCAAGTATCAGACCTATTGAGTTTCTGTTCTGGTCCCAACAGCCTTGGCACCCAGCGCGGCGAAACCTTGCTAACGCCCAAACAATCATGCAAGATGTCATGAACTTGTCGTGTACCTATCCCTAGGCGCACACTAATTTGACGAATAGTCATTCGCCTGTCCTCTTTCAGTAGGTCTTCAACGGCAGTAATGGTTCTTTCATTTACCGACGTGCTTGGGCGCCCACTGCGTGGATCGTCTTCTAGTGATATTCTACCGGTTTTAAAACGATCGATCCACCGATAAACAGTACTTTTGGATTCTGCAGACTCACCAAATACTCCTTGCAGACGCTGAATAATTTCTGATGTTTTCACACCTTTTTTCCACAAAAATTATTGCTCTTTGAGATTTTGATGCGTCTTTCATGGTTACAAAAACAGTGCTATGAAAACGCGTCTATATCAGTCGAACACCTAAATCAGACTGAACAATATTGCACTAGATAGTTGCATAAACATGTCAAGACTTGTCTGGCACCAATAACATTGCCTATAAGTTCTGCGTAATTTAATTATAGCACAATTCCCAGAATTTAGTAAACATCCCTCGTACATAAATACATGTCTTAACTGACTCATCAACGCCCAGTTCAAACCACTAGACCTAGAAACATGAAATTCGAGAAGTATATTTCCTCCATGACGTAAACGAGCACTAAGAGGTTACATATACAAATGTTTAAGAACTAAATTCAGGATTTTGTACTAATCAACCTTTAAAGGAATAAATTAACTATGCATTCGGAGTAAATTATAGAAACCTTCATGATGTAAGCACCTATTAAGATTTAAGAATTTTTTGAATTTATTTTGACTTTGATATTAGCCAAATTTTTATGCTAATTTTGGGGTGGGGATTATGAATAAAAAAAAACATTTAAAAAATGTATGCTTTCCTAGTTTTTGAGTTAGAGCGGATTTGGGTCAGTTTTTTTGCCTATAATTCCAAAACTACTGCTCAAATTTCAAAATGAACCAAATTTTGTTGATCTATGACCAAAAATACATATTTATACCAATTTTCAATAAAATCGGAGACAAAAATGTTTTGCTTAAAAAACACGATTTTTTTAAGGTCTAACCCTTTTTTTTCGATTTTATGCCAATTTCAAGGGTTTAAGATTGCTTCCCATGCAAAATTTAATAATTGGTTTATAATAGCCCAATTCTTTATTTTTTTTTTTAGACTAAACAATGTTGGTGAATTTTAAAAATTCAAACCAGAGATTTTTATCCTTAACCGTTTTTTAATTAGGATTTATCAAAATTATCAAAAAAAAAAATTTTTTTTCAAAATATGGTTTACAAGTCAATAAGGACCTCAAGATTTCAAAAATTTTAACCGTCTTTATCGCATTTCGTCACTTAACCTCAAGTCGGTTTCTCTAATCGTTTTTCTGTTGTGTTTTTTATTTTTAATTCACAATTTTCACTAATAATGTAAATTAATCCATTAAAAAATTGTCATATTCTCAAAACACATTAAACAATTAAAGCCCCAAATTCCTTCTAAACTACATAACAACGTATAATCCAAAAATTTCAACCGCAGGTCACTATCTCTAACCGTTTTTGAGTTGTGCACAAATAATATAAATTATGTCAAAAAAAAAATATCGTAATCTCGAAACGCATTAAAAGATTGAAGCCCAAAAATTGGGATAGTTTCGGGCTAATTATTATCATTATTGACAAGCGTCCACTAATCGCAAACTTCATCAACCTTTTGAGCTGCGTCATACTAGAGACTAGTGGAGCTAAATACACACGACTGCACCCCAAAACCCTGGCAATATGCAGAGGTGGAAATTACGCCAGATCCAGTGCCCGCACAATGCGGAGTGACCCGAGAAGCAGTGCTTTCTGCATCCTGCAGATCAAAGCCGTGGCAGAAGATAATGCAGGCGGGAAT